>CM045988.1:125139834-125589507 GCA_025175895.1 Wurfbainia villosa
TTGTCATTTTTTCTGTATTCGTTTTCTTGTTTCCGCTGCGTACTAATCATTGTAGAAGGGTACAACGAATCGAAAAGACGAGCGTAGCTATTCATCCCCCCCTTTCTAGCGATGCCAACGATCCTACAACGCCGAGTATCATTGGGATAGCTTCACAAAGTCATGAGCCTCGTCTTCGCAAAAGTAACTAGCCTCGAGTCGAAGACGATGTGATCCGAGAGATTATCACAATCCGAAATAAATTCGGATCCCAAAAATGAGTTTCACAAACTCGCTTGTCAGAAGCGATTTTCGTCAACCGTTTGACGAAAACTTAACCATCCACCTATGAGGATTGCCGGAGATCCAATCACCAGCAAGTAGACCACTGTCGAAGCACAAAACACCAACCAAATGGCCTCTCCACACAAAGGAGAACAAATGGATAGCTTGTTGTGGAGGAAGAAGTGGCCGGCCAAAGTTTGGCCGGTTGCTCCTTGGTCGCGGGCAGCCAAGGGTGGTTGGCCAGCGGCTGAGGGTGGCCCAAGGGATGCCGGCGGCAGGTGGTTGGCCGGCGGCAAGAAGGTCCAGCAGCATCAAGGGGCGGCGACAGCTCCTTTGGGCAGCTCCTTGGCTTGGGCGGCAAGAGCACGGAGGAGGAGAAAAGAGGGGTTGGGCGGCAAGAATAGATTAGGGTTTTACATAACCCTTAAGCCCTATTTTTATAGAGAACACATTCTCCTAATAGTTATTGGTTCATAACTAATATCCATTAACCCGCTCCAATAACTTAAGTTAAAATAAACCAAACCGCGTTGGTCTATTTTAAGTTAAAATGAACCGAACCAACTTTGGTTCATTCATTTAAAACAAACCAAACCACTTTGGTTTATTTTCCACCATTGGATTAAAACCAAACCGATTTGGTTCATCCATCATGTCTTCAAAAGACACGGCCCATCCATGCTTTTGATGCGACTGAAACTATTTCATACTCGCTCTTTGTTTGGTCTAACCAAACCTAGTCTCTCTTGATCTAAGAATCCTATTCTCAAACTCATTTTAAATCCTTCGGATTATGCTCATTGTACGTGTGACCAAATAGGTTTCCAATTTATGTTGGTCATCTACAATTAACCATTAATTATAGAACAATCATCAGTGACACCTAGTAGTACATCATGATCCCTAATTAATCGGAAAATCAACGGTTGATCCCAGAACCTTTTCTGAAACCCTTCAGCAGCTATAATGAATCGTACCCCATTCCTTTCACTCATCTTATACCCACTTGGTTCAGGACATGGTCTATTGTGTCAGTCCCCACTAGATTAACTACGTCACACCTAGCCTAAGTATTACTTCCTCGTCCTCCGGATTCTAGATACTGCATATGTATACAAGAGTATCATACTCTAAACATGTAATGCTTTGGACAAAGACTTTAGTAACAATCCGACGAGAGGTCATAGAGTATACATCTCCTTGCAAGGAGCAGTGGATCCTCTATAGGCTATTCAAACACTTTCGGCCACTTTGACTTATACCCAATCATCCCAGGTCCACATCTCCTCGAAGATGCTTTCTTAAGATATCAAAGCATAAGTCTTCGTGACCAAAATGACTTGAATACCGCAAGTCGAAGGAACATCGCACTTAAGCTACAGTAAGAACTTCATTGACATATCCATATATGCAGAGAACCATATGAAGTCTTACAGCTAGTCACTCCAATGAACTAGTTACCATAACTAGCATCCACGATCAACTCTGGACATCCCAATGTCACTAGCCAGTGCAAAGCAGCTGCTTGGATAAACCAAAGAGTATACTTTGTCCTAGTCTCAACAGAATCGATGGTGTCCGAATCCATCAATTTATCGACTAGGGATAATTCCAATACATCACAATTACACATGTAGAGATACTCACTAGTTGTGATCCAATCACAAATTCTCTCATGCTGTGAATCGTATTGCGGACATTCAGTAAATGAGTTTAAGATCCAATCAAATACATGAAAAAACATGTATACTTAAATAGTGAATCTTCATTTATCAAATAAATGGTACAACCATAAGGCTATTCCCTTAGGACAACTCTCATATATTACTAACACAATGATCAAGGGGAGCCTTTGGACTTCGAAAAATGGACCAACGCAACCGAGAGGCAAGTCGAAGCCGATGCAAAAGCAACTCAAATGTTGCAGTGTGGAGATTCCAAGAAGGAGCTCAATTGAATTGGGTCATTCGTTAGCGCCAAAGACCTCTGGAACAAGTTAATCGCACTACACGAAGGGACATCCGATGCTAAGATATGCAAAAGAGATTTACTATTAAATAAATTATATAATCTAAAGATGTAGGATCATGAGACCGCTATACAACTCCATGTGAGGATCCAAGACATCCTGAATGGTCTACATGCCATCGGACAAAAGGTAGACAATCGAGACATAATAAGGTACACTCTTAATGCATTTCCTAAGACCACCTTGTGGGCATTCATGGTTGATGCCTACAAGGTATATAAAGATTTATCTATGCTTAGATTAGATGAATTCTTTCCTGAATTTGAGTTGCATGAACAAACTAACGTTGTCCCAGCCGTGAAAGGTATGGCATTGTTTGCAGGGCAAAGAAGACGAAGAGCAAAGAGCAAGATACCTCCTGTAGAAGAAGAATATGAATCGGAAGACAAATCTGAATCGAAATCTAAAGAGAAGATGGAGGTCGAGCTAGTCAATCTAGTTCGGAGGATAATCAAAAAGAAAAGAGAGCAATTGAAGAACAAGAAACCCCCATAGACCTACACATGCTATGGGTGCAATAAGAAGGGACATTACAAATCAGACTGCCCAAGAATGAAGCCAAAACACAAGAAACCAAAGTAGGCATTTCAAGTGATGTGGGAGGAAGAAGAAGAGCAAGGCGACGACTTGGCTTTCATGGTGAAACCAATGGACTCCGAGTCCGAAGTTGACTGTGAATCCAACCCCGACTTCGACTCTGAGGACATATTCGAGACAAGACTAAAAGCCGGGTCAAAAGAAAAGATTAATTTAAGTCGTTCACTAATTGTAAATTTTTATAATGCTATTAAGTTATTAAATAAGAAATTAACTAAGTCTGAGTCTAGAGTTGAGTCGTTGCTTGAGGAGATTGAAATTCTCAAGCAAGAGGCTTCTCTAACCTCTTCAACTAGTCAAGATCAAGAGGGAAACTCAACTCGAGTTGAAAAACTTGAGAAGGAGAATTCTCTCTTGAAAGGACGAGTTCAAGAGCTTAAGGCTAGGTTGGAAAGGTTCACGTTGGGATCCAAGAATCTTAATCAACTTCTTGGAACTCAAAGAGCCGTGTACAATAAAGCCGGACTCGAATTTAGGTCAATGACTATGAACAAATCTTACATGTCTATTGTGAATCATAGTCATCAAAGAGTCCAAGCATGTGTGTAAAATACCAAAAAAAAAATAATATATAAAATATCCTTGTTAATTAAGAAATTATCTCATGGAATTTTTCAGAAATTTTTAGAATTTTTTCTGGATTTAAACGGAAGTGCTATGGACATTTCATGGGGATAAAAAGGATAGGCTTTTGTAAAGCCTGTTTAGACTATCTGCTAGGAATTAATAGGTTTAATAAATTCATTTAATTTCTTCCCCCGATTCCTTCCGTTTTCCCTCTTCCTCAATTGACCGATCCTCTTCTTCTTTTCCCAATCGCGCCACACCACAGTTTCTAACTTTCTCATTCGCGTTTTCTCCTTCTCTGCATAATCGCCGCCCGAGCCCTAACTCATCGCCGCTGTGCCACTCGCCGCTATCGCTCCATCATCGCTGCAAGAGAAAGGGCTACTGACATCGGTGTTGATCTCCGCCCCAAGCTTGTTGTTGTCGTTGATGGCTGCCTCCTCGAGCCTTTCGTCGCGCGATCCTCTTCTTTCCCCGATCCCTAATTTTCGATGGCTCTGGCCGCCGAACCGAAAGAGTTCCCTCTCAAATTTTTTATGCGTCGCCCTCACCTCATGCCCATCCTCGATCGCTCATGGTCTCGGGCAGAGCAGCCCATGTGCCAGCTGCCTCTGCTCGTCGCGTTCACCGGATCAACGGTCACCGCCCCTGCGTACGCGACAAGCGACCACCAACCTTAGTCGTTGCCGTTGATCACCACCGCGAGCACTCTGCCTCAGTCGCTGATTGCTTGCATCACTGGAGATACTCATCCATCGCTGCCCCATCATCGCCATGATCACAACAATCGACCACCGCGATCACCGCCATTGATCACCGTGATCACCGCCGTTGATCACCGCCGCGAGCACTCTGCCTCAGTCAATTGAGTATGACTCTCTGCAGAATAGAGAGTGCATTGATCTGACTAGTATGACTCTCTGTAGAATAGAGAGTCTGTCGTGGATGTCTGTATGTAGGACATTGCATTCATGTCATTTGCATGCACGCTGGCGACGTGGTCTCCCTTGTGGTTGAGAGGGTCACCAGTCATCCTGCCTCCATAGTTACTCATAGGAGGGGTAACCGGTGTAAGAGCAGAGAATTGTGGTGCTGCACTCTACTACTATAGATGGTGGTAGTGGGATTTGCATGTCGTAGTCCTGCGTGTGTGGCACTCGACCACTCATGGGTAGTGACTGTTAGTAATATATGAGAGATGTCCTAAGGCAATCGCCTTATGTATGAACCATTTATATGATAAATGAAGATTCACTATTTGAGTATACATGTTTTATGTATTTGATTGGATCTTAAACTCATTTACTGAATGTCCACAATACGATTCACAGCATGAGAGAATTTGTGATTGGATCACAACTAGTGAGTATCTCTACATGTGTAATTGTGATGTATCGGAATTATCCCTAGTCGATGAATTGATGGATTTGGACACCATCAATTCTGTCGAGACTAGCACGAGGTATACTCCTTAGTGTATCCAAGCAGCAGATTCTCACTGGCTGGAGACATTGTGATGTCCGGAGTTAATCGTGGATGCTAGTTATGGTAACTAGTTCATTGGAGTGACCAGCCGTAAGACTTCATATGGTTCTCTGCATATATAGATATGTCAATGAAGTTCTTACTGTGGCTTAAGTGCGATGTTCCTTTGACTTGCGGTATTCAAGTCATCTTGATCATGGAGACTTATGCTTTGACATCTTAAGCAAACATCTCCGAGGAGATGTGGACCCGGGATGATTGGGTATAAGTCAAGTGATCAAGGTGTTTGAATAGCCTATAAAGGATTCACCACTCCTTGCGAGGAGATGTATACCCATGGCCTCTCGTCGGATTGTTACTAAAGTCTGGCCAAAGCATTACATGTTTAGAGTAAGGTACTCTTCGATACATGTGGAGTAACTAGAATCCGTAGGACGAGGAAATGATACTTGGCTAGGTGTGACGAGTCACTTAGTGGGACCGGCACAATAGACCATGTCCCAACCAAGTGGGTATAAGATGAGTGAAGGGAATGGGGCACGATTCATTCAAGCCATCAAGGGTTTCGTAAATAGTTCGATCAACCGCTGATCTTTTCGCTAATTGGGGATCATGATGTACTACTAGGTGCCACTCATGATCGCTCTATAATTAATGGTTAATTATAGACGGCCAACATAAACCGAGAACCTATTTGGTCACACGCACAACGAGTGTAATCCAAAGGATTTAAAACGAGCTTGAGAATGGGATTCTCAGACCGAGAGAAACTATGTTTTGTTGGACCAAACATAAAGCGAGCATGAAATTGTTTCAGTCGCAATGGAAGCGTGGATGGGCCGTGTCTTATGAAGACATAATGGATGGACCAAAATGGTTTGGTTCTAATCCAATGGATGAGAATAAACCAAAGGGTTTGGTTTATAATAAACGAATGAACCAAAGGTTGGTTCGGTTCGTTTTAACTTAAAATAAACCATCATGGTTTGGTTTATTTTAACTTATCTTAATGGAGCGGGTTAACGGGCTTTATGGATATGATCCATTAACCATTAAGAGAATTAGTTCTCTATAAAATAGGATTAAACCCTAACCCTAAGCCGCCTAACTTGATTGAGCTGCGCCATCTCCTTGTCGGCGCCCAAGCTTTCGGGCCGGTGAACCTCCGCCACCCTCCGTGATCTCCCTGGTTTGGTGTAAAGGTGAGCCTCCATCTCTTCTTTAGCCGGGCGCTATTTCTCCACCAAAGCTGTCCAGTTTTCTGGACAGCTTGTTCTCCTCTCGTCGGAGCGTCGTTTGGACGACGGTTAGTGCTCCGACAGCGGCTAACTTACCGGGGATTTGATCTCCGGTAATCCTCTGAGGTGGAGGACGGCGATTCGCCAATCGGTTGACGAATACCTTCTCCGGAGAAGCAAGTCTTGAGGACTTGTTTTAGGTCCGAATTTGGATTCGACCGTGATCATCTCGATCACGCCGCCTTCAACACGAGGCTAGTAACCCGCACGTAAGACGAAGCTCGTGACTTAGCGAAGTCATCCCGAGGAGCTCGGCGTGGATACGGATAGAGACGATTCTTACGAGGATCGTTCCGGTTGATGCCGTTCCCGCTACACGTCATACGGAAGGTATAACGTAGTTTAATTTCTTTTATTGCAATTTTAATTTACGGTTATGTCTACACTTGTTGTAATAGCATGCGTGTGTTGTGTGTGTTGTAATAAATATAGATTTATTATTTTTAATTGCTTCCGCTGTGCTCATGTTTACTAAACATGATCGAACACACACACGCGCATGCGTCTAAACCCAACAAAGGGTATCGAGCCTGTTGTGTTTCGACATAATCGTAAAAATGGTTTTGCGATAGTCATAATGTATTTCTGGAAGTTTTCTAAATTTTGGAAATTTAGAAGTATTTATGGAAATTTTTCAATTTTGGAAAGTCTAGAAGTATTTATGGAAATCTTCCACTTTTGGAAAGTTGGAAGTATTTATGGAAATTTATATTTTCCATAAATAAAATATTTGATTAGATTCTGGAAATTTGTTTCCTAATTTAATCATGATTTGATTTGGGAAATCAAATCTTAAAATATTTTATTTCCATAAGTAGTTTTAAAGATTTAGGAAATTGGTTTCCTAAATAGATTTTCCTTAATCAAATAATTCCATGAATAAAATATGTGATTAGATTTGGAAATTTGTTTCCTAATTTAATTATGATTTGATTTGGAGAATCAAATCTTAAACATATTTTATTTCCATAAATAGTTATGACATATAAGGAAATTATGTACATGACATAATTGTATGCCATGTAATTGCATTAGATGCATAACATTATGCCATGCGTGTCGTGACATGTAGATGTATGCCATGTATGCCATGTCATGTAGATAATAGTTATTTGCATGCAAAGAGGATGAGACATAAAACCCTAACTCAATATTAAAGCCTACACCTTCCATTAATATGGTTAGAACCAGAGTTCCGCTTGTTTGGGTTGTTGGACTCTCCAAGCCCTACCAACTCAACATGTTCAAACCATGGAATAGTTTAATACTAATATGGTAAGAGTCGAGGTCAATCGTTAGCTTTGGTTGTTGGACTCTCCAAGCTGGGCTAATTGGTTGAATGCGCCTAACCATATTAAAACTATTTCGCGATTAATGGGTTGGCTTTAACTTGGAGCATCGATTTGTTGACTCTCCAAGGTCGATGTGAAAGGGAGGTGAAGTTGGGTGCTATGCATATGATGCATACTTGTTAATGTGTTAACAACCCAATGTATGTGTAAACATTCAATTAGTTGATAGCACATTGTGATAGTTACATATACATGATATGTAATCGGTATATTGATACCCACCATCATAGCTAAGAATGGCTTGTTGGACTCACTCCAAGGTTGTTCTTATCTATGATGGATATCAGCCCATTCGAGATGGACCTACGATCTCCAAGTGATTTTGGGGTTTTTGAAATTGAAAATGAATGGGATTTATAAATGTATATTGATGCATTTTAAAATCATCTTTCTTATATATGCTCGCTTTGTATTTCTAAGTTAATATATTGATCATGATGTGTTTGAATTTGCTCCATTTTGGATTCAAATAAATTGACCGGGCCGAGCTTCATGGATCGGGCTTAGAAACTTGAGAATTGTTCTCAAGGTTGAAAAGCTTGCAAATGTCCTCGCGCCTCTTCCCGCTTTCTAGTGACAATGCAACTCGGACCAATTGTTGGCCTATCGTAAACATGTGAGTGATTCAACAAATGAGTTGCATCATGCTAGCCGCGATGGAACCCAAGCTACGAAAAGCGCATGAGCATATGGATGCTCATATCGTAGTCCTTCATCTTTGTGAGTTGGTTGATGAGCAAGTGAGATTCGAAAGGTTCGAAGTCTCAAAGCTCCTCTTCACCTCCGAGATGCTAGGAGGTTCATCTGTGGTACTGCTCAATATGCTGAAGACTGTGGAGTCTTCTGAGAAGCATGAGAGGGATGTTGTTAGTTGATTCCTCAAGAAAGGTTCTAAGAGGAAGTCCAAAGGAATGCAGAAGGGAAAGAAGAGAAGGGCTAAGAAGGTAGAACTAGCAAAAGGAAACTTGCCATCATTATGGCAAGGAGAGCCATTTGAAGAAAGTGCAAGATTTATCTTGAGTCGTGAAGAAGGATAAGGCATCATGCCCCATCTTCAAATCTTCTTTATTGATTGTCATTCTATTTCTCGTACACTTGGGTATTTGATACTGGTGTGGCTCACATATATGTAATGACATATGGGCTAAGGAATAGAAGAAGACTCGCCAAGGAGAGTCAAATTTACGTGTTGGGAATGGAGCAAAGGTTGCCGCACTCGCCATCGGAACGTATTTGTTGGAACTCCTCACAGGACTTGTCTTAGAATCGACAATTGCTATGTTCCTTCTGATAAAGAACATCATTTCTATTTCTTGTCTAAATAGAAATGGGTTTCCATTTGACTTTTAGTAACAATTGTTGTTACATAACTTTGAATGGAGTTCTTTATGGACTGGAACTTTAAGCAATGGTGTTTATACGCTGGACGATTCCAAAGGATATTTGCAATATCGGTGAGCAACACGCGTGCTCAAAGGATAATCAAATAGACTCCTATATGTGGCATTGTCGTTCTTGGCCATATAAGCAAGAAACGCATGTCCGAATTACACCGATGTGGAATTCGGAATCGCTTGAATTGGATTCATACGATACATGTAATCATGCTTAAAAGGCAAGATGACTAAGTTACCTTTACCGGAAAAGGTGAACGAGTGGGAGAGTTACTAGGTCTAATACATACCGATGTATGTGGACCTATGTCAACTCAAGCATTAGGAGGCTATAGCTACTTCATTACCTTCACCGATGATCACTCACGGTTTGGGTATGTGTTCTTGATGAAACACAAGTCTGAAGCCTTTGAAAGGTTCAAAGAATTCAGAAATGAAGTAGAGAAACAACATGACAAGAGTATTAAAATACTTCGATCGGATCGAGGTGGTGAATACTTAAGTCAAGAGTTTCTTGATTATCTAAGAGACAATGGCATATTGTCTCAATGGACCGCCTATACACCACAAAGATAATGGTGTATCCGAGAGGCGAATCGACCTTGCTTGGACATGGTCAGTCAATGATGAATCATGCAACTCTTCCCAAGTCCTTTGGGGTTATGCACTTCGCATACCGCTTTACTTGTTAAATGTAATGCCTACCAAGGTAGTCTCAACTACTCCATATGAGATATGGAATGGTAAGAAACCTCATGTATCTTACTTGAAGATATGGGGTTGTCCCGCTTATGTGAAGCGGATCATCGACAAATGGATGCTAAGTCCGATAAATGTCTATTTATCGATACCCTAAGGAAACAAGGGGTTACCAATTCTATCATCCTGTGGAACAAAAGGTGTTTGTTTCAAGGCATGTTGTGTTTCTAGAGAAAGAGTTTCTCTTGCAAGAAAACAGTGGGAGTGTCGTCGAGCTTGAGGAGGCTCGAGAGACTCAAATAGACATTGATGAGATACCTGGTGAAGCACAACATCCGACAACTCATAGTGATGAGCAATCGGCTGGACCTATTGTAACACCACATCTTCGTAGATCTGGCAGAACACGCAATATTCCTGAGAGATATGGATTTCTCGTAAGTGAATCGAACGACGTGTTACTCATTGATGATGAGGAGCCTACCAATTATGAAGAAGTGCTGACAAGTTCAGAAAGGGATAAGTGGCTTGGTGCCATGAAGTCGGAAATGGATTCCATGTACGAAAACCAAGTTTTGAACTTGGTTGACCCACCTGAAGGCATAAAGCCTATAGGGTGCAAGTGGGTTTTCAAGAAGAAAACCGACATGGATGGTAATGTGATTACCTATAAGGCTAGATTGGTGGCGAAAGGATATCGTCAAAAGCAAGGTGTTGATTATGACGAAACCTATTCGCCTGTAGCTATGCTTAAATCCATTCGGATGCTCCTGGCCAAAGCGGCTCATTATGATTATGAGATATGGCAGATGGATGTGAAAATAGCTTTCCTTAATGGAAACTTGCTCGAGGACGTGTATATGATACAGCCTGAGGGTTTCACATCGGTTGATAAAACCAAGGTATGCAAATTGCGACGGTCCATTTATGGATTGAAGCAAGCATCCAGAGTCGAATATCCGCTTTTGATGAGACAATCAAAAGTTTGATTTCTCACAAAATCCGCAACCTTGTGTGTACAAGAAGGTTAGTGGGAGTGCAATGTGTTCCTAGTATTGTATGTCGATGACATATTACTTATAGGAAACGATGTTTCAATCTTACAATGGAAGGTTTGGTTATCCAAGACATTCTCCATGAAAGACTTCGGGAGAAGCAACCTACATCCTGGGATTAAGATCTATAGAGATAGATCAAACGGGTTGCTTGGTCTTTCGCAGCCTATATATATAGACCGAAAAGCAAAGAGGTTTAGCATGTCAATCCAAGAAAGGTTTCCTACCCATCGCATGGGGTACACCTTTCAAGTCTATGTGTCCGCGCACGTAAGACGAGAGGATTTGCATGAGTAAGATTCCCTATGCATCCGCAATAGGATCTATCATGTATGCTATGTTATGTACGAGGCCCGATGTATCGTATGCTCGAGTGTCACGAGCAGATACCAACCGATCCAGAATGGATCATTGGCGGTCATAAGACGATCCTTAAGTACTTGAGAAGAACTAAGGATGTGTTCCTAATATATGGAGAAGGGTACATGGTGATACGAGGGTATACGGATGCCAGCTCCAGACAGACAAGGATGATTCCATGTCTTTGTCTGGGTATGTATTCACCTGGAATGGAGGCGCAATAAGTTGGAAAGGTTCCAAGCTTGACACTATAGCGGATTCTGCCACTAAGGCAGAATACATTGCAGCTTTGGAAGCAGCAAAGGAAGCGGTTTGGATCAAGAAGTTCATCTCTAAACTTGATGTGGTCTCATCAATGATCCAAACATGTGCTTCGCCGCTATCATCTTATCAGAAAGATCATCAGTAGGAACGAAATACAAATCGAGAAAATTCCCACTGAAAGGAACTTAGCGGATCCTTTGACTAAAGCATTACCTCAAAGTAAGTTTGAGGGTCATGTTAGAGCTTATGGTATTGGATACCGTAGCGATTGGCATTAGGCCAAGTGGGAGTCTGTTAGTAATATATGAGAGATGTCCTACGGCAATCGCCTTATGTATGAACCATTTATATGATAAATGAAGATTCACTATTTGAGTATACATGTTTTATGTATTTGATTGGATCTTAAACTCATTTACTGAATGTCCACGATACGATTCACAGCATGAGAGAATTTGTGATTGGATCACAACTAGTGAGTATCTCTACATGTGTAATTGTGATGTATCGGAATTATCCCTAGTCGATGAATTGATGGATTTGGACACCATCAATTCTGTCGAGACTAGCACGAGGTATACTCCTTAGTGTATCCAAGCAGCTGATTCTCACTGGCTGGAGACATTGTGATGTCCGGAGTTAATCGTGGATGCTAGTTATGGTAACTAGTTCATTGGAGTGACCAGCCGTAAGACTTCATATGGTTCTCTGCATATATAGATATGTCAATGAAGTTCTTACTGTGGCTTAAGTGCGATGTTCCTTTGACTTGCGGTATTCAAGTCATCTTGATCATGGAGACTTATGCTTTGACATCTTAAGCAAACATCTCCGAGGAGATGTGGACCCGGGATGATTGGGTATAAGTCAAAGTGATCGAAGGTGTTTGAATAGCCTATAAAGGATTCACCACTCCTTGCGAGGAGATGTATACCCATGGCCTCTCGTCGGATTGTTACTAAAGTCTTTGGCCAAAGCATTACATGTTTAGAGTAAGGTACTCTTCGATACATGTGGAGTAACTAGAATCCGTAGGACGAGGAAATGATACTTGGGCTAGGTGTGACGTAGTCAGCCTAGTGGGGACTGACACAATAGACCATGTCCTCAACCAAGTGGGTATAAGATGAGTGAAGGGAATGGGGCACGATTCATTCGAGCATCAAGGGTTTCGTAAATAGTTCGATCAACCGCTGATCTTTTCGGTTAATTGGGGATCATGATGTACTACTAGGTGCCACTATGATGATCGCTCTATAATTAATGGTTAATTATAGACGGCCAACATAAACCGAGAACCTATTTGGTCACACGCACAACGAGTGTAATCCAAAGGATTTAAAACGAGCTTGAGAATGGGATTCTCGCATCGAGAGAAACTATGTTTGGTTGGACCAAACATAAAGCGAGCATGAAATTGTTTCAGTCGCAATGGAAGCGTGGATGGGCCGTGTCTTATGAAGACATAATGGATGGACCAAAATGGTTTGGTCCTAATCCAATGGATGAGAATAAACCAAAGGGTTTGGTTTATATTAAACGAATGAACCAAAGGTTGGTTCGTTCGTTTTAACTTAAAATAAACCATCATGGTTTGGTTTATTTTAACTTATCTTAATGGAGCGGGTTAACGGGCTTTATGGATATGATCCATTAACCATTAAGAGAATTAGTTCTCTATAAAATAGCCTAACCCTAAACCTAATCCAATTAGTTCAACCCATCCTCCTTGTTGTTGGCGTCAACAACAATTTGCTGCCATCTCCTTATCGGCGTCCAAGTTTGGCGGTGAACCTCGGCGACCCTCGGTGATCTCCCTTGGGTTCGGTGTAAGGTGAGCCTCCATCTCTTCTTTAGCGGCGCCTATTTCCTCCACAAAGCTGTCAGTTTTACGGACAGCTTCTTCTCCTAAATCGGGCGTCGTTTGGGCGGCGGTTGAGTGCTCCGACAGCGGATAACATACGGGATTTGATCTCCGGTAATCCTCTGAGGTGGAGGACGAAGGATTCGTCAATCGGTTGACGAATACCTCTGCGGAGAAGCAAGTCTTGAGGACTTGTTTTAGGTCCGAATTTGGATTCGGACCGTGATCATCTCTCGATCACGTCGTCTTCAACACGAGGCTAGTAACCCGTACGAAGACGAAGCTCGTGGCTTGGCGAAGTCATCCCGAGGAGCTCGACGTGGATACGGATAGAGACGATTCTTACGAGAATCATTCCGGTTGATGCCGTTCCCGCTACACGTCATACGGAAGGTATAACGTAGTTTAATTTCTTTTATTGCAATTTTAATTTACGGTTATGTCTACACTTGTTGTAATAGCATGCGTGTGTTGTGTGTGTTGTAATAAATAGGAATATTTATTATTTTTGTTGCTTCCGCTGTGCACATGTTTACGAAACATGATCGAACACACACACGCCGCGGTGCCGGAAACCCAACAGTGACTGTCGGAGTGACCAATAGTAGGGACCCCCATCGTGTAGCTTGCTCTTCACGCTTATATGCTACTCGATCATACTGCCCACTCGGCCACTCGAGAGTAGTGGTTGGTGTTGAGTTGGGACAGTTTTCATGCTCGAGCCACCGAGGCCACACTGGGGTCGTGGTAGCTTTAGGGTGAGCCGACATGACCATGCATGCTGCATTATCGTGACTTATGACATTTTTGCATATTGCCATATATATACATATATGCATGTATATGGATGATTGTGATTAGTATACATATATAGATGCAGTTTATATATATATACTTATTGTGATGCTGCATTTGATTGTACTATGCTTCTTGTATTTGGTTGTACATCTTCATACATGCTACCCGCATCGTTTATACAGTTGTGTCGGATACCTATATAGTTGTTGGATTGTCTGTTGTATTTTTTTTTTACCTGTATTTATGTCGTTATATGGTTTAGAGCAGACTTCCTATATATGTATATAATGTGGATATGTGCTCAGGTTGGATAGGTATAGCGTAGCAGACGTTCAGGTATGTCTGCATTTTATATTGGCTTTGGTTAGAAGGTATATACATGGATATGTTATCATGTTAGTGTTACCTGATATACCTATAGATTTTTCTATCAAATTACATGTCATATGGATATATACATGTTTTCCTATTACCTGCTGAGTTTTACTCATCACCACGGACCCTGGGTTTTTCTGTCTCCTAGGTAATAGGTAGCCGACTTCGTGATGGACTTGGAGCACCGCTGGCTGGCATCGTTTCATTTCAACTCTGAGAGTCCGATTTTTTTTTCATTGGTGTTCCAATGTTTATTTGGTTTATGTGATGTTTTATAGTTATTGGACGCTGTAAATGTCGTACCTTTCTTTTTCTGGTTTTGTTATGATGTTCTGAGTCAGTGTTAGTCATACCGGTATGCATGTGTTTAGTTTGTGATGTTGTCTTTTAGTTTCCGCTATGGTTTGTTTACATATATGTATATGTTGTTGTTGTTGTGGCCTACGGGCCTTGTATTAACACGAGATGTTGTCACGTACAGGGGAGATGCTGTCTATTTGCTTTTCGGCATGGCATACTCTCAGGGAATGACAACTTTAGTTGTATCAGAGCCCTAGGTTTTGCGATGCCATACAAGGTTATTTTTGTGTCGAGTCTTGGATTCTCGGGAGTTGATTTATTCGGTTTTGGTTTTCGAGATGAGATGGACAGCGGCCTTAACTCCAAGAAGCACGAAGTAAGTATTCCTGATAACTTATCTTCTAGTTGGATACTTATCTACACTTGATTAATAAGTGTATATAGTTAGATATATGACACCTGTACAGACTTGTAGTAGGGGTTGTCCATCGAGGCGACCAACCGATGTTACCTTTAGTGTTTATACTCCCGATTTTGTTGACTATGCATTTAGTGTATATAATTGGGAATAACCGTAGTTTGTTGGTTATTATTCATAACCGTGGTAGGAGTTAACCACGGGAACGACTTGTTGAGTCCGTGGTGATTTACCTTTGAGAGCCGACTGTTATCGAGTTGAAAAACAGGGGTCAAGTCGTCACATTTCTTGTGGAAATCAGAGACCACAGTCTTAGAGATTTTCACTAATTATGCTAGTTAGATCATTACCTGATGGGTAATGGACAAGACAAGTAGGCTATTATTGATGCAGATAGTTGAAGGCTAGATTATGGTGTTTCATAGGGATTTTTATACCTGAGTTGTTCGTACTGGGTTGTATAACTTTGAAGGTACTTTTGAGTACTTAACTTGTGTTATACATAAAAAGGTAGAGTTACTTGCATACCATTATCAGGATCAAAACGGTACTTGGTGGTAAATGTAGAAAATAATCTTCGGGGAATAAAACATCACTTGATCATGGTTAGTTATGTTGACACATTGTAAGGAATTCTTGAGCTTCAAGTAGGGTGATCGTCGGTGACGAGAATATCTTGCAGAGTCGTTAGACTTGCAGAGTTCATGCTCACCTAATAGCTCAAGAAGATGAATGGATGTTTTAAGCGACCCATGGTTGTTGGCTTACTGTTGGATTAAGATAACTGGATCTTCTATCAGATCCTACTGGAAGACGTGGGTTGAGCCAAGAGTTCAGAAATGACTCTGTACAAGTGTTTAAGAGTTGGAGACCGATAAGCAGATAGTGCAGGTCAACTTATTTGGGTCAGAAGTCTCCGACTGTTGGATAAAAGGAGCAAGATCAGAGTCATAGGCCTTGAGCTATTTTCCGATTATAGAAGACCAACCGTAGATCATCAGGATGTTCTCGTGGATATCAACAAAATCAGAACAAAGACTTTGAAGGGATTGTGTGCGTGCAGTGCAGATCATGAAGACACGTGAAGTCAAATTATCTGTTGGATCAGTTCATCTGTTGCTATTGTAAGCAACCAGTACATTTGAGGAGCTATACTTTGAAGACTCAGTTGAAGACTATCAATGGTATTCCGGAGGATGATGCACCGTCTCGACAGCAAAGATCAACACCGAAGATTGGATTATCTCATTAGCAACAACCTACTACCTCAGGCGTGGTTGGAGTTCCTTAATACTCCCCTTCGGCAGACATCAGCATAAGACATCTTAGAAGATTCAACAGACAACAATAATTACCTCCAGATGTGATTTGCTTAGTACAGAGGAAAGAGTATACGACGATGGTCATATCTATTCGGTATTCTACAATTGCAGCTCGTAGGATTAAGTGATGAGATCAGACGATCTAGGAAAAATCCTCGGGTCATTCGTCGTAGAAATGTGACCGCTTTATCGTGGATTGTTGGATCTGATCTTCTTCTCTTCGGAGAAAGGCCAAGACTTGCGAGGAGCCTTTGAATCAGATCGATAGATAATCAATGTTAATATATTGAGAGATACTTGTAGTTATAGGTATCTGTGTCTAGAACATTATTAGTTCAGATTAGAAGGGTTCCTATGCATCGACTTGTGGGTCGGTGTTATCTCTACCGTCAGGTGAGATGTGGACCAACAATTAAGAAGTTAAGGGATGCCCTTAGACTTGGATAGACATATCTTTACTGTAGACATATCCTTAGGGATGGTCAAATGGTTATGTTTATGGTATGATTATGTTTCTCAGATGTGCATATAATCCGAGAGCATTCGAATGTAGTTTCGGATGAACTCCAAGTCTTGTCGTTGTATAGGCAAGCGGAGTAAGCGATCGAAATGATTGCGGAAATAGTTTTGGTATTGAATATCACATATAGGAGTGATTTCGAAGATAGGGTCGATGATGAATACCTCATACGAATGATAATTTTGTTGGTATCAGTGTTGCTAAACACTATGGAAATGGGAAGAACGTAAGTTGCGATTATAGGAGAAGTTGGAGGAGATATTTATCTGTCCCAATATTTCTCCTTGAGAAGATCCGGAACTCTTTGTTGAAAGAGAGATGAACCTTTGAAATTATGCATCGATTATCGATGATGGAATGGGATAGTTGTTAAAAGTGAATATCCTCCATTGGAGATAGATGATCTGTTTAGATCAACAAAGGACACCTGTGTATACTCTAAGGTTGATTTGCGACTGGAGCGTTGATATTGTAGTGGCATGGTGTCATACAATTATCAATGTCATTGTGATGATTAATATATATCATCAGCGTAGAGTAAAGGGGATACAGGTGTGTGGAGACGACAATTTCATACTTGGTATGAATTGTATAAGTTTTGATTAAGTTGTTAGACTAATTAACGATGTAGTCTCCACTGGAATTGAGAATCGTGTATCCTAGACACGATTGAATCAGATGGTGGTTGTTGGATTTGCGTAACCTAGCCACTATTGAGTGTGGTAGTTGGAGTTGCACACTTGACCACCGTAGAAGGTGGTTTTCCATGTATGTTTTGGTTAATTCTGTAGATGTGGATAGAATGTTGGCATTACTATACCACAGACTTGTTTGACAAAGGTGATGATGGAAATCATTTAGTCGGAAGCTGATGAAACCAGTTACAAGACCTAGATGGCGGTTAACTTTTAGACGAGTATTAGTTAATCCTTCCGGAGTGGATAAAAGGATGTTGTACTCAAATGTATCATTTCAGGGATCGGAGCGAATATGATACGATTGCATGAGGCATATCTTATGCTTACGATGGTTAAGAAACTACGAGATAGGTTGTCATATATATGACGTGGCTTTAGTAGTTATTATCTGGATTGGTGGATGTATGGAGCAGAAGTGCTCATTGAATTTAACTAGCTACTCGGTAGCTACTATAGAGTTGCTGGAATGCGAACAGTTGTAACTTAAGAGATTGATTGCTATAGTCTTCCAAGCACTTATAGAGTGTGTGGTAGAGTGGATTTTGAATGGTTGATGGACTTCTCTTTTGAGAAGATAATTTCCCGTCTCTGATAAGGATAGTGTGTTTCGGACACGCGTCCAGTCAAGGAAGAGTCACTACAAGAAGCATATCATTGGAGATTTGCTATTCACCCTGATGGTACTCAGATGTACCGAGAATTGAAACGTTTATACTGATGGAATGGTATAAAGAGAGTTATAGCAGATTTTGCTGCTCGATGTTTAGTATGTCAGTAAGTGAAGGCTGAACATCAGAAACTCGCTGGATTGCTCTAGAAAATTCCGATTCTGGAATGGAAGTGGGAGCATATCACTATTTATTGTGTTATGGGATTGCCTAGAACTCGTAAAGGACGTGATGCGATTTGGGTGATTGTGGATCGACTGACCAAATCAGCTCATTTCCTTCCTATTCATGGGTCGTACCCATTGGATCATCCGGCAGAGTTGTATGACCGAAGATTATCAGATTTCATGGAGTGCCTATTAGTATCATATCTGAAAGAGACCCGCGATTTACCTCGCAATGTTGGCAGAGTCAGCAATAAGCTATGGGCACAGAGCTTCGGCTCAGTATAACATTTCATCAGTAGACAAACAGATAGTCGGAGTGTACCATTCAGACATTGGAGGATCTATTAAGATCTTGTGTCATGGATTATGGAGGTAGTTGGGAGAATTACATTCCTTTAGTGGAATTTGACTATAAGAATAGTTATCCCTCATCCATTGAGATGACTTCTTCTGAGGCCCAATATGGTAGACCCTGTAGATCTCCTGTGTACTGGGAGGAAGTCGGGGAATGATAGTTGTTGGGGGCCACAGAGTATCCAACATGATGCAGAGTTGGTGCATGTCATTTGATGAGGGTTATTAGGGGTTTCGATTCTACCTCAGTCTAATGTGACCTATGAGGAGATTCCGGTACGAATTCTTGGTCACAAGGAGCGACAGTACTAAGACGAAAACCATCCAACTTGTAAAGGTTGGATGACAACATCATACTGATGAGAAGGCTACATGGGAGTTGGAAGATACTATCCGAGCTCGATATCCTCATTTGTTCACTTGAGGCATGTAGTAGTTCAAGAAATCTCTTGAGTAAGGTATGTGGTCCTTTTGGAAACTTGCTTGAAGTAATTTTTGCATATTAGTACGCAATTTGGGGACCAAATTTTTATAAGTAGGGGATAATGTAAAATATTGGAAAAAAATAATATATAAAATATCCTTGTTAATTAAGAAATTATCTCATGGAATTTTTCAAAAAATTTTAGAAATTTTTCTAGATTTAAACGGAAGTGTTATGGACATTTCATGGGGATAAAATGGATAGGATTTTGTAAAGCTTGTTTATACTATCTGCTAGGAATTAATAGGTTTAATAAAATCATTTAATTTCATCCCTCGATTCCTTCCGTTTTCCCTCTTCCTCATCGACCGATCCTCTTCTTCTTTTCCCGATCGCGCCACGCCACAGTTTCTAACTTTCTCATTCGCGTTTTCTCCTTCTCTGCACAATCGCCGCCCAAGCCCTAACTCATCGCCGCCGCGCCACTCGTCATTGCCGCTCCATCACCGCTGCGAGAGAAAGGGATACTGCTGTCGGTGCTGATCTCCGCCCCGAGCTTGTTGCCATCGCTGATGGCCGCCTCCTCCAGCCTTTCGTCGCGTGATCCTCTTCTTTCCCTGATCCCTAATTTCTGATGGCTCTGGCCGTCGAACCGACAGAGTTCCCTCTCGGATTCTTCGCGCGTCACCCTCACCTCACGCCCATCCTCAATCGCTCGTGGTTCTGGGCAGAGCAGCACGCGTGCCAGCCGCCCCTGCTCGTCGCGTTCACCGGATCAACGGTCGCCACCCCTGCGTTCGACCGGCGACCACCAACCTTAGTCGTCGCCGTTGATCACCATCGCGAGCACTCTGCCTCAGTCGCCGATTGCTTGCATCGCTGAAGCTACTCATCCATCGCTACCCCATCATTGCCATGAGCACAACCATCGACCAACGCTGCCACCATCAGTAGCTTACGGTGGTTCGAGGGAATTGGATCAAGAAATCTGCCATGGGATTTTCCTATAGTCTCCACCTTCAATTGATCGTAAAAGACCTATGTTTTTGTTCTATTCCTTTAGATCATGGAAATATGAGAATTTACAAATTTGATTAAACCTGGATACTGTGATTTGCAGGTGTTTAGAGTTATTGAAATTGGGTATTGGTTGCAGTTTAATTGATTCATTTGGAGCATATACATGTAGAGGTATCAAGAAGCTATTTGGATTTAAATCTAAGATCACTGATTAGAAGCAACTAGTAATTTACCTATGATGTAATTATCAGATATTCGGTGTGTAGAATTTGGAGGTTGTCCTTTGTTGAACTGGATTAAGCAAGTTGAATTCATCAAAGGAAATCAAGGAGCGGGGAGACATTGAAGCAGTGTGAGGTAAGTATAGATCTTGGTATTCTGGAAAGTAGGATTTGATTTATAGCATGGTTAATATTGGCATAGTTGTACAGCTGCTATTAGGTGAAGAGGTTGATCCGAGGAGGGTGATTTCCATATACGGGTTGAGTAAATGCAGATCTAATACCCTATATTTGATGTAGGAAGTGGTGTGGATGATACAAGCTCGGTAAGTTCATATTGGATATCATATGGTTGTGTAATATTCTTACCATTAGCTTTGTTGTGGATTTGATTATTAAGAGTCCATAACAAGGGTTAATCTTTTGGTCGTATCCATCTAGTTGTTATAGATTCTTTGCAATGGAAACTAAGCTAGGATTTGATTTGAGACAGAGTTCACGGACATGAAGACAACTTGTATTCCCAGATAAGTCGTCAAATCAGGTGGGTAATTTCTACCCTGGTCAGGTAGTTTTAATGCATGCATATTTAGATGCATGATCATCTTATATGATCATGTTACCTTGACACTATTCTTATTTACTCTTGCGTTTGATACTTTACCTTTGGCTGTTAACTCCATTGCTGCTATCATGTTGATTTTATCATGATTAGGAGTTATATATATAGGTGATGTAAGTAACCTATAATTTGTTTAGTTAAGTGCAAATAGTAAAGTCCGGATGATAACCTGACTGTAAATTTGGCAAAAAGATCATCCGTAGGTAGATAACGTCTTGAACCTAGGGTTAATTTCTAGTACCCTTAGGTTGCATATTTACCACCGACCATGTATTGTGTAAATGGTCAGGTGAATGATATTTAGTGTGTCGCTACGGACCAGTGGTCCTAGCTTGATATAATCAGTTTGAGTAAGACTCTCTACAGGATAGAGAGTGCATCGATCAGTAAGTACGACTCTCTATAAGATAGAGAGTGCATCGATCAGATGAGTACGACTCTCTACAGGATAGAGAGTGCATCCATCAGTTGAGTACAACTCTCTGGAGGATAGAGAGTGTGTTGATTAGATTGATATGACTCTCTACAGGATAGAGAATGTTATGATCAGTTGAGTATGACTCTCTACAGGATAGAGAGTGCGTTGATCTGACTAGTATGACTCTGTAGAATAGAGAGTCTGTCGTGGATATCTGTATGTAGGACATTGTATTCATGTCATTTGCATGCACGTTGGCGACGTCATCTCCCTTGTGGTTGAGAGGGTCGCCGGTCATCCTGCCTCCACCGTTACTCATAGGAGGGGTAACCGGTGTGAGGGCAGAGCATTATGGTGCTGCACTATACTACTATAGATGGTGGTAGTGGGATTTGCGTGTCGTAGTCATGCGTGTATGACACTCGACCACTCATGGGTAGTGACTGTCGGAGTGACCAACAGTAGGGACCCCCATCGTGTAGCTTGCTCTTCACGCTTATATGTTACTCGATCATACTGCCCACTCGGCCACTCAAGAGTAGTGGTTGGTGTTGAGTTGGGACAGTTGTCATGCTCGAGCCACCGAGGCCACACTGGGGTCGTGACAGCTTTAGGGTGAGCTGACATGACCATGCATGCTGCATTGCCGTGACTTATGGCATTTTTGCATATTGCCATATATATACATATATGCATGTATATATATATATATGGATGATTGTGATTAGTATACATATATAGATGCAGTCTATATATATATGCTTATTGTGATGCTGCATTTGATTGTAATATGCTTGTTGTATTTGGTTGTACATCTTCATACATGCTACCCGCATCGTTTATATGGTTGTGTAGGATACCTGTATAGTTGTTGGATTTTCTGTTGTATTTTTTTGACCTGTATTTATGTCGTTATATGGTTTAGAGCAGACTTCCTATATATGTATATATTGTGGATATGTGCTCAGGTTGGATAGGTGTAGCGTAGCAGACGTTCAAGTATGTCTGCATTTTATATTGGCTTTGGTTAGAAGGTATATACATGGATATGTTATCATGTTAGTGTTACCTGATATACCTGTAGATTTTTCTATCTAATTACATGTGATATGGATATATACATGTTTTCCTATTACCTGCTGAGTTTTACTCACCACCACGGACCCTGGGATTTTCTGTCGCCCAAGTTACAGGTAGCCGACTTCGTGATGGACTTGGAGCACTGCTGGCTGGCATCGTCTCATCTCAACTCTGAGAGTCCAGGTTTTTTTTTATTTTTCATTGGTGTTTCGATGTTTATTTGGTTTATATGATGTTTTGTAGTGATTGGACACTGTAAATGTTGTACCTTTCTTTTTCTGGTTTTGTTATGGTGTTCTGAGTCGGTGTTAGTCATACCGGTATGCATGTGTGTAGTTTGTGATGTTGTGTTTTAGTTTCCACTATGGTTTGTTTACATATATGTATATGTTGTTATTGTTATGGGCTATGGGCCTTGTATTAACACGAGATGTTGCCACGTACAGGGGAGATGTCGTCCATTTGCTTTTCGGCACGACATACTCTTAGGGCGTGACAATGTGTCCCCAAAATTTTGTTGAATTCACATATAAGGACCAATAAGTATTGGATTCCCCAGGATCAAGTCCACTATGTGGATAGACCATATTGGTTCAATGGTCCAGGGGGAGCTAGTACTAAAATTGTATACCCGCTCTCTTAGTAAATTTTTGCATGATTAGGGTTTCTTTTGATTTCTAGAATGGCTAGATAGGATCAATAGTTAGTAAACCTTGATAACATAGTATTAGGATGCGGTGAGATGATAGTACGTTAGGGAAATGAGGTCTTGTGTATTCGAGCTAGATAAGGCATATCTAGCTTGGTGCACTTGACTAAGTTGAACTAGGTGAAGCTACCTTGTCGTATCCTAAACTAGTTAGACTAGGAAGTAACCCTAAGTGACTTAAGTAAATATTTTCTTGAATTTGGATTTGTCTAAGGAAGTGGTCGTTGTTCCAATTAAAGAAGGTCCCTGTGCCTCGCCGCGACCTGGAAGTCATTTTCTTGAAAAGTCTACTTAATGATCTAAAGGTTAAATCCGAATCTAACCCAAGGTTGGCTATCTTCAATCAAGTTAAAATCATCTCACAAAACATATAAGGTGAACATGTTTTGAGACACATAGTATGGGCGAGATGTTAAGGATAATTGAAATATGAATAACATAACTACTTATTTTCTTGATTGTTGCATTTAACGTATAGTTATGTTTGGCCAATACTAAGTATATAACTCTCTAGGCCAAGTTTAGCACCCCCTAAATCCTTTATATCTTATGTATTTGACAAGGGGGAGAAAACTAACCTTAAGGGTTATATTACAAACTTTTAGAGTACTTTTTGAAAATGAACTTTTGGTATTTTAAAATCAAAATTATGTTTCAAAAAATTATTTTAGTAAAACTAGTCTTACAATTATTGGTGCAGAGGGATATACCTCGAACCAATCTAACTAAGTAGAGACACATATTTGGACTCATATTTGGTTTCGTTCTTTAATAATTTTAGACACATGCTATACTTATAATATTTTCTTTAAAACCCCTATCTTATATATACAACCCCAACTTTTACTATTTTGATTTATGGCAAAAGGGGGAGAAGAGCGAAAGTTAAGGGGGAGTAACATAAATTTTTAAAATTTAAAGTAACTTTTTCAAAATTTACCTAGGGTTAAAGGGGAGATTTTGAAAAAGCATTTAATTATATTTTTTACTTTGTTTTATGCTTAATGTTCTCCTAACTTTGTGTTGGTTTGCCATAGATCAAAAAGGGGGAGATTGTTGGTGTAGTGGCACCAAATAATCGAACCTAGATTTTGATTATGGAAAAGGCTCAAAGTTAAGCTCTTATTGTTATCTCATGAGTTGAGTTAAGTGTGTAGAAAATGGTTAAGCTAAGTCAAAAATCAGCGACGCCCGGAGAATCTCGAATCGAGAAACCGTGGTGGTCAAGTGACACTAGGAGAACTTCGTGGGAATCGAAGAACCTAGGTGGAAGATCGGAAGCTAAGCGACAGGTCGAAAATGACCGGAGGTAAGCACGAGTGCGAAGAAAGATGGTAAGGTCATGTCCTCCGTATGGGGACAACCATAGATGGCGATCTGACTAAGACTTCCAGTGGAAGGTCTAGGTCGAGATCCGATGGTAAGGAACCGTCATATTTACTATCTCTTATTTGTATCGTGGTAACTTTGTGTTGTAGTTGAATAACCTAGCTGGCAGTCAACTGCTGCTAGCATCAGTCGACTGATGAAGGTAATCAGTCGACTACTATTCAAACTGTCCAGCTCGAAGAAAGTCAAGATATGCTCCACTTATCTTGGGGGGATGGGGTTCTTTGACTCTTATCTGGTTCTCAACAATTTAGAGCTTGAAGGGCTATAAAAGAAGGGGGGTTTCACCCCTTGAGGTCATCTCAATTGCTCTCAAAGTGCTCTTACAACGCCGAAGGTCTACAATAATGTTATGCCGCCACTACGCCGATATCACGTCGAGTTTCACACTTCTAACGTCAATAGTCTTCTATTTTAGTTGTCTTACCTTTTGTATTTGATCTTCCTTTATCGTGTTTTCATTTTAAAGAGGAGAGGTGGGATTGTCTGTAAAATATGGCGACTAAAAGCCATTGGGCATGTGAATTAAACCCCTAAGGAAGTCGATTGGGTTTAATTAGGTGGTTGGGTCAGTTTGAGCTAGTTGGACTTAACCTAAGTTAGCCTAACCCAAGTGAATGGAATTTATAAAGAAAAAAATGCTAACCCTACCCGATTAGCCGCACACCTTCTCCTTCTCGCGATTTCCCCATCGCGATCTCCTCCCAGTTGTGCTTCCTCGTCGCTCACTTCCTCACTGCTCTCCCTCGTCCGCAGAGACCGTCGAGGATGGACCGGTCGCCGCCACTTGCCACGAGGAAAGAAGGACGAGAGGAGGAAGGAGGGCAGTGAGAAGTAAAGGTGCAGGAGGAGAATCACGATGCGGGTTGGGCGCAGTAGAGAGGAGATCGCGACGAGGGTTGGGCGTGGCAGAGAGGAGATCGCGATGGGGAAATTGCGAGAAGGAAAAGGTGTGCGGCTGATCGGGTAGGGTTAGCATTTTTTTCTTTTTAAATGCCATTCACTTGGGTTAGGCTAACTTAGGTTAAGTCCAACTTGTTCAAACTGACCCAACCACCTAATTATACCCAATCGGCTTCCTTAGGGGTTTAATTCACATACCCAATGGCTTTTAGTCGCCGTATTTTACAATCTCCCCCACTTAATAAAATTTGGTTCTCAAATTTCAAACTTAAATACGATAATAAATTCAAGAAATTTCTTGAACTACTACATACCTTAAGTGAATAGATGAGTGTATCAAGCTCAGATAGTATCCTCTAACTCCCACGTAGCCTCCTCATCAGTATTATGCTGTCATCCAACCTTTACAAGTCGAATGGTTTTGTTCCGCAACTGACGCTCCTTGCGACCAAGATTTTGCACGGGAATCTCCTCATAAGTCGCATTCGCCTGGAGTAGAATCGATACCACATTCAGAACATGATCAGAATGCGGCACGTATTTCCTCAACATAAAAACATGAAATAAGTTATGAACTCCTACAAGTGTCGGAGGTAAAGCCAACCGGTAAGCTACATCCCAAATCTATTCCAATATCTCAAACGGACCAATATAGTGTGGAGCTAATTTTCCTTTTATCCCAAATCGTTTGACTCCTTTTGTAGGTGAAACACACAGAAATAAATGATCCCCTACTGAGAATTCCAAAGGTATTCGCCTCCAGTCTGCGTAACTCTTCTGTAGATTTTGTGCCTCTGATAACCACCGTCTGATGACACGCACCAACTCTGCATCATGCTGGATACTCTGTGGTCTGATAACAGTTCTTTGTCGTGGTATCATTACAAATTTTTTACCGAAACCCCCAACTACACTAATGCAGTATAGGAATGACTTGGATCATCTCCCAATGAACCTAATGGCTGGACGTTTTATTCTAGACATTATTAACACTGGGGGTTTCTACAACTTATCAAAACAATTATTTGAAGCTACACTAATGCAAGAACGATTCAACCATGCACCGCACTGTCACTATACGATACAATAGTTAAACAATTCTGGTGAATAGGCATAGAAATTAAACCTGCAAGAAGTAAACCTAACTACCAATTAACAATTCCCAAGAAACTAACCTAATGTGCAAAAGTAAGTAAATCACGCACCGCACTATCACTATATGGTACAATGATTAAGAATTAACTAAACAAACATGAACAATTCAACCAAGCACCGCACTGTTACTGTACGGTACAATGGTCAAACAGTCACTAAAAACTAAACTAACAAACTTAAACAATTTAACCAAGCACCGCACTGTCACTATATGGCACAGTGGTCAAAGATGAACTGAAAACTAAATGCAATAAACGTAAGCAATTCAACCAAGCACCACACTATCACTATACGACACATTGATCGAATGTAAATGAAAACTAAACTAACAACTAAAGCAATTCAACCAAGCACCACACTGTCACTATACGACACAGTGGTCAAAGATTAACTAAAAACTAAACGAAATAAACCTAAGCAATTCAATCAAGCACTGCACAGTCACTATACGGTACATTGGTCAAACATAACTGAAGACTAAACTAAACATAATCAAACATAACAGACAAAACTAAACATGACAAACATAACATAACAAAATAACCATAACCAAACAATACAAACAAAACAAACTATCCAATTAAATGGATAAATCCAAATAGAAGCAATCGATAACCCCACGACGGTGACAACAACCCAAACAGCCCCCTCCGGCGGTAGATTATGGATGCGGTCCTAATCCTGGCACTGCGGAAAGGAGCTGAATATGGAGGGATGCGAACATTGCTTCGGCAGATGGAGGGCGAAGCTACCAAATCACTCGTAGCTAAGGGATGGATCTGCGGAGGCGGAGCAGCCTAATCTCGGTCGTCGGAATGGAGTGGAACACCGGAACAGTGGTGGAGAGTCGCTTCACCGACGGATGATGGATAGAGCTGCCTAATCCCGGTAGCTGATGGAGGGTTCTGGAGATGGAGCGACCTAATCCCGGTCACCGAAATGGAGTGGAATGCCGGTGAAGAAGATGAACTCGCCGGAATCACTACCGCTTCTCGCTATGAATGAGCTGACCGAATCACAGTATCTCAATCTACTAGCGAGGATAGGATGGGATTGCTGCCTACTGTTGGAAGGGAGGTCACCAAAAGGAGGTCGCCAAGCTGTCATCGTCGCTCGTGGAGTCACCGATCACCCACTCACGAGGAAGAAGAGTGACTGTGTCGCGCGATTTCTGTTCTCTAGAGAAGAAGTTGTATTTTCTGTTGGTGCAACAATGGCCCAAGCATTTATATATTTTGATGTTTGGATAATTATCTAAGTTAGGCAATGCTTTGTGATCTAATTGTGAACATGTTTAAGTGACAGGAAAATCCAAGTATGAAGACTTGGTAAAAGACAAGTCCAAGTGTGATCTTGGCAAACAGAAGTAAAAGGAAAGGTCTTGGCGGCGTAAGTTCAAGCATGTAGTCTTGGCGGCGTAAAGTCCAAGCAATCCTTGGAAAAGAAAGACCAAAGACAAGTCTTGGCAGCATAAGTCCAAGCATGTAGTCTTGGCAGTGTAAAGTCCAAGCGTACTTTAGCAAAGAAGAAACCCAAAGCATGACGAAATCGAAGAAAGCTTTTGAAGGCAAGCGCATGGATGGAGTCATGGACTCAGAGAAATCCTAGAGGCTCAAGGCTGATGGAGAAGCTAGAAGGTTAAGTCTAGGCTTAGGGTATGTTTTCAAGTATGAATTAGTCATACTTGGGGTGTGTCGATCGGACCGAACATGGTGTCGATCGAATCGCCTTTAAAATGCGACATTAGAGGTTGGAGGACTGGCATTCGAAAGTTATCCGATCAGCCGAGAATTCGAACTCGATCGTCGCCGGATAGCCGGCAATGCCATTATTGGTAGTCGATCGCCATGAACAGTCCGTAGTAGGATCGCTCTGGCGATCGAACCGCTGTGTTGGTAGTCGATCGATAGTCTTCCTGCGGCGATGACGATGGCAAATCCGATGTAAGTCATCGAGGCTCTTTCCTATAAAAAGAGGCCAAAGGGAGCAAGAAGAGCCTAATACTTATATTCTGATCATTCTCCTAAGCTCCCACAAGTTTTCCAAGCTTTCTAAGTGTGTTAATTTCCTTCCTCCTCTCAAATCTTCATTGTCATCTTTTGTAAGAAGAGGAGGTTTTGTAAAAGAGAAAGCTTATTAGTGAAGATTGATTTGGGTTGATCCACCTTAAGGATCACCGTGGAGTAGGAGCATTATCTCCGAACCACGTAAAAGCTTCCGCGTTAGCATTGCATTTTCATTTCTATTATTATTGTATTTGTTGTGTTTCCACTAATCTTTTGTAGAAAACGAAAAGAGGCTATTCACCCCCCCCTCTAGCCGTTCAAGGATCCTACATTTTCCTTAACTAAATTTTCTTAGCTGTCCGATCTGAGCCCCTTTTATCCCAGCCTAGGGTTTAATGAATCCAATTAATATCACCCTAGGTTAGCTGATCCATCAAATCTGACGACTACGATCAATCTGATCTGGATCAACGGCTACGATTGCTCCAATTAGGCCCTCTTTACATGTTTCCTACAAAATCACATGCAATTCGTGAAAAATACTGAAATTATAGAAATTAATGCAATTAATCGTAAATGAACTCAATATATAAAAACATACTGAATAACAATAATTACCTCATCAAAAAGCGTAAAATATCCAATCTGTAAATAAAAACAGCACAATAAAAATGTAACTATCAAATTCCCCCACACTTATTTTTGCATGTCTCGAGCAATAATAAAAACAAAAAACACTGACTCACTAACCCATTTCCCCAATGATACCCAAATCAATAATTCAGAGACAGAAAAAATAAGTTATTTAGGATCACCAAATCGATCCGGATCCCAGGTAGTCAAAAGATCCAACTCCTACAACAATCAACATGTATGATGAGCTCCAATCCAATCAAATAAACCAAGCCTGATACAAAACCTCCCAAAATGGATAATTGCACTAATGCACACATAATAACCATAGGAGTGGGGCACCCTCAAAACAACATGTAATCTTGTCCTACCATATGCTTGCTTATCATCTACTTCTCTACTGCTATCAATACATCCCATACATGAATCAAAATGATTTATGGAAAATCAAACAAGATCAGAAGTGGACTGCAAAAGATAAATACAAAGAAGATCAAGATACAATGAACAAGACAATAGTAGAAGGATTGGAACAATAAACCTGATTAGTTGCAATAGTAGTGTGGGGGAAGATTTCATGATTTAGTTCATCTATCCTACTCTTTGTTACTGCGTTGACAACTCAGAAGCTACTAGGAACTGTGGTGATGTATTAACTTATGGATCAGTTTGTGCTTTCTCTGATACAGATTTTTCAAGCACCACTTTCTCGACATCCTTATGATGAGCAGCACATAGAAGGTGAAAGCAATGGTAATTTCTCTCGGGTTCATTGATTTGGCATACACGAGATTTTTCAAGCAAGTTGGTTCTAATAGCAGCTCCAGAGATCATCCCATTTTAGTTAAACTGAATCTCAAAAAATTTACCAAATCGACTTGAGTTATTGTTTTGAACTATTTTGGCATTCCCAAAAACTTCAAGAACGACATTAGATTCCAGAACTTGTTGTTCAACAGTCTTCCCTTCAATTCCAGATCGTCTACCTAAGTATGCCAGATATTTCATAGGCATCTTTGTTGTCTCAGTTTTACCAGCACCACTTTCTCCACTGACCAATATGGAGTTGTTTCTTCCTTCATTAATCATTGCCCTGAATGCAACATCAACAATTGCAAAAACATGTGGCCTTAGCTCCCCAATGACTAAATCCCAATCAGGAATTCCAGAACTCTTCCTTGAAATATCAAGGCCTCATCAGTTCTTGCCTTATACCAATTTCCTTCTATTTTTGTTGAGGTAGCTTTGATGCATCCAGAAAAAATCTTTCTTTGATATCTAAAGCTTTTACTGGGTTCCATCCAAGCTCATCGTCATTCTTACCATCTCCTCTACTAGACCAATCATCCTTTCCTGAACTTTTCTCATTTTCCCAAGTAGATGTTTGATCTTTGGCAATTGATTCATTGCCACAACTCTGCCAATTCTTCTAGATTGTAGTTTGAGAATCACCATTATCTCTTTACTAACTATGAACCTGAGTACTAGTATTTGCCGCTTGAAAATCATCCCTATCATTTACAAACTGCCCAATACTGTAACGCCCGCCCTTCCCGTTGACCTTACACACATCCTATAGACGGGCGGCGGCGCTACACGATCATACATTTATGCATATAACTGCGGAAGCGTTTAAAAACATTACAACTTTTAACTATAATTAAATTAACCCAATCAACCTAACAATTTAATCATGGAAAAAGGTCTTAGCAATTTATTTAACTAAACATGTATTAACCATTTCAAGGTTCATAAAAATAAACATGAGTAACAACCATAGAAAGCATTAACGTCTCCTAACAGTTTACACATAAACTAAAAATCATGCATAAGTCCGTATATGAAAAATGATCTCGTCCACCATGCCACTGCCACACACATCTTTACCCATCCTGCTGCTCCCTTTAATTTATCCATTCCTTGCCCTTTTCTACAGTACAAGGAAAGTAAACTGTAAGCACATAGGCTTAGTAAGGTCCTTTCCTACTCACAAAAATATGCATCATGAATTAAACGTAAAGTAATGACATGTTCATTTAAACAACATATGAGCACAACATTTATTTAAAGTAGAGACATGATCAATTTAGGAAAAGAACATAAACATAGCATTTTCATCGCAACAGTACATTGTCTCTAAACATAATAATTCGATGAACATAAAATGGTATATGCAGGATGCTCTTTGAAAACATATAGTTTATATATACTTAAACATAATCTCAACATATTGGGCCCGACATTGTACCACATGTTGGAACTTGTGCGCCCGCTAGAGGGGGGGGTGAATAGCGTGGTTGATAGGTAGATGGAATTCGTTGCCGTGTCGTCTCTACAATTTCGTTAGCGCAGCGGAAATAGAAAAATAATAACGATAACGAAATGAACAACACGCTAACACAAAGATATAATGTGGTTCGGAACTGAATGGTTCCTACTCCACGGATCGAGCTCTAAAGAGCCCTAGTGATGCACACATACTCACTAATCACAAATACTCCTTCTCGACAACAAGTCGGAGGTGGAGAAACCTCGTACAAAAGATTACAACAATAATCTATGTAGATACAAGCAAATACAATGAGATACAATGCAATATAAGTAAAGAAAAAGCTTTACAAATGCCTTTTGATTGCTTTCTTGTTGATCGCTTGAACCGTGGTTGAAGACCCTGATTTGCAGTAGCAAATCACCTCAAAAACGTCCAAGAAATCGCTGCCAAAAAACCTCCCGTCGAGCTCCTTTTATCCTTGCGCGCGACCTGGATTTTCGCCCATCAGTCGACTGCCATAAGTCACTAGTCGACTGATGCCACTGTTGTTGTGAGACAACGACTCGATCCACGCTGGAAAAACTCCAATGGATCTCTTGGCGGCCATCGCCAACATTGGCGCCGATCGATTGGCTCGTGAGTCGATCGGCCACCGGCTACGGAGCATTCTGTGCTCGACATTGGACTGGCAGTCGACTGCCGACCCTTGGCAGTCGACTGCTGTCGACACCAGTCGACTGCTCCAATGAGCAGTCGACTGCCAGAGCATTTCCAGCTCTAAACTGGCAGTCGAACTCAAGTCGACTCACGGCAGTCGAACCGGCCATAATGCCAGTCGACTGCCAACCTCAAAAATGAGGTTTTAACCCAAGTATGGTGCCCCCATACTTGCTAGACCACCCTTAGCCTAGACCTAAGCCTTCTAGCCACCTCCATCAGCCTCACGCCTCTCGGATCCCTCCAAGTCATCCATGACTTGTTCATCCATCGCTCTAGCCTCCAGGTGCTTCCCTTGGCTATGTCATGCTAACGGTGTCTACACCGCCAAGGCACATTGGACTTACGCCTCCAAGAATCCGCTTGGACTTTACGCCGCCAATATCCATCCCCTTAGACTTCTCAAATGCCAAGACTCAAGCTTGGACTTTCCCTTGCTAACCCATGTTGGACTTTCCATGCCAAGACCCATGCTTGGACTTTTCCTTGTGCCAAGTACTCAAGACTTGGACTTTCCCAAATGCCAAGTGTCCCATTTGGACTTTCTATGCCAAGTACCCATGACTTTGACTTTACCTTGCCAAGACCCATGCTTGTACTTTGCCAAATGCCAAGTGTCCCACTTGGACTTCCCATGCCAAGTACTCAAGACTTGGACTTCCCTATGACAATTACATTGTCATATGTTTTTGTCGAACATCAAAATATCACTCGAGTCAAACTCGAGTCCTGGTCAATCGTGACCTGGGTCGATTGCACCAACACCACATACATCATTCCTGCGCATCCTAAATAGATCTAAGGTAGCTAATCCCGAACCTACTAGATTACTAGGTCCGTGCTATGTCCGTCGACCTAGGGGCAACCTTGGAGCCCATCCCGTGGACCTTGTTAGGGTCCGGTACAAGCCATGCATAAAGTAAAATAACATACATGTTCTTTGTCCTAAAGAGTGTTCTTGTCCCCACTCTTAGGGAAACATTTCTTAGACATTTCATATACGTGAGTCATGCCTAACATGGATGAAAACATAAGCATGTAGCATAGCATAAATCGGCATGAGTACAATTTAACATGACATAAGGTAGTAACATAAGGAAAATTAAACTAACATAAATAGAAATCATCAAATCAAAACCTTGTTACAAGCACAAGAAGATTCATGCAAGCCTATCAAACTGACACATCCTTTACAATAAAATATACAAAAAATTTAAGAAATATATACAAATCTTAGAAAACATTAACTAAGTACAATGGATTAACACAAATTAGCATTTTCTCAAAAATATAAATAGACAGATGTTTCGTTCTAATAATAATAAGATGACTTTACCAATGCCAGCGCCCCCACTTACTATTCCTAGTAAGATCCTCCAGTACTCCTAATAAGACTGCTGGGGTTTACAATTTGTTGGAGCTAAATAAAACTTATGTTGAATCAATAGACACTTTTCCTTGGCTAATTTTTGACACAACAAACTGTCATAGCACTTGGAATCAAGCCAAACCAACTCAATATATATTTTGGTTTGATCAATTTGATATGAGATGAAAAAAACATCAACTACTATTATTTTGGTTAATTATTACCAAGACACCATCTGAAATTTGGTGCCCCTTAAGCTAAGAAAAGAGTTTCATAAGATTGTTCAAGAATAATTTCTCTAATCCTATTAGTCGAACCTTCTACACATAGTTCTAGATTCTTTCATTCAAAATCAAGCATACAACATTACATCGTAAGCACTTATACTGCAGGTGAGGGGATACTTACATCCTACACTTTTTCACCAATTTATACCGTTAGACTTCGCAAAGAGAAGACCTCCTACGTGTTTCCATGTGCAGTATAACTTGTGATAGCGTCTGAACAAATGGCATCATATTTTCATAAATGGAGATAAACTCCTCCGCCGTATTCAATTCCCTCTAGTAATTGAGGCTCTCTCGTAAGAATGATGAACCCTCGGATGGTTCAGCTTTAACGGGGTCAAGGCTATGAAAAACATTGATCTGTATCTCTTCCAACTGCTGGGAGAAGCTATTCGGCGAGAGAGAGAGAGAGAGAGAGAGGTAGAGAGGTGTGGGCGTCGGCATTGGAGAGAGGAGGCGGCGTGGGAATTTAGGGAAAAAGGAATAAAAGAGAATATATAAATTAGGATTTTTTTTCTTAACCAAATTATCCCTTTAAATGATCAGCTAGATTAATCAACTTCTTTCTTTTCTTTTCTATCAATAGATATATTCTGTTATATCCTACTCATTGGTAATCTTATGACTTAGTGGTGGGAAGCCTATTCCCCCAAATCAACGGTTCATGGTTCAAGCCTCGACTACGAACTATTTATTCTTTTTTATTATTATTCTTATATATATATATATATATATATATATATATATATATATATATATATATATATATATAAGATATATTATGGAGCTTACCCGATTCCCGATTGTTTTAAGTATATAGTAATGCCAAGGAGATATATTATGGAGCTTACCCCGATTGTAACCCTATATATATATATTTTCTTTAAATAAAAATATAGTAACTAAAATTTAGGATGTTACAATCCCTTATACCTTATAAAAGTTTCGTCCTCGAAACTTAGAATAACTCGGGGTACTTTTGCTTCATGTCATCCTCACGTTCTCAGGTGGCTTCTTCGTTTCGTTGACTTTGCCATATTACCTTCACTAAGGGTACTTCTTTATTCCTTAGTCTTTTGACTTCTCGGTCTAGTATCCAAATAGGTCGACTTTCATAGCTCAGGTCCTCTTGAATTTGCACTGTCTGTGGCTCGACCACTTGGTCGGTACTGGAAATGCACTTCTTAAGCATCGAGACATAGAACACGTTGTGAATAGCAGACATCTCCTAAGGTAGTCCTAGCTCGTAAGCTACCTTGCCAACTCTTTTCAGGATCTTTTACGGTCCTACGTATCGCGGACTTAACTTTCCTTTCTTCCCAAATCTCATTATTCCTTTCATAGGAGCTACCCAAAGAAATACAAAATCTCCGACATTGAATTCCAAAGGTCTACGTCGTTGATCCGCATAGTTCTTCTACCGGCTCTGAGCAATCTCTATTCTTTGGTGGATATTCTGTATCGCTCGGGTGGTGTCATTGATGCAATCCATCTAAAGTCCCATCTCTTTCTTCTCACCACCTTCGTCCCAATAGATCGGAGACCTACATCTCCTCCCATATAATGCTTCATAAGGTGCCATTCCGATGGTAGCTTGGTAGCTATTATTGTAAGCGAATTCCGCTAAACATAGGTAGCGGCACCAACTCCCTTTAAAATCCAAGGCACAAGCTCGTAACATGTCTTCCAGTACTTGGTTCACCCTTTCTGTTTGCCCATCTGTCTGAGGATGAAAGGTGGTACTGAAACGCAGCTTTGTGCCAAGTGCCTTATGAATGCATCCCCAAAACTGTGAAGTGAAGCGACCATCCCTATCTGAAATGATGGTCTTGGGAATACCATGCAGTCTGATGATTTCCTTAGCATATAATTGAGCCAATTGCTCAATCGAATATGTCATCTTGATCGCTAGGAAATGAGCTGACTTTGTCAATCTGTCAACGATAACCCATATAGTGTCATATCCGTTCGTAGTCCTGGGAAGACCTAAAATGAAATCCATAGAGATGTCTTCCCATTTCCACTCCGGAATTTGGATCGGTTGCAGAACTCCTCCAGGCCCCTTGTGTTCTGCTTTAACTTGCTGGCCGGTCAAGCAGGTATTGACGTGCTGAGCTACGTCACTCTTCATACCGGACCACCAGAACTTCTCTTTCAGGTCTTGATACATTTTGGTGGATCCCGGATGCATAGAATAGGGGGTTCCGTGAGCCTCCTTTAATATCTTTTTGCGTAGTTCCGGATCGTTAGGGATACATAACCGATCCCTAAGGTATAATACTCCGCAATTGGCGATACGGAAACCCTCGCCTTTTCCTTCTAGGATCTCCTGCTTGATCCTCTGGAGACTTGGATCATCACTTTATTTTGCTAATATGTCATAGAATAGTGCTGGTATTATTGCCATGGTCGAAAGCTGCCCGAAAATAACCTCGATTCCATAGTGTATAATTTCCTTCTCCAGCGGTCGAGACAATACCGATAAGGACATTAGGGTGGCCCTGGACTTCCCGCTGAGTGCATCGGCCACTTTGTTTGCCTTGCCAGGATGGCAAAAGATCTCGCAGTCATAGTCCTTCACGAGCTCCATCCATCTGCGTTGTCTCATATTGAGGTCCTTCTGAGTGAAGAAATACTGCAGACTCCTGTGATCCGTATAAATCTTGCACTGTGCTCCATACAGATAGTGCCTCCATACCTTGAGAGCGAAGACCACAACTGCTAGCTCTAAATCGTGAGTGGGATAGTTCTTTTCATGTTCCTTGAGTTGCCTAGAGGCATAGGCAATAACTTTACCCCTCTGCATAAGTACAGCTCTAAGTCCCAATCCGGAGGCATCGCTGTACATGTCGAAGCTCTTGTCGTTCTCTGGGAGAGTAAGGATTGGAGCACTTGTAAGTCTCCTTTTGAGCTCCAAGAAACTCTTCTCACATTCCTCCGTCCATACATACTTCTTGTTCTTCCAGGTGAGAACTATCATAGGTGCTGCTATTCTGTCGAAGTCTTCTATGAATTTCCGGTAATAGCCCGCTAATTCGAGAAAACTCCTCACTTCACTAGCATTCTTTGGCCTGCATAAGTTACTCATAGCTTCAATCTTTTTTGGGTCTACCATAACTCCGTCTTTGGATATAATATGACACAGAAAAGATACTTGATCGAGCCAGAATTCACATTTGGAGAACTTGGCATATAGTTGCTTTTCTCGAAGAATCTGTAATACCATCTTCAGGTGTTCGGCATGCTCTTCTTGATTTCTCGAATAGACGAGGATATCGTCAATGAAGACGATCACGAACTTGTCAAGAAATGCCGAGAATACCCGATTCATCAGGTCTATGAACATAGCAGAAGCATTCGTCACTCCGAAAGGCATGACTATGAACTCATAATGTCCGTATCTTGTTCGGAAAGCTGTCTTCGGTATATCATCTGGTTTTACTTTCACTTGATGATAGCCAGACCTTAGGTCAATCTTAGAGAAGATGGTGGCACCCTTTAACTGGTCGAACAGGTCATCAATCCGTGGTAAGGTAAAGGGTACCTGTTCTTGATCGTCACATTATTTAGCGCTCGGTAGTCTATGCACATTCGCATAGACCCATCTTTCTTCTTTTCCAATAGTACTGGAGCACCCTATGGAGAGAAAAATACTATCTCATCGACTCTATTACTACGTCTTACATATATTACTGTCTCATCGACTCTATTACCACGTCTTCCATATATTACTGTCTCATCGACTCTATTACTACGTCTTCCAACCATGCTTATCTTCATATATTATAATAAGGCTAACATAAGATTATTATGCATATATTCATCTCATCGACTGTATTACTACGTCTTCCATATATTACTTGTCTCATCGACTCTATGACTACGTCTTCTAGTCATGCTTATCTTCATATATTAAAATAAGGCTAGCATAAGGTTATCATTCATATTTATTTATGCATATTTAAACTAAAGGCTAAAATAAGGTTATCATACATATATTCATGCATATTTAAGATAAAAGCATTTCTTATCTTACATGAAAGAAATAGAATAGGCATAGAATTTCTTACTTGGAGCGGAAGGATTTGGAGCTTGATGTGTGTGTAACAGCCTTCACGCCTCCTACACACAATCCTATAGCAAGCGGCGCTACGCGATCATACATTCATCCATATAACAGCGGAAGCATTTAAAAACTTTACAACTTTTAACTCTAATTACATTAACCCAATCAACCTAACAATTTAATCATGGTAAAAGGTCTTAGCAATTTATTTAACTAAACATGTATTAACCATTTCAAGGTTCATAAAAATAAACATGAGTAACAACCACTGAAAGCATTAACGTCTCCTAAAAGATTACACATAAACTCAAAATCATGCATAAGTCCGTATATGAAAAATGATCTCGTCCACCATGCCACTACCACACACATCTTTGCCCCTCCTGCTGCTCCCTTTAATTTATCCATTCCTTGCCCTTTTCTACAGTACAAGGAAAGTAAACTGTAAGCACATAGGCTTAGTAAGGTCCTTTCCTACTCACAAAAATATGCATCATGAATTAAACGTAAAGTAATGACATGTTTATTTAAACAACATATGAGCATAGCATTTATTTAAAGTAGAGACATGATCAATTTAGGAAAAGAACATAAACTTAGCATTTTCATCGCAACATTGCATTGTCTCTAAACATGATAATTCGATGAACATAAAATGGTATATGCAGGATGCTCTTTGAAAACATATAATTTATATATACTTAAACATAATCTCAACATATTGGGCCCGGCATTGTACCACATACATCATTCGCGCGCATCCTAAATAGATCCGAGGTAGCTAATCCCGAATCTACTAGGTTATTAGGTCCGTACAATGTCCGTCAACCTAGGGGCAACCTTGGAGCCCATCCCGTGGACCTTGTTAGGGTCCAGTACAAGCCATGCATAAAGTAAAATAACATACATGTTCTTTGTCCTAAAGAGTGTTCTTGTCCCCACTCTTAGGGAAACATTTCTTAGACATTTCATATACGTGAGTCATGCCTAATATGGGTGAAAACATAAGCATGTAGCATAGCATAAATCGGCATGAGTACAATTTAACATGGCATAAGATAGTGACATAAGAAAAATTAAGCTAACATAAATAGAAATCATCAAATCAAAACCTTGTTACAAGCACAAGAAGATTCATGCAAGCCTACCAAACTGACACATCCTTTACCATAAAATATGCAGAAAAGTTAAGAAATATATACAAATCTTAGAAAACATTAACTAAGTACAATGGATTAACACAAATTAACATTTTTCCAAAAATATAAATAGACAGATGTTTCGTTCTTATAATAATAAGATGACTTTACCAATGCCAGCACCCCCACTTACTATTCCTAGTAAGATCCTCCAATACTCCTAATAAGACTGCTGGGGTTTACAATTTGTTGGAGCTAAATAAAACTTATGCTGAATCAATAGACACATTTCCTTGGCTAATTTTTGACACAACAAACTGTCATAGCACTTGGAATCAAGCCAAACTAACTCAATATATATTTTGGTTTGACCAATTTGATGTGAGATGAAAAAAACATCAACTACTATTATTTTGGTTAATTATTACTAAGACAGCTTCTAAAATTTGGTGCCCCTTAAGCTAAAAAAAGAGTTTCATAAGATTGTTCAAGAATAATTTCTCTAATCCTATTAGCTGAACCTTCTACACATAGTTCTAGATTCTTTCGTTCAAAATCAAACATACAACATTACATCGTAAGCACTTATACTGTAGGTGAAGGGATACTTACATCCTATACTTTTTCACCAATTTATACCGTTAGACTTCGTAAAGAGAAGACCTCCTACGTGTTTCCTTGTGCAGTATAACTTGCGATAGCGTCTGAACAAATGGCATCATATTTTTATAAAAGGAGATAAACTCCTCCGTCGTATTAAATTCCCTCCAGTAATTGAGGCTCTCTTGTAAGAAAGATGAACCCTCAGATGGTTCAGCTTTAACGGGGTCAAGGCTATGAAAAACATTGATCTGTATCTCTTCCAACCACTGGGAGAAGCTATTCGGCTGCTGGAGGAAAAACGAGAGAGAGAGGTAGAGAGGTGTGGGCATTGGCGTTGGAGAGAGGAGGCGGCGTGGGAATTTAGGGAAAAAGGAATAAAAGAGAATATATAAATTAGAATTTTTTTCTTAATATAATTATTCCTTTAAATGATCAGCTAGATTAATCAACTTCTTTCTTTTTTTCTACCAATATATATATTCTATTATATCCTACTCATTGGTAATATTATGACTTAGTAGTGAGAAGTCTATTCTCCTAAATCAACGGTTCATGATTCAAGCCTCGACTACGAATTATTTATTCATTTTTTTCTTTTTATTCTTTTATATATATATATATATATCTCCAGTAGCGTTCCAGGAGATATATTATGGAGCTTACCCTATTGTTTTAAGTATATAGGAATGGCCAAGAGATATATTATGAAGCTTACTCCGATTGTAACCTATATATATATCTATATATATATATATATATATTTCCTTTAAATAAAAATATAGTAACTAAAATTTGGGAGGTTACAAATACGTTGATCCCAATTAGAGTTATTGTTCCATCCACCAACCTGAGATCTATTTCCGCTGTCCCAATTCACTTCTTCAGCTTTAGAAGCATACCAAACATCATTGACTTTCACAATAGCAATGTAACCACAGAATCGGAGAGTACAAACCCCTAAAATGAAAATATCATGAGTTGTTTATTCTCATTGGCAGTGATTCCTTTTAGCAAGTTCCTCTGCCAAAGATCCTGGGCATCAATTCCCGTAGTCTTACTTCCATCAATATTTGTATCCATCTTATAGCTTTCATCCAAAGCATCTTTGATGACAGTGATGCTAAAATCTCCGACAGTCTCAAGGTTGCAGTGTTTTATCCTCTCCTGTGCTGCTATATCTAATTCCTCCTCTTGTTGCTTTGCTACAAAAAAAATGTAAAGAAAGAGACTGATGTTCAGCATCAAGTTTGAAAACATCCAAACATCCCATAAAATCCAGAGTGACACTCCCAATCTAAAGTTGAGTCAACATCTTGCTGCAGAAATTTCTGACTTGAGTTCATCAATCTCTACTTCTATTTTTTTTTTATGCTTGTTCTAGCTCATGCCAATTCAAATTGCTGTGACTGGGAAGCCTCAGATTTAAGACCATTTCAAGCTACATTTGCAACCTTTGTATCAAATTCCAGTTGAGCCCAAAGTTGTTGCATCGATGGACTGCTATTTATATATTTGAGTTGTTGTTTCTGGATTTTCAGATTCAGAAACAGTTTTTTTTTTAGTTCCCCTTTGATTACTCCTCTTCTAACAATAAATCAAGTTCTCGATGAAGTCTTAAGGGTGGCAGGCCTTTATCCCAATCAATAGCACCGGGCAGAAAATTAATTCCAACATTATCTGAATGAATGCAGGAAGTGTGTAGAAAATCAATTCAAGGTTGTTGTTTCTTGCCTTCCATGTCAATTCCAACAAAACAATATCTCCTACCCCACACTTAAAAATTTTGTCCGCTAACAACATTGCAACTCATCAAGCTATTCCTCTATTATGGAACACAATAGATATGGGAATGAAGGTAGGAAACTTCGCTTCCCACTTCAACTCAGTTGCTTGTTCATGGTGATCTCGTCTTCATCCCCGAATTAAAAAAATTTATCCTTGACAAAGATGGATTACCAAGCTACCGTTCCATCGTCGTGCTATCCGATTAGAGTGGTCACTTGAACAAACTTGTTGTTCAAGTAACCTACCTCTATTCTTCGAATAGCCGCGGAATAGACGATGTACGGATCGCCGATTTTTGTGTTTGTATTCGGGGTCCAAGTAAATTATCCACATATAATTGAAAATAATTATAGACATAATACAAAAGAACATAAACAAGTATTATACTTCTCGATCTTCTATTGTATGTCCTTCCTCCTTTTGGACGTCGTGTGGGCGACGATCTTCCAAAAGTCGAAGCCTCCTAGATCATGTTCTTCCTTTCTTTGCTCGCTCTGAAACAAAAAGAAGAATAAAATAAAACTCTTCTCCTATCTAGATCCGACCACCAAGCCACCTTACTTGGTGATTGCTGCCGGTCAAGGAGAGAACAAGGAGTATGGGCGCCGGCCAAAAGCTCCAAGGGAAGAGATCCTAGCCCATGCCGCCGGCCAAGGATGAGAGGAAGAAGATTGGACGCCGGTCAAGGAGAGGAATAGAGAAGATGAGTGCCGGCCAAAACTCTAGAAAGAAGGAAAAAATTCCCCTTGTGTTGTCGCCCAATGCCTCCTCTAAAACCCTAGCCGCCCAATCCAAAACCCTAGCCTCCCTTGTGTTGTTGCCGCCCACCCCTTAAGCCTTATTTATAGAGTTAGGCTTATGCCTCCTTCAATCTCGACCGTCGGATCTAGGGATTTAATCTCAACCGTCGGATCTAAAGATTTAATCTCAACTGTCGGACCTAAGGATTTAATCTCCACAGTCGGATCTAAAGATTTAATTTCCACTGTCGGATCTAGAGATTTAATCTCTACCGTCGGATCTAGAGATCTAATCTCCACCATCAGATCAAGAGTTTCATTTTCCATCATCGGATCTAGGCTCCATGAGGTTTTAATAGGCTACAATAGGGACCATGAGGAGGAGTTGGATCTTGGGCACCCAATGGATCAAGCTCACATAAAGTCCGATCCATTAATGATAATCCATTTCACTAGAGGATTATCATTAATCTATCTCACCAACCCCCATAAGCTAATATAGGCTCCATATATTATTTGTACATTTATCTCCCCGTGTTTAAGATCTCGAATGTCCGTCGATTAATTAATTTACTGACAATTAATTAATCGACATCTAACTCCATGAGTAGTACCACTCAACCTTATCATCATGTCGTACCAAGTCCACCTGCAGGGTTACATGATGAACCTTATGAGCTCCTCAAGGGGGCATCATCATCCTAATATATAAGACATGATTTCCTCTTATAATCAATGACACACCATATAAATAATATCATTTCCCAACTTACCGAGCCTATCGATTTACTCTACAAATCTCGCCCATTGGTAAATCAAAGAAATAAATACTAAGTATATGTGCCTATTATTTTATCGGGATTAAGAGCATGTACAACATAATATCCGAGGTCCGATTCAATTATGTAGTCAGCAATAAATCGAATCACCTCTAAGTCGGGCTTGCTCAATACACACAAAGTGTACTAGTGTAATTCTATGGTCAAGACAAACTAATACCAAATCACACTACAACCATAATATTGGTTTGTCCAAAACCATCTCGATTGTGAGCCTTTACTTATACTATACAAGGAACTGATAACATGATCTCCCGTGTGGCACTACACACCATGTTATCTACAATGTAATGTATTAAACAATATACATAACCATAAAAATGCAAACAATGATCATGTGATTCTTATTTCAAAATAAAGATGTTCATACAAAAGATAGACTTTTCAGTATACATCCCAACAACCTCCCACTTATATTAAAAGTCTATGTTGTCCTCATACTGCCATACATCTGATTCTCATTCCCTCCACATGCCTATCAAAAGCTCTTGCTGGAAGGGCCTTAGTGAAAGGATCTGCCAGGTTATCCTCTGATGCAATCTTGGTCACACCAACTTCTCCTCGCTTTACGATTTCTTGTATCAGGTGGTACTTGCGCTCTATGTGTTTACTTGCCTTATGGGTTCGTGGTTCCTTCGAGTTTGCAATTGCACCACTATTATCACAATAAATTGTGATAGTTCTGGGCAAACTAGAAATCACATTCAAGTCCATCAAGAAGTTCCTGAGCCACACAACTTTTTTAGCCGCCTCAGAGGCCGCCACATACTCAGCTTCCATGGTAGAGTCCGCCACGCATTTCTGCTTGACACTCCTCCATACAATGGCTCCACCTCCCAAAGTAAATTCAAAACCTGAGGTAGACTTACTATTATCCTTATTTGATTGGAAGTTGGAATCTGTGTAACCCACAGGGAGTAATTGGTCTGTCTGATAAATTAGCATATAATCCCTAGTCCTTCTCAGGTACTTCAATATATGCTTTACCACAGTCCAATGTCCCTGTCCTGGATTACTTTGATATCTGCTAACCATGCCCATGGTAAAATAGATATCTGATCTCGTACATAGCATGACATATATGAGGCTTCATACTGCCAAAGCATAAGGAACCACCTTCATCTCCTCTATCTCCTTAGATGTTCAAGGATACATCTCCTTAGATAAAGGAACTCCATGCCTGAAAGGTAGAAAACCTTTCTTGGAGTTTTGCATGCTAAAACGATCCATAATGGTGTCTATTTATGAAGCTTGAGATAAGCACAACATCCTTTTCTTATGATCCATTATAACCTTGATCCCAAGAATGTGTCCCACTTCTCCCAAGTCCTTCATTTCAAACTGTTTGGACAACCATACCCTTACGTCTGATAACACCTTGACATTATTGCCAATTAACAAAATGTCATCTACGTATAGTATAAGAAATACCACTACGTTTCCGTCACATCTCTTGTATATACAAGACTCATCCGGACTTTGAATAAATCTATAAGACTGGATTACCTCATCAAAGCGGATGTTCCAAGACCTCGAAGCTTGCTTCAATCCATAAATGGATCGATTAAGCTTGCACACAAGATGCTCTTTACCTTTTTCAATGAATCCCTCTGGTTGCTTCATATAGATATTTTCCTCAAGACTTCCATTAAGGAAAGCTGTCTTGACATCCATCTGCCACACCTCATAATCCATATGAGCAGTAATATATAAGAGAATTCGGATAAACTTAAGCATGGCTACTGGCGAAAAGGTCTCCTCATAATCGATGCCCTCTTTCTGAGTATACCCTTTCGCAACAAGCCTCGCTTTGAAGGTCTCAACCTTCCGTCTATTCCTCTCTTTCTTTTGTAGATCCACTTGCATCCAATGACTTTTACACCATTGGGTGGTTCTACTAGCTCCCAGACCTGATTTGAATCCATAGATTCTATCTCAGAATTCATCGCACTTTGCCAAGATACCGCATCTTTATCTTGGATCACCTCGTCATATGTCCAGGGATCAGGTTCATGTTTGCCAGGGATCAAATCAGAAGATTCTCTTAAGAACATGAATCTATCAGGCTGTCTCACAACCCTCCCACTACGATGAGGTATCACCTGTGTATCCTCTATGACACGCGGTGCAGTGACTTGTGGTATATCCTCTTGTACCGGTGGTATTGAAGCAGTGACTTTCCCTCTTAATTCCTCCATAACAATCTTACTCATGAGTTTGTGGTTCATCACATAGTCTTCCTCTAGAAATCTGGCGTTCATGCTAACAATCACCCTCTAATCTCTAGGACTATAAAACAAACCACCTTTCGTTTCTCTAGGATAGCCAACGAACATGCGCACTTCTGTACAAGGTTCCAACTTACCAGCATCTGCCTTCAGCACATGTGCTGGACTCCCCCATATCCGAATATGTCTTAGACTTGGCTTTCGCCCAGTCTATAATTCTGTGGGAGTAGAAGGCACTAATTTAGATGGTACCAAGTTAAGAATATACATTGTCGTATCTAGAGCATATCCCCAGAACAAATTTGGCAACTCAGAATAACTCATCATCGATTTAACCATCTCCATAAGAGTCCTATTCCTTCGCTCTACTACACCATTCTACTTGGGTGTGCCAAGATAATTGGAATTAAATCATAGCCTCTGATAAGTAATTCCTAAACTCTCCCAAGAGGTACTCACCACCACGATCAGATCGTAGTGTCTTGATACTTTTACTCGACGCTTTCCACATCACCTTGAATTCTTTGAACTTGTCAAAGCATTCAGACTTACAAGCATCAAGTAAATGTATCTATATCTCGAATAATTGTCTATAAAAGGAGACAAAAATATTCAAACCACCTCTAGCCCGATAGACATAGGACCACACAAATCAGAATGAACAAATTCCAACACATCTTTGGCTCTATACCCTTGCCTTAAAAGGCCTCTTTGGTCATTTTATCCTCCAAGCAAGATTCGCAGGTTGGAAAATCTTCTACCACTAATGAACCCAGAGGTCCATCAGCTATCAAACTTTAAATTCTACTTAGGTTAATATGACCTAGCCTTAGATGCCAAAGATATGTTTGGTTCATCTTCGAATGTTCTTTTCTCTTATTGGAATTAGAAGATGAGTTATTCACTTCTATTTGCATCGTGAGAGCTTTTGGTTCAAGTGTATATAAATTTCCTATCAATGCACCAGAACAGATAATCTCCCTATTCCTTTTTATAACAACTATGTCATTAAAAGAAATAGAATATCCATCCATAAATAATTTAGAAATCGAAATCAAATTCTTTCTAAATAAAGGTACATAAAGGCAATTTTTAAGAACCAAAACTTTATTCCTCTCAAAAGACAAATAAACATCTCCCACTGCAACAGCCGCTACCTTCGTAGCATCACCCAAGTAGATAGTAATCTCCCCTTCAGCCAGTCGTCAAGTTTCTTGGAACCCCTGTAAAGTATTGCAGACATGATCAGTGACTCCCATATCTACACACCAGGTGTCGGTAGATAACACCGCTAAACATGTTTCAATGACTAGACCAAAAGATATATCTTTGTTCTGCTTCCGATTAGGCGATCTTCTTCCAAAGGTCCACACTTACAAGTGAAGCACTTGCCTTTCGGCTTCTTCACTCCTCCTTGAGTTCCTCCCACAGCTTTGTCCCAGCTTGTTTCTTCTTCTTCTTGCCTTTTGGCTTAGAAGTAGAAACCTTTTGGGCAACCATGGTGCTACCGAGCACTGGACGAAATAACCCTCTCCGCCTAGAGTTCTACGTAAGCCGCCAATGAATACAACCTCTTATTCATGTTGTAGTTCAGGCAAAACTGCTCAAAACTCTTAGGTAGAGACTGAAGAATGATATCGACCTGGGTTTCCCCATCGATCTCAACTCCGAGGACTTCCAGCTCATTCAAATGAGCCATCATCTTGAGAACATGATCCCTCATCTTGAGAACATGATCCCTCATGGGTGTTCCCTCGATCATGGTGGTCGTCATCAAGTTTCTCATGGCTTCCTACCTCACAGCCCGATTCTGGTGTCCGAAAAGCTCTTTGAGATCGAGCATCATGTCATAAGCAGTGGGCATTGCTTGATGCTGATGTTGCAGAACATTTGACATAGATGCCAAAATGTAACATCGCTCTATCTCATCAGCCTTAATCCACTTCTTATAACTCTCCTTCTCCTTTTCCCCAGAATCATCCGCATGCTTAGGAGGGCACTCTTCGAGGAGTACATATTTGTATTCCTCAGCAGTCAAGACAATGTCAAGATTCCTCTTCCAATCAACATAATTGGGTCTAGTAAGTTTATTTTCTTTCAGTATCACAACAAGCGGGTTGAAAGTCATTTTGAAAAACCTAAGAATCACATAGATCAAAACATTAGATTTCAAAAAATTATTGATTCCTCAAACAATAAAATTTTAAAATCAACCGACACCTCAAAACACCGAGAATATCGTATGCCACTATAGTGTGGACGTATACGAACTCTACATTTATAAGAGGAGGTTTTACCCATTAATTTTACTATCTTGTCAACCTAACTTTTTGACAAATAAAATTAATAGTTGGTTCCTCTTTGGCCCTACAAATAAAAGCAGTGACTCCGATGGGGAGGATACTCCTATTTGCATCTAAGTGTTCACCATTACTCGGTACTAAGGCAATTATCTCGGGTTATGTGCCTTCCAATGGGGAAGTACACACGCTCCTTAATAATTTCCTATAACCATATTCAACCTTGTGATGCGCAAACAAAGTCATCCGATGTGGAGGAAGGAACTCAGAGCCGACGCACAAGTTTGTTTGCATCACATGTCAAATCGTAATGGAGGCCGTAGGAATTTATAAAAATATCCCTCTCCCACTTAGTAATTTAAAATTAAGGAATTTTCTAGCCTATGACATGCATATCAAACAATAAGCAATAAATATGAAAAAGAAATATTTTCCAACTATTATGGCTTTTGTCTCCAATATGCCTCCTATCGTATCGTCATCTCGTTCGCTCCTACCTACGCCATGTACAAGCCATCCGGAGATCTGAGCCGAGAATAACTATTTTAATTTACATCCATCGATTCTATACTCCACGAAGGAGTGTACATGAAATCTAGATCAAAAGTAAACTAAAATAAATGAGTGGCTAAACAATGCCGTACTTAATTACAAAAATTAAATACTAGCCTCGTTAACCCTGAGGATTCAAATAATATACAATTACACACATATGGCCATAATAGTTGGAACCTATGCCTACAACCAAAAAGTTAACCTACGCACATTCTACTATTATCCGGCACATACAATATATGAAAAGTGCATAAAAGTAACCGAATCCTAAACACACAAAACGGGAAACCGTGGCTCTGATACCACTTGAAGGTAGGAAACTTCGCTTCCCACTTCAACTCGGTTGCTTGTTCATGGTGATCCCGTCTTTGTCCCCGGATTAAAAAAATTTATCCTTGACAAAGATGTTAGTGAAAGCCCTAGAGCCAATCATGTGATGATTGTTGTATGGACTTTATTGTATCATATTCCTATTTATAAAGGCATGGTTATTATATTTACTTGTATTGGTGCCAAATAACTAAATATAATAATGTCCTTGAGTAGTAGGTTCTTATCTATATCAATCGATTGGTTGAATCGATAATGAGATGATATAGAGAACACTACTCTTAATCATTTTTGGTCAAGTATTAACATTCAGGGACAATGTTAATGCGTAGAGACTAGCATGTAGGTCAACATGATGACTTGATCTCACAAGTCATGGAAATGAGATATCGAGTTGACACATGGGTATACATTAGAGAATGTATACTGAATGACCCGCCATGAGAAAGTATCGTGGATCGTTATATGAGTGTCATATAATTTCTCATGTGGCTATTAGTATGACTATTAGTCCTTAGACCTAAAGTTACCATGGTTCCCTACATAAGGCGTTGCATACTTTGGCTTCGTCAAATGTCACCCGTAAATGGGTGGACTATAAAGGCGATTACTGGGTATGTAACAAATTATGCGGAGGGATGTGGGTGATGTAGATGGGATCTATCCCTCCTATATGATGGGAGTGACATCGATATTCTTGATAGAGTGAGATCACGAAGTGCAAGGCCATGCCCAAATGAGTCAATATGAGATATTGAGCTCATTTGATTAGAGTGAGTCTACTTGGAGTTCAAGATTTAGATTGTACCGAGGATGACACGGTCTATGCCTCGATTGGTCAATCTAGATGTCAAGGATAGAGGGACATTGTCACATATTGTGAGAGTCACAATTAGTAGTCACAAAGGTGATGTTGGAGCTCAACATTCTTGTAACTTGGGTAGCAATGATGTGTTGCTTGATACCGCTCATTGCTTATGTTCCTAAATCGGTTTAGGGACATTGCCAACGTTACAAGAACCTATAGGGTCACACACATAAGGGCAATTAGATGGAGATTAGGTTCATATGATGAACCATGAGGATTAGGTTCATGGGATGAACCAAATTGGATTAAGAGTAATCCAAATTAGACTAATTGAGTTAGACTCAAGTTGATTCAAGTGTTGAATGAGTCTAATTTAGATTTGATTCATCAAATCAATTTAAATTAAATGAATAGAGATTCATTAAATTAAATTGACTTGAATCAAATGGTTGGATTTGATCAACCATGGGAGATAAGAGGTCAAGTTTGACTTGACTTGAGAGGGAAGATGAAAGGTTAAGTTTGACTTGACCAAATGCCATGTCATGATGATGACTTGCCATGGCCGGCCAATGATGATGCTCCACATCATCATGGACACATCATGGGGTGCCACCTCATGAGGGAGACCAAGAGCCATTGGCTCTTGGAGTTACATGCATGCATGTAACCCCCTTATAGTGGGTTATGGATGATGTGAAGTTAAGTTGTGTAACTTCATCTTATTCTTTTTCTCTTCCCTCAAGCTCTCTCTTCCTCATCTAGACATGAACGTCCAAGGGGTGCTAGCACACTCTAAGGTGTTTTTCTTCACCATTTGTCCGTGTGGATACTTGTAGAGGAGTGTACACTTGACACTCTCGAGTTCCAGCGAACCTTTTGGACGAGCGGGATTTGTGATGGGCGTCGCATCGAGGGTAACATCCTTTTCATGTAGATCTAAGGTAGATCTAGGGTTTTATACAAACACATACATGTTTTAGTTTTAATACATCCACGGATCCGTGGCCGGACTTCCGGGGTTTCCGCAATGCAAAAAAAGCGGTTTTTGTGGCTCGGAAAGTTTAACAGTGGTATCAGAGCCACGTGCGAAGCATGTATGTGTTTCATTTTTTGTAATTTTTGTATTAGATATAAAAATTACAGATTTATATGTTTCTGTAAATTTCCTATTTTTATTGAATTTTTGGGTATTTTTCTCGAAGAATCGAAGCAACGAGTGTTGGGGCACTTGTAGACTTCAACCGTCGAGAAAAACTCTCCGAAACGGTGAGTTCTCGCTTTAGGTTTTTGGGACAGTGACTTAAGTTTCTGTAAGATCATTGTAGGGACACTCGCAAAGTTTATTTTGCGAGTAGGGGTGCTGCCTCTATCCCTGAAAGGGGCCTTGTCCATGATCATGCCCTAAGCGCTTAGCGTGACCGTTACGGGGAGGTGACTCATAAAATTGAAAAAAAAATAGGAAAAATTATAGAAATTTTCTGTAAAAATACATAATTTAGAATTATGTATAATTCTGTGATTGTCATGTCCCAATAACCCCAATTTGATTGGATGATGTGTTGTAATTCATAATACGGCCTGCGTGCCATTTTTGTGGTTGTGCATGTTGTATAGTGTATGCGACCTACGCGTCGTACATCTTATTTTGATATTCTAGTTGTAAATAGTTTTAGACTCGAATGTAACTCGAGTTTCATATTTGTAATGTACAAAATGGAGCGGTGGAAAGTCCACTTGAAGACGAGATTACGAGAAGAGTGACGACGACACATGGCGGTCAAAGGAAGCGCTTGGAGAAGCCGCTAGCCTTAGGTTGACCGTCCGATCTTCTCATTGGCTTGAGAAGATCGTAGTAGGTCCATGACTACATCACATTTATATATATTGTAACGCCCGTGAAATTCTAGCAATTTTACGAGAATTTTTGGCTTTATGAGGATGGGCTTTATGTAGGCCTTTTTGGAGAAATAAAAGAAAATAAGCCAAAAAGAGATGCAAAGCCTAGGAATTGAACCCCCCCACCTCTAGAGATAGCCAAGCCTTATAGATGCACCCACTAACCATAAGCCCAATAGAATCATATCATTAGAGGAAAGGGGGAACCTATAGATAAATGGGAGGAGGGTAAATGAAGAGGCTTGACAAGGAGAAGAGAAACTTCTCTTCCTCCCCTTTATAAAGAAGAGAGAAGTTCCACTTGGCCACTTCTTCCTTCCTTCTTCCTCTTCTCTTCATTCTCACCGAAACCCCAAGCTCTTCTTCCTCCTTTGGCCGAGAGCTCCTTGCAAGCTAGGAGAGAGCTAGGTGACCTCCATTAGGCAAAGCGAAGGATGTAAGTTTTCCTCACTGCAGTATATTAGTTTGATAGGGTTGGTTGCTTGAAAGAAATATGAAATTGTAGCCTTGTAAGTTTGCCAACTAAGTTGGTGGGCTAGGATTCATGAAAATGATACTAAGGGAGGTTTTTATCGATATGTTTCAAGTAGATACCTTTAGGAGACCAAAGTGCAAAGGTGATGACCCTATATGGTTCGGCCACCCCCAAGATTTTAGGGTTAGGGTTGCATGAACTTGATCCTAAAGTGATATTCTTGGTTGGTATGTTTCAAGTGAGACCCTTGGGTATCCACCATCCAAGATGAGGCCCTTGTAGGTTTCGGCCACCCTAGGTAATTAGGGTTAGGGTTGCATGAAAATATCCCTAATGATGCTATGCTAGATGATAATGCTCATGAATAAATATTAGGTGGCAAGAACCCTAGTTGAGCCCCTTGTAGGTTTCGGCCACCCTAGGTAATTAGGGTTAGGGTTGTATGAAAATATCCCTAATGATGCTATGCTAGATGATAATGCTCATGAATAAATATTAGGTGGCAAGAACCCTAGTTGAGCCCCTTGTAGGTTTCGGCCACCCTAGGTAATTAGGGTTAGGGTTGTATGAAAATATCCCTAATGATGCTATGCTAGATGATAATGCTCATGAATGAATATTAGGTGGCAAGAACCCTAGTTGAGCCCCTTGTAGGTTTCGGCCACCCTAGGTAATTAGGGTTAGGGTTGCATGAAAATATCCCTCATGATGCTAAGCTAGGTTATAATGCTTTATGAATGAATTTTTGGGGACCAAACCTAAGCTTGAGCCCCCTTACAAGTTTCGGCCAACCCATGGTTTTAGGGTTAGGGTTTCATGAAAACACCCTATATGTAATTGTGCTATGTGTATAGTTTTTAATATGACATGAACTTTGCTTGGGTGATGAATATGTTATGATTCAATGCAACATGAAATTAGGCTATGTGATGAGCATGTTTTACGATTTAATATGCCATGAATAAGCTTAGGAAATATACTTCCTGTTATGATGTAATGTGCCATGTAATATGCCATGATGAACATGTTGTGTGAAGTAATATGCCATGTATATGCTTGGGAATGTGCTTCAAGTTATGGAGTATTGTGCCATGAAATATACCTAGGTGAAGAATATGTTTTGTGATTTAATATGTCATGAATATGCTTACTTAAATATGCTTGTATGATGAACATGTTTATACTTTAGGCCCCTTTAGGGTACTCTTATGTTATGAATGCATGTGTCCTCATGATAAGATGGAGATGCTTCCCTTTCAAGTAGGGACCAAGAGCTCTCCTTATGACAAGATGGAGATGCTTCCCTTTCAAGTAGGGATCAAGAGCTCTCCTTAAGATAAGATAAAATGGAGATGCTTCCCTTTCAAGTAGGGATCAAGAGCTCTCCTTATGATAAGATAAGATTAAGATGCTTCCCTTTTTATGTTGGGGATCAAGAGCATTCTTTATATTATGACAAGAAAAGAAAAGAATTAAGTATTTTACTTTGCAAGAGGTTAAGTACCCGACCCGTCAGGTGGTCGTTAATCAAATCCATAGGGACACAAGAAGACGTAAGAGGTCTTGCCCTGGTAAGACGTAAGAGGTCTTGCTCTAATAGGACTGGTGGCTCGCTACCCCAGCCTATTAGGGAACGCGCATTATGTGGTACTTAACCTGGGGCCCCCCAAACAAGTTATGATGATATTGAAGTATTTATAAGTATATGTTTTGAAAAGACAAGACTTTTATGATATTATGTGTGCTTATGTTAAATGCCCTGAGTGCTTACGAACTAGGTTCTTTATGCATGCTAGATGTTATGAAGTTATGATGATATTGAAGTATTTATAAGTATATGATTTGAAAAGACAAGACTTTTATGATATTGTGTGTGCTTATGTTAAATGCCCTGAGTGCTTACGAACTAGGTTCTTTATGCATGCTAGATGTTATGAAGTTATGATGATATTGAAGTATTTATAAGTATATGTTTTGAAAAGAAAAGACTTTTATGATACTGTGTATGCCTATGTTAAATGCTCTGAATGCTTACGAACTTGGTTCTTTATGCATGCTAGATGTTATGAAGTTACGATGATATTGAAGTATTTATAAGTATATGTCTTGAAAAGAAAAGACTTTTATGATACTGTGTATGCCTATGTTAAATGCTCTGAATGCTTACGAACTAGGTTCTTTATGCATGCTAGATGTTATGAAGTTATGATGATATTGAAGTATTTATAAGTATATGTTTTGAAAAGAAAAGACTTTTATGATAATGTGTATGCCTATGTTAAATGCTCTGAATGCTTACGAACTAGGTTCTTTATGCATGCTAGATGTTATGAAGTTACGATGATATTGAATTAATTATAAGTGTATGTTTGAAAAGAAAAGACTTCTATGATATTGTGTATGCTTATGTTAAATGCTCTGAATGCTTACGAACTAGGTTCTTTATGCATGCTAGATGTTATGAAGTTATGATGTTTAGAGTTAAGTCTAAGTATGTGGTGACTATGTACTTTATGCTAGTTAGAATTTATGATGTGGCGAAGGTTAAGGGTAAGGTTAAGAATACTTGCGACTATGTTCCTTCTGCATGATTAGGGTTTATGTTATTACAAATGTTTATGTTCAAGTTAACCAAATGCTTACGATTACGTTCTTTCATGCACGCTTAGTTTATGCAGTTATAACGCTCATGTTCAAAGTATGCCCTGCTTAGATTAATTATGCTTAACCTGCTTATGAACAATTCTATGCCATGCTTAGTTCTTTTTGTACTATTACGGATATGTTGTTGATTAGTGTTGCTATGAAATGCTTAGGTCATTTTCTATGCGCATGCTCATGTTATAATAGTTTGATGAAATCGTGGTTTTTGTGAGTAGGCAAGGATCTTACTAAGCTATATGCTTATAGTTTATGTTGTCCATATCTTCTGCAGATAAAGGAAGCACTAGAGAGTGGCGGGAGGGGCCATGCGTGTGTGATAGTGGCATGGTGAAAGAAGACCCTACACTATCTGCTTATATTTATATGCTCTAAGAACAATTTAAGACATTGCTTCCGCTTATAAGACTTGTGTTTAATGAGTATCCCTTAATTTAAGAGGTTCGACATGTTAGAACTCATGAACGAATCCTTTCGCTATGCATGTTATGAAATAAGATAAGATATGTGGTCATGCTAATGATGAATAAGATAGGTGATGCATGTGCCAAAGAAGATTTCAGTTATGATAACCTGTTCAAGCATGTAGACTTTGAACGGATCCATATGTAGTATGCTAATAAAAAAAAAATATATATAGACCCAAGTAGCGCTACGAGAGCGAGATAAGGGCGGCGCCAGTGGTACTCGAGCGGAGTTCACCTTTCCACTATCACACATCAAGCCTCCATCCTGCTATTTCCAAGTAAGTAACTTTATGCATACTGAGTTTCTTTTATAATGAAGAATGACTCCTATCTAGATAGAAATAATACCTCATCATGTTTTAGTAGATTGGAATCACACTTGTGACTTAGATAGAAATAATACCTCATCATGTTTTAGTAGATTGGAATCACACTTGTGAACTAGATAGAAATAATACCTCATCATGTTTTAGTAGATTGGAATCACACTTGTGACTTAGATAGAAATAAGACCTCGTTATGTTTAGTATAATGGAACCGTACTTGTGATTGAGATGGCAACAATACCTTACCATGCTTTATATGATGGAAACATGTCTTTAACCCAGACATACCATTCCAAAAATTTGAAGATCGATTTTCGTAATTATCGGTGTCCGGTCTATGCTCATATGAATTGAAATAAGCGGTTTAAATGTACGGGTTAGTCGGTCTTATCTTGACTTCATTTTCAATTTCGGATGGCACGGACGATGACTACCATGACGTCGTGATGTGTCCGAAACCGATTGAGGAAGCTATTGAAGAGATAGTTTATAAACTGATGGTGGGGTCGGACACATGAGGAGACTCGATGGTCTCTTTAGGAGACTCGGCGGCGAGGAGTTCCGATCTTGGATAATTATCGGATATGGGCCTTGTACGCTCCTGCAAACGATTTCATGGTAGTCGCAGATCACGTATGGGGCCGCTATGAAGGGCGGATAACATATGCGGAGTTGTGCTGGGAGCTACTGGAGCACAAGGTTCAAGAGAAGCCTGTGGTAGAGAATCCGGTGGTAGCTGGCCTCAAGAGGAAGGAAGAGGGTTCCGTAAACAGTCAACTTAGTGGCCAGCCGGAGACTACCCTAGTGAGGCCAGGGAAGATAGGACTAAAAATAGTTACAACCGCACTAGGGTTTGTCCTAGTGGGAGTCATAATGAACTATCTTCTTAAGTAGTTTCTGTTGTTCCAATTAGGAATAAAGAATGTTATATGTTAACATTATTCCTTCTGGTCTGAAAATATGAATAAAAGATGATGAGTCGTTCTTTTGAAATTAAAGATGAGTTCGTTGCATGGGAAGTGTATGGTATAATTGATCAATGTCGGTTAGACTGGAACATACGAATAATGAGTGGAAACAAAGTCCGGTGCCGCTTTGATGTCCTTATCGATGCTATCTCAACCCCTGAAAAGGGAAGTAATGAATTACGGAATAGAAATCATTTCTGGGCAACTTTCCACCATGACTATAACGCCGACGCTGTTCGACGATATAAAGGGAAAGCAAGATGGTGATTCAGACATCCAGAAGTTCAAACAAGAAGTACTGGAAGGAAGGGATAATGGATTCCGCATCACCGACGGCGGATTATTATACTTCCGGGATCGCCTATGCATTCCGAACGATCCGAGTTCTGAGAAGATACTCGAGGAATCCCATGGAACACCTTATACCATGCATCTGGATCTAATAAAATGTATCGACTTAAGGGATAAATTTTGGTGGTCCGCATGAAAAGGGATGTGGCTCGAAGACGTCAACACTGTCGACCCGCGAGAAGGTGAAGGCGTAACACGTAAACCCGGATTCTATGCAATACAGATTCTGAGTGGAAATGGGAAGAAATTTCCATGGATTTCATCTCGGGATTACCCGTAACGACAAATGGTTACGATGCTATATGGGTAATCATAGACCGGTTGACAAAGTGCCCATTTCGCAATCAAGATGACCTATTCAGTTGAGCAGCTAGCTCAATTATATGTCAAGGAAATTATCAAATTACATGGAGTGCCTAAGGCTATTATTTCTGACCGGGATGGCCGTTTTACCTCCCATCTCTGGGAATGTGTTCAGAAGGCTCTTGGCACTAAGTTGAGATTCAAGATCGCTGCTTTCATCCTCGTAATCCGACGGAAAGAGTGAACCAGCCGGAAGATATCTTCTGCCCGCTGTGCTCTAGACTTTAAGGGGAGCCGTGTCGATATTTGTGCATGGCAGAATTTTCTTACAACAACAGCTACCAGGCTACCATTGGAATGGCACCCTATGAAGCTCTATACGGGAGAAGATGCAAGTCTCCTATCTGTTGGTACGAGGGTGGTGAAAGGAGGGAAATGGGTCTTCAGGCCGATATTATTGACAATACCACCCGCGCTATAGTATTATCCAGAGAATCGAACCGCCAGAGCGATAAAAGAGCTATGCGGATATGCGGCGAGACCGTTAGAGTTCAAGTCGGGGACCGGTATTCTCGAGTGACCCCTATGAAGGAGTGATGAGATTCGGAAGGAAGGGTAAATCAATCCACGTTACGTGGGACCCTATCCGATATCACAGAGAGTGGGCAAGGTGGCGTACAAGCTGGAACTGCCCCAAGAGATGTCAGCTATACACAACGTGTTCCATGTCTCTATGCTCAAGAAATGCATATCCAAAGCGGACCAAGTGATCGAGCCACAAATTGTACACGTTCAAGAGGACCTGAGTATCGAAAGTCGGCCTATCCAGATACTAGACTGAGATGTCAAGAGACTAAGGAACAAAGAGGTGCCCTTAGTGAAGGTCTGTGGCGGTAATATGAGGAGGCTACTTGGGAGCGAGGAGGACATGAGGAAGTACCGATTGTTTTAAGTTTCGAGGACGAAACTTTTACAAGGTATGAGGATTATAGCTGTGAAATTCTAGCAATTTTACGAGAATTTTGGCTTTATGAGGATGGGCTTTATGTAGGCCTTTTGGAGAAATAAAGAAAATAAGCCAAAAGAGATGCAAAGCCTAGGAATTGAACCCCCCACCTCTAGAGATAGCCAAGCCTTATAGATGCACCCACTAACCATAAGCCCAATAGAATCATATCATTAGAGGAAAGGGGGAACCTATAGATAAATGGGAGGAGGGTAAATGAAGAGGCTTGACAAGGAGAAGAGAAACTTCTCTTCCTCCCCTTTATAAAGAAGAGAGAAGTTCCACTTGGCCACTTCTTCCTTCCTTCTTCCTCTTCTCTTCATTCTCACCGAAACCCCAAGCTCTTCTTCCTCCTTTGGCCGAGAGCTCCTTGCAAGCTAGGAGAGAGCTAGGTGACCTCCATTAGGTCATCTCCCCAAGCAAAGCAAAGGATGTAAGTTTTCCCCTCACCTGCAGTATATTAGTTTGATAGGGTTGGTTGCTTGAAAGAAATATGAAATTGTAGCCTTGTAAGTTTCGGCCAACTAAGTTGGTGGGCTAGGATTCATGAAAATGCTACTAAGGGAGGTTTTTATGGGTGATATGTTTCAAGTAGATACCTTTAGGAGACCAAAGTGCAAAGGTGATGACCCTATATGGTTCGGCCACCCCCAAGATTTTAGGGTTAGGGTTGCATGAACTTGATCCTAAAGTGATATTCTTGGTTGGTATGTTTCAAGTGAGACCCTTGGGTATCCACCATCCAAGATGAGGCCCTTGTAGGTTTCGGCCACCCTAGGTAATTAGGGTTAGGGTTGCATGAAAATATCCCTAATGATGCTATGCTAGATGATAATGCTCATGAATAAATATTAGGTGGCAAGAACCCTAGTTGAGCCCCTTGTAGGTTTCGGCCACCCTAGGTAATTAGGGTTAGGGTTGTATGAAAATATCCCTAATGATGCTATGCTAGATGATAATGCTCATGAATAAATATTAGGTGGCAAGAACCCTAGTTGAGCCCCTTGTAGGTTTCGGCCACCCTAGGTAATTAGGGTTAGGGTTGTATGAAAATATCCCTAATGATGCTATGCTAGATGATAATGCTCATGAATGAATATTAGGTGGCAAGAACCCTAGTTGAGCCCCTTGTAGGTTTCGGCCACCCTAGGTAATTAGGGTTAGGGTTGCATGAAAATATCCCTCATGATGCTAAGCTAGGTTATAATGCTTTATGAATGAATTTTTGGGGACCAAACCTAAGCTTGAGCCCCCTTACAAGTTTCGGCCAACCCATGGTTTTAGGGTTAGGGTTTCATGAAAACACCCTATATGTAATTGTGCTATGTGTATAGTTTTTAATATGACATGAACTTTGCTTGGGTGATGAATATGTTATGATTCAATGCAACATGAAATTAGGCTATGTGATGAGCATGTTTTACGATTTAATATGCCATGAATAAGCTTAGGAAATATACTTCCTGTTATGATGTAATGTGCCATGTAATATGCCATGATGAACATGTTGTGTGAAGTAATATGCCATGTATATGCTTCGGGAATGTGCTTCAAGTTATGGAGTATTGTGCCATGAAATATACCTAGGTGAAGAATATGTTTTGTGATTTAATATGTCATGAATATGCTTACGAAATATGCTTGTATGATGAACATGTTTATACTTTAGGCCCCTTTAGGGTACTCTTATGTTATGAATGCATGTGTCCTCATGATAAGATGGAGATGCTTCCCTTTCAAGTAGGGACCAAGAGCTCTCCTTATGACAAGATGGAGATGCTTCCCTTTCAAGTAGGGATCAAGAGCTCTCCTTAAGATAAGATAAAATGGAGATGCTTCCCTTTCAAGTAGGGATCAAGAGCTCTCCTTATGATAAGATAAGATTAAGATGCTTCCCTTTTTATGTTGGGGATCAAGAGCATTCTTTATATTATGACAAGAAAAGAAAAGAATTAAGTATTTTACTTTGCAAGAGGTTAAGTACCCGACCCGTCAGGTGGTCGTTAATCAAATCCATAGGGACACAAGAAGACGTAAGAGGTCTTGCCCTGGTAAGACGTAAGAGGTCTTGCTCTAATAGGACTGGTGGCTCGCTACCCCAGCCTATTAGGGAACGCGCATTATGTGGTACTTAACCTGGGGCCCCCCAAACAAGTTATGATGATATTGAAGTATTTATAAGTATATGTTTTGAAAAGACAAGACTTTTATGATATTGTGTGTGCTTATGTTAAATGCCCTGAGTGCTTACGAACTAGGTTCTTTATGCATGCTAGATGTTATGAAGTTATGATGATATTGAAGTATTTATAAGTATATGTTTTGAAAAGACAAGACTTTTATGATATTGTGTGTGCTTATGTTAAATGCCCTGAGTGCTTACGAACTAGGTTCTTTATGCATGCTAGATGTTATGAAGTTATGATGATATTGAAGTATTTATAAGTATATGTTTTGAAAAGAAAAGACTTTTATGATATTGTGTATGCCTATGTTAAATGCTCTGAATGCTTACGAACTAGGTTCTTTATGCATGCTAGATGTTATGAAGTTACGATGATATTGAAGTATTTATAAGTATATGTCTTGAAAAGAAAAGACTTTTATGATACTGTGTATGCCTATGTTAAATGCTCTGAATGCTTACGAACTAGGTTCTTTATGCATGCTAGATGTTATGAAGTTATGATGATATTGAAGTATTTATAAGTATATGTTTTGAAAAGAAAAAACTTTTGTAATCGTGTATGCCTATGTTAAATGCTCAATGCTTACGAACTAGGTTCTTTATGCATGCTAGATGTTATGAAGTTACGATGATATTGAATTAATTATAAGTGTATGTTTGAAAAGAAAAGACTTCTATGATATTGTGTATGTTTATGTTAAATGCTCTGAATGCTTACGAACTAGGTTCTTTATGCATGCTAGATGTTATGAAGTTATGATGTTTAGAGTTAAGTCTAAGTATGTGGTGACTATGTACTTTATGCTAGTTAGAATTTATGATGTGGCGAAGGTTAAGGGTAAGGTTAAGAATACTTGCGACTATGTTCCTTCTGCATGATTAGGGTTTATGTTATTACAAATGTTTATGTTCAAGTTAACCAAATGCTTACGATTACGTTCTTTCATGCACGCTTAGTTTATGCGATTATAACGCTCATGTTCAAAGTATGCCCTCGCTTAGATTAATTATGCTTAACACCTTATGAACAATTCTATGCCATGCTTAGTTCTTTTTGTACTATTACCTGGATATGTTGTTGATTAGTGTTGCTATGAAATGCTTAGGTCATTTTCTATGCCAGCATGCTCATGTTATAATAGTTTGATGAAATCGTGGTTTTTGTGAGTAGGCAAGGATCTTACTAAGCTATATGCTTATAGTTTATGTTGTCCATATCTGCAGATAAAGGAAATGCACGCACTAGAGGGAGTGGCAGGAGGGGCCATGTGCGTGTGTGATAGTGGCATGGTGAAAGAAGACCCTACACTATCTGCTTATATTTATATGCTCTAAGAACAATTTAAGACATTGCTTCCGCTTATAAGACTTGTGTTTAATGAGTATCCCTTAATTTAAGAGGTTCGACATGTTAGAACTCATGAACGAATCCTTTCGCTATGCATGTTATGAAATAAGATAAGATATGTGGTCATGCTAATGATGAATAAGATAGGTGATGCATGTGCCAAAGAAGATTTGATTATGATAACCTGTTCAAGCATGTAGACTTTGAGCGGATCCATATGTAGTATGCTAATAAAAAGAGATATATAGAATAGAAGGGCGCTACATATATATATATATATATATATATATATATATATATATATATATATATATATATATATTTATATATATATATATATATATATATATATATATATATATATATATATATATATATATATTTAATTTTGCTTGTATGTATGTGATGCGTGCTAGTAGAATAATGCTTGTATGTATATGATGCATGCTAGGATAATTTTCTTGTATGTATATGATGCATGCTAGAATAATGATTGTATGTATGTGATGCATGCTAATATAGGATAATAAAGGCCTAAATGTGTATAAGATACACATTACGATTAGATTAGATTATAATCGAATCAACTCGAAAATGTCTACCGAGCCTTGATACCCATCACTATCTCGATCATTTGTTGTTGTTGAATCTGCCAAAGCAGAGCAACGCATATTATCTTGGTAGGGTGCGGAGGGACAATCTTGGTCCTGCCTATCACGCTTGGGTCAGAGTAAGGTCAATTAGATTGAGCATAACTAGTTAACTCAATTGGATCGAGTAGAACTATAGGCATATTCAATCGTTGGAAAGATAGGTTAAGATCGCATTTACACTAAATCTTGGGCGATTTAGCCAAAGCTAACTCAAGGTCTTTTGTAAATGTGGGTCTTGATCTTATAAACAAGAGTTGCATAGAGATGTAATTGGTAATGTGTTACCCACCGATCGTACTAAGTCTTGGGTGATTTAGCCAAAGTTAACTCAAGGCTTAGTTTGATGTGGATCTTGTCCCACAAGAATTATAGCTAGTTTGTATGAATCTAGTAATGTGGTTTGACCACATCCATAACTCGATTCTACAAAATTCCTATAATTCAGTGGGAGCATCATTTGATTAAAGGCCTAATTAAATGATAAAAGGAATATGATATTAATTCTCTGCATTGTATGTTGTAGATAACTATGTCGACAAACACGAACACTCTCTCTCTGCATTCTGTCCTTGAGAAGGACAAGCTCAATGGAGCAAATTTCCTGGACTGATACAGGAACCTGAGAATTGTTCTCACCCAAGAAAGGAAGTTGTACGTCCTAGAGCAGCCCATTGTGGAGGCACCTCCTGCCACTGCCTCGCGAGCTGACAAAGATGCTTACAAGAAGCATCAAGATGATGCATTAGATGTGTCATGTCTAATGCTCGCGACCATGAACTCTGAGCTTTATAAGCAACATGAGTTCATGAATGCTTATGATATGGTTGGACATCTTCGTCAACTATATCAAGGACAAGCAAGGCATGAGAGATATGAAGTCTCTAAGGCATTGTTTGGGTCTAAAATGCAAGAAGGGACTCCCGTAGGTCAATATGTACTCAAGATGATTGGGTACGTAGAAAAGCTACAAAGACTGGGATTCCCACTTGGCCAAGAGCTAGCCACTGACCTGATCTTGCAATCTTTTCCACAAGCCTTCAATCAATTTGTCATGAATTATAACATGAATGAAATTGATAAGCCATTGCCTGAAATGCTTAGCATGTTGAGAATTGCTGAGTTTAACCTTGAGAAAGGAAAATCTGACACCATTTTGATGGTGCAGAAGAAGAAAGGCAAGGGCAAGCCTAAAGGTAAGGGAAAGTCCCAAGCCAAGGGCAAAGACAAAGAACTTAAACCCAAAGGAGGGGTAGCCAAGGAAGGGGCTTGCTTCTACTGCAAGGAAGCAGGACACTGGAAGCGTAACTGCAAGGCATACCTGGAAGATCTTAAGAAGAAGAGAAGTGAGACTTCTACTTCAGGTATAAATGTTATAGAAGTCAATGTATCTATTTCTTCATCATGGGTATTAGATACCGGATGTGCATCTCACATTTGTACCAATGTGCAGGTGCTGAGAAATAGCAGGGCATTGACAAAGGGCGAGGTGGACCTACGAGTAGGCAATGGAGCAAGAGTTGCTGCTGTTGCTGTAGGAACTTATGATCTATCTTTGCCCTCTGGGCTTGTACTAGAATTAGATGAATGTTGTTATGTGCCTGCCTTAACTAAGAACATCATTTCAGTTTCTTGTTTGGACAAGAAAGGATTTTCATTTATAATAAAGAACAAATGTTGTTCAGTTTATTTAAATGATATGTTCTATTGTAGTGCACCTCTAATGAACGGACTCTACTTTCTAGACTTAGGAGCCTTATCTATAACATAAGTACCAAGAGGTTCAAGTCAAATGAGTTGAACCAAACCTATCTTTGGCATTGTCGCTTAGGTCACATAAATGAGAGTCGCTTATCTCAGCTCTATAAGGATGGGTTGCTAGACTCATTTGATTTTGAATCATATGAGACATGCGAGTCTTACCTTTTAGGCAAGATGACCAAGACTCACTTTAGTGGACACAGCGAAAGAGCAACAGATTTGTTAGGACTTATACATAGTGATGTATGTGGCCCTTTCAATGTTGCAGCTAGAGGTGGTTACAGGTACTTCATTACATTTACTGATGACTTCAGTAGATATGGTTATGTGTATCTCATGACACATAAATCAACATCCTTTGAAAAGTTCAAAGAATTCAAGAATGAAGTAAAAAACCAGCTTGGCAAGAGTATTAAGATACTTCAATCAGATCGAGGTGGAGAATACCTTAGCCATGAGTTTCGTGACTATCTAGCTGAGTATGGGATTCTATCCCAACTCACTCCTCCTGGAACACCATGGTGGAATGGTGTATCCGAAAGGAGGAATCGTACCCTATTGGATATGGTACGATCTATGATGAGTCACACAGATCTTCCTATATCCTTTTATGGATATGCTCTAGATATAGCAGCCTTTACCCTTAACCGTGTACCATCCAAGGCTGTGATAAAGACACCATATATGATATGGACAGGGAGAAATCCCAAGATGTCTTTTATGAAGATTTGGGGTTGTGAGGCTTACGTTCGACGTCAAGTCTCAGACAAACTGGGACCCAAATCCGATAGGTGCTATTTTATTGGATATCCCAAGGATACAAAGGGATATTACTTCTACATTCCTAGTCAGCACAAAGTGTTTGTGGCAAAGACTGGGGTTTTTCTAGAAAGGGATTTTGTTTCTAGAAAAACTAGTGGGAGTACGTTCGATCTTGAAGAAATTCAAGATATGGACCATAGCACTGAGGCCTTGATGGAGGTTGAACAGGAACCACAAAGTGTTGTGGGTGATGAGGTTGTTGCACAAAGAGTTGTGGAACAACCACCTGTTCAGGTAGACCTACCTCTTCGCAGATCTGATAGGGTACGTCGTCAGCCTGAGAGATACTCATTTCTCTTGTCTGACCATGATGATGTAATGCTCATTGAGAATGAGCCTACCTCCTATCAGGAAGCTGTGATGAGCCCAGATTATGAGAAATGGCTAGAGGCTATGAGATCCGAGATGGAATCCATGTACACCAACCAAGTATGGACTTTGGTTGATCCACCTGAAGGGGTCAAACCCATTGGGTGTAAGTGGGTCTTTAGGAGAAAGACTGACATGGATGGACTTACGCAAACCTATAAGGGTCGATTGGTTGCTAAAGGTTCAAGCAAATTCATGGTATTGACTATGATGAAACCTTTTCTCCAGTGGCGATGTTTAAGTCCATTCGGATCTTGCTTGCTATTGCAGCATACCACGATTATGAGATCTGGCAGATGGATGTCAAAACCGTATTTCTGAATGGAAACTTACTCGAGGATGTGTACATGACACAACCTGAGGGTTTTGAAGATCCACAGCATACTGGGAAAGTATGCAAGCTGCAAAGGTCCATTTATGGGCTAAAGCAAGCTTCTCGGAGCTAGAATCTTCGATTCGATGATGCAATCAAACAGTTTGATTTCATCAAGAATGAAAATGAACCTTGTGTCTACAAGAGGGTTAATGGGAACACAGTTGTCTTCCTTGTATTGTATGTGGATGACATACTACTCATTGGGAATGACATCCCTTCGCTACAGTCTGTGAAGACTTGGCTGGGGACGTGCTTCTCAATGAAGGACTTAGGTGAAGCAGCCTGTATTCTAGGCATCAAGATCTATAGAGATAGATCTAAGAGATTGCTTGGCCTAAGTCAGAGTACATACATTGACACGGTATTACTACGGTTTGCCATGCAGAATTCCAAGAAGGGACTTCTGCCGATGTCACATGGTGTGAGTCTTTCAAAGACTCAAAAGTCCCTCTTCTAGAGAGAAGAGAGACCGCATGGATAAGATCCCTTGCGCATCTGCTATAGGATCTATCATGTACGCCATGCTGTGTACTCGTCCTGATGTCTCGTATGCTTTGAGCATGACGAATAGGTACGGTCGATCCGGTGGTGGCGTCCATTTGGATAGCAGTCAAGAATATTCTTAAGTACTTGAGAAGGACTAAAGAATATTTCTTGATATTTGGAGGCGATGAGGAGCTAGCTGTAAAGGGTTATAGCGATGCTAGCTTCCAAACAGACCAGGATGATTATAGATCGCAGTCAGGGTTCGTGTTTTGCTTGAATAGTGGCACTGTGAGCTGGAAGAGTTCCAAGCATGACACAATTATTGATTCTACAACAGAGGACGAATATATCGGTGCTTCCATCTCATTCGAGAGATTGTCGATAGAGGAGATGTGAAGATTTGTAGAGTACCCACAGAGGCTAACATCGCAGATCCCTTGACAAAGGCTTTGGCATAGAAAAAGCATGATAGTCACACTAGGTTATTGAGTATTAGATACTATGGTGATTGGTACTAGTGCTAGTGGGAGATTGTTAGTGAAAACCCTAGGGTCAATCATGTGATGATTATTGTATGGACTTTATTGTATCATATTCCTATTTATAAAGGCATGGTTATTATATTTACTTGTATTGGTGCCAAATAACTAAATATAATAATGTCCTTGAGTAGTAGGTTCTTATCTATATCAATCGATTGGTTGAATCGATAATGAGATGATATAGAGAACACTACTCTTAATCATTCCTAGTCAAGTATTAACATTCAAGGACAATGTTAATGCGTAGAGACTAGCATGTAGGTCAACATGATGAGTTGATCTCACAAGTCATGGATATGAGATATCGAGTTGACACATGGGTATACATTAGAGAATGTATACTGAATGACCCGCCATGAGAAAGTATCGTGGATCGTTATATGAGTGTCATATACTTTCTCATGTGGCTATTAGTATGACTATTAGTCATTAGACCTGAAGTCACCATGGTTCCCTACATAAGGCGTTGCATACTTTGGCTTCGTCAAATGTCACCCGTAAATGGGTGGACTATAAAGGCGATTACTGGGTATGTAACAAATTATGGAGAGGGATGTGGGTGATGTAGATGGGATCTATCCCTCCTATATGACGGGAGTGACATCGATATTCTTGATAGAGTGAGACCACGAAGTGCATGACCATGCTCAAATGAGTCAATATGAGATATTGAGCTTATTTGATTAGAGTGAGTCTACTTGGAGTTCAAGATTTAGATTGTACCGAGGATGACACGGTCTTTGCCTCGATTGGTCAATCTAGATGTCAAGGATAGAGGGACATTGTCACATATTGTGAGAGTCACAATTAGTAGTCACAAAGGTGATGTTGGAGCTCAACATTCATGTAACTTGGGCAGCAATGATGTGTTGCTAGATACCGCTCATTGCTTATGTTCCTAAATCGGTTTAGGGACATTGCCAACGTTACAAGAACCTATAGGGTCACACACATAAGGGCAATTAGATGGAGATTAGGTTCATATGATGAACCATGAGGATTAGGTTCATGGGATGAACCAAATTGGATTAAGAGTAATCCAAATTAGACTAATTGAGTTAGACTCATGTTGATTCAAGTGTTGAATGAGTCTAATTTAGATTTGATTTATCAAATCAATTTAAATTAAATGAATAGAGATTCATTAAATTAAATTTACTTGAATCAAATGGTTGGATTTGATCAACCATGGGAGATAAGAGGTCAAGTTTGACTTGACTTGAGAGGGAAGATGAAAGGTCAAGTTTGACTTGACCAAATGCCATGTCATGATGATGACTTGGCATGGTCGGCCAATGATGATGTTCCACATCATCATGGACACATCATGGTGTGCCACCTCATGAGGGAGACCAAGGGCCATTGGCTCTTGGAGTTACTTGCATGCATGTAACCCCCTTATAGTGGGTTATGGATGATGTGAAGTTAAGTTGTGTAACTTCATCTTCTTCTTTTTATCTTCCCTCAAGCTCTCTCTTCCTCATCTAGCCATGAACGTCCAAGGGGTGCTAGCACACTCTAAGGTGTTTTTCTCCACCATTTGTCCGTGTGGATACTTGTAGAGGAGTGTACACTTGACACTCTCGAGTTCGCGAACCTTTTGAATGGCGGGATTTGCGAAGGGCGTCGCATCGAGGGTAACGTCCTTATCATGTAGATCTAAGGTAGATCTAGGGTTTTATACAAACACATACATGTTTTAGTTTTAATACATCTTTGCACGGATCCATGGCCGGACATCCGGGGTTTCCGCAACGCAAAATAAAGAGGTTTTTGAGGCTCGAAAAGTCCAACAAAAGATGGATTGCCCAAGCTACCGTTCCATCATCGTGCTATTCGAATAGAGTGGTCACTTGAACAAACTTGTTGTTCAAGCAACCTACCTCTATTCTTCGAATAGCCGCGGAATAGACGATGTACGAATCATCGGTTTTTGTGTTTATATTCGGGGTTCAAGTAAATTAGCCACATATAATTGAAAACAATTATAGACATAATACAAAAGATTATAAACAAGCATTATACCTCTCAATCTTCTATTGTATGTCCTTCCTCCTTTTGGACGTCGTGTGGGTGACGATCTTCCAAAAGTTGAAGCCTCCTAGATCACGTTCTTCCTTTCTGTGCTCGCTCTGAAACAAAAGGAAGAATAAAACAAAACTCTTCTTCTATCTAGATCCGACCACCAAGCCACCTTGCTTGGTGATTGCTGCCGGCCAAGGAGAGAACAAGGAGTATGGGCGCCGACCAAAAGCTCGAAGGGAAGAGACCCTAGCCCTTGCCGCCGGCCAAGGATGAAAAGAAGAAGATTGGACGCCGGCCAAGGAGAGGAATAGAAAAGATGGACGCCTCCCAAAACCCTAGGAAGAAGGAAAAACTTCCCCTTGTGTTGCCGCTCAATGCCTCCTCCAAAACCCTAGCCGCCCAATCAAAAACCCTAGCCTCCCTTGTGTTGTTGTTGCCCACCCCTTAAGCCTTATTTATAGAGTTAGGCTCAAGCCTCCTTCAATCTCCGCTGTCGGATCTAGAGATTTAATCTCTACCGTCGAATCTAGAGATTTAATCTCAACCGTCGGACCTAGAGATTTAATCTCCACCGTCGGATCTAAAGATTTAATCTTCACGGTCGGATCTAGAGATTTAATCTCCACCGTCGGATCTAGAGATCTAATCTCCATCGTCGGATCTAGAGTTTCATTTTCCATCATCGGATCAAGGCTCCATGAGGTTTTAATAGTCTACAATAGGGACCATGAGGAGGAGTTAGATCTTGGCCACCCAATGAATCAAGCCCACATAAAGTCCGATCCATTAATGATAATCCATTCCACTAGAGGATTATCATTGATCTACCTCACCAACCCCCATAAGCTAATATGGGTTCCATATATTATTTGTACATTTATCTCCCCGTGTTTAAGATCTCGAATGTCCGTCGATTAATTAATTTACTGACAATTAATTAATCAACATCTAACTCCATGAGTAGTACCACTCAACCTTATCATCATGCCGGACCAAGTCCACCTGTAGGGTATACATGATGAACCTTATGAGCTCCTCAAGTGGACATCATCATTCTAATATATAGGACACGGTTTCCTCCTATAATCAACGACACACCATATAAATAATATCATTTCCCAACTTACTGAGCCTATCGATTTACTCTATAAATCTCGCCCATTGGTAAATCAAAGAAATAAATACTAAGTATACGTGCCCGTTATTATATCGGGATTAAGAGCATGTACAACATAATATCTGAGGTCTGATTCAATTATGTAGTCAGCAATAAATCGAATCACCTCTAAGTCGGTCCTGCTTAATTCACACAAAGTGTACTAGTGTAATTCTATGATCAAGACAAACCAATACCAAATCACACTACAACCATAACAATGGTTTGTCCAAAACCATCTCGGTTGCAAGCCTTTACTTATACTCTAAAAGGAACTGATAACATGATCTCCCGTGTGACACTACACATCATGTTATCTACAATGTAATGTATTAGACAATATGCATAACCATAAAAATGCAAACAATGTTCATGTGATTCTTTTTTCAAAACAAAGATGTTCATACAAAAGATAGACTTTTCAGTATATATTCCAACAGGGAAAAGGTAATCCACAAAGATACAAAGATAATGGATAATAAATGAAGAGATATGTGGTGAGACTTCAAAATGGAAGTATCAAGTGGATTAGACAAAGCATACCAAGTCAAGAAAGAACCAAGAATGAAATCCTTCATCATACTCATGTAAGTAAATGTTATCATAGCTTTGAAAAAGACTCAAAGCAAGTTATAGAGCAACAAGTATCACATGTGTTATCATTCAAAAGTGGGTAAATAATAATAATGACTTACAACCTCACTAGGTGAATCAAAATCAAGCTTGGTCTATCAATAAAAAGGTCGCCATCATAACAAGTGACTACATGCAAGTGAAGTCTCTTATCATACACCAAAATCCACAACTTGATGATCAAACTTAACTAATTTTTACCACCTCTGAAATGATACTACATGCATAGGAATATTATTTGACTCAACAACAACTAACAAACCTAGGTAAGCAGCAACGAACACACAACACACAATTTATTTCGAACATGAAAGGAAATAAATGAATGAAGTAAATACAAGAACACACTCCCCTTTCATGTCAGAGAAGAAGCATCATCATGTCTAGCCCCACTGTATTCTTCAGTATAGACTTGATATCTCTGCTTAAAATGGCCTGCGTCTATTGTGAAAGTGAGACCCTTGATCGCTAATGATCGCCCTGAGTACCTCAAATCTGCAAAATATGTGAGACCTAACAAAATTCACAACAACTGGAGAATCATCAGTCCTAGTGGGGATGGCCTCCACCCATTTAGAAACATAATCAACTGCCAAAAGAATATATAAAAATCTAAAAGATACAGGAAATGGACCCATAAAATCAATACCTCAAACGTCAAAATAATTTCACAGAATAACAAGGGTTGTTGAGGCATTTCATTTCTATATCCTATGTTCCCTGTTCATTGACATCGCTCACAAGATTTTATAAAATTCATAGGCATCATGAAATAAGGTGGGTCAATACAAACCAGACTTTAAAACATTCCTAGCAGTCCTTTGGGATCCAAAATGCCCCCCACAACTCAGAGAATGATAGAAAGTAAGTATGGAATGAAACTCATAATCAGGTACACATCGTCTAATGATATGATCACTACAAAACTTCCAAAGATAAAGATCATCCCATACATAATACTTAGTATCACTTTTCAATTTCTGGACTTGTGCATGAGTAAAATGTGAAGGTATAACACGACAACTAAATAATTAGCAAGATCTGCATACCATGGTGTCTTACCATACAGGTGAAAAACTATTCATCTGGAAAAGAATCTGCTATGGGGGTGGGCTCGATCTCCACTACAATCCTGCTCAAGTGGTTTAAGGATTGATGTTGATATCAAAGTCTGCCAAAGCTGATCAAATGAGTCCTTGCACCGCTAGTCAAATTGAAATACCACCTCCTTCTACAACAAGTTGGTCAAGGTTAGGGAAATCTTACTTAAGACCCTGATAAAACATCTGTAAAAACCTGCATGATCCAGAAAAGCACAAACTTCCTGAAGGGTTTTGCTTATCGAGTCCGTGAGGGGAAACTTCGCTTCCCACTTCACCTCGGTAGCTTGACCATGGTGATCCCTTCAATGTCCCCGGATTAAACAAAAATTTAATCCTAGACAAAATGGATTGCCCAAACCACCAAGTCATCGACGTGCTACTTGTTTAGAGAGGTCACTTGAACAAACTAGTTGTTCAAGCGACCATCCTCTATTCTACCAGTAGCCGCAGAATAGACGATGTCCGGATCTCCGGTTTTATTATTTAACCATTGACAAATTTATAACATGCTTATAATTGAAAAACAAAAACAAGCAAGTAACAAAAGGAGAAAGAAGAATAGGTAAACCTCTCGATCTTCTAATGTATGACCTTCCCCTTTTTGGACGTCGTGTGGGCGACGATCTACCAAAAGTCTGTTGGTGCAATCGGCCCAGGTCACGATTGACCAGGACTCGAGTGATGTTTTGATGTTTCGACAAAAACATATGACAATGTAATTGTCATGAGAAAGTCCAAGTGGAACACTTGACATTTAGTAAAGTCCAAGTCTTGAGTACTTGGCATGAAAAGTCCAAGTGGGACACTTGACACATGAAAAGTCCAAGCATGGGTCTTGGCAATATAAAAGTCCAAGCATGGGTCTTGGCAATGTAAAGTCCAACATGGGTTGGCAAGGAAAGTCCAAGCATGGTCTTGGCATGAAAAGTCCAACATGGGTTGGCAAGGAAAGTCCAAGCATGGTCTTGGCATGGAAAGTCCAACATGGGTTGGCAAGGGAAAGTCCAAGTCTTGAGTACTTGGCATGAAAAGTCCAAGTGGGACACTTGGCACATGAAAAGTCCAAGCATGGGTCTTGGCAATGTAAAAGTCCAAGCATGGGTCTTGGCAATGAAAAGTCCAACATGGGTTGGCAAGGAAAGTCCAAGCATGGTCTTGGCATGGAAAGTCCAACATGGGTTGGCAAGGGAAAGTCCAAGCTTGAGTCTTGGCATTTGAGAAGTCCAAGGGTTTGATATTGGCAGCGTAAAGTCCAAGCGGGAGTCTTGGCAGCATAAGACCAATGGTTGGCAGCGTAAAGTCCAAGCGGAGTCTTGGCGGCGTAAGTCCAATGTGCCTTGGCGGTGTAGACACCGTTAGCATGACATAGCCGAGGGAAGCACCTGGAGGCTAGCGCGATGGATGATCAAGTCATGGATGACTTGGAGGGATCCGAGAGGCGTGAGGCTGATGGAGGTGGCTAGAAGGCTTAGGTCTAGGCTAAGGGTGGTCTAGCAAGTATGGGGGCACCATACTTGGGTTAAAACCTCATCCTTGAGGTTGGCAGTCGACTGGCATTATGGCCGGTTCGACTGACGTGAGTCGACTTGAGTTCAACTGCCGTTTAAGAGCCGGGCTCGCTCGCGATCGCTCATTGGCGTCGGCCGATGATGTCTCTGACGATCGACTTCAGTCGTGATCGCTAGTTCACGCGATTCCAATGTTGGCAATCGATCGCCAAGAGATCCGCTGGAGTTTTTCCAACATGGATTGAGCCGTTGTCTCACGAAACAGCGGGCATCACGACCGGGTGACTTATGGCAATGATCGATGGGCGGAAATCCGTGTCGCGCGCAAGGATAAAAGGAGCTCGACGGAGGGTTTTTGGTAACCGATTTTCTTGATCGTTGAAGCGATTTGCCGCGCAAATCAGGGCTTTCAAGTGCTAGTCCAAGGCAATCAACAAGCAAGCTTCTAAAGAGTTTGTAAAGTGTTCTTTACTTTGTTGTATTTCTTCTTATATTTGCTTATTGTATTTAGATTATTGTTGTAATCTTATTGTAAGAGGTTTCTCCACCTCCGACTTGTGTCGAGAAGGAGGATTTGTGATTAGTGAGTGCGTGTGCATCACTAGGGCTCTTTAGAGCTCGATCCGTGGAGTAGGAACCGTTCAGTTTCGAACCACGTTATATCCTTGTGTTCGTGATTGTATCTTTTCGTTATTGCTTTTATTATTTCTATTCCGCGCATAACGAGTTTTGTAGAGACGATCTAACGAATTCCATCTACGTGAATTCAACGCTATTCACCCCCTCTAGCGTGTCCAAATCTCCAACAAGTGGTATCGAGCCCGGCTCTTCTACGGACTAATCGCCGGGAGCTAGGATAAAGAAGCTAGAGGGTGAAGATGGAAGAACAATTGGGATGGAACATTAACACACCAATCCCTTACTCCTTCTATAGACAAGAAGGGTTTAAGCAATGGAAGTCAAGAATTGAAGACTTCCTAATGATGAGGGACTTCGAAGAATGGTCTATCTTAATGGAAGGATATAGCTTTCCAAGAGGACCAAAAGGTGGATTCCTCAAGAAAAAGAGATGGACCGAAGAGCAAGTCCAAGCCTTCGAAAAGAATGAGAAGGTAATGAAGTTGTTAATTGATTTAATACCTAACAATATCTTGTGTATGTTAGGTAATTATGTAGATGCAAACGAGCTATGGAGCCAAGTGGCCAAGCTCCATGAAAGCCCATCAATGGTCCAAGAGGAAGAGACCGAAGAGGCTAATGCATCACCCTCACAAGGAAGTGAGGACTTGGAGGTTGAGAGATCATCAACATCCAAAGAGGAAGAGGAAGTAGAATCGGAAGTTGATAGGAAGTCAATTTTCGGGTTGGTGGAGGAAGTGGAAGAAGCATCCACTTCTAGGATTGAGGAGGAGATTAGAGTTTCCTCAACACCGGAGCATCAAGAAGAAGCTTCCACATCCGGTCAAGATGAAGAAGTTTCAATTCCAACACCTTCCACCACCATAGGTAACTCAAACATGTCAATTTGTAATAAAAATCATATCATATGTTTTGAGTGTAGGGAAGCCGGGCACTACAAGAGCAAGTGCCCAAAGAAGATTAGGAAAGCTCCACCGGCACCAAAAGTCAAGGATGCCGGTTCCCCAACACCTAAAGGCAAGGAGCACATCATATGCTTCAAGTGCAATTCAAAGGGGCATTATCGGAGTCAATGCCCTAGGGGGAAGAAGAAGGGGCAAGGAGGAGCATCACAAGTAGGGGGAAATTCTATAGCTAACCCTAAGGTATATTTTAATAATGCACCTTCCAAATTTAAAAGTCAAAAGCATGCTAGAAATTTTAATTCTCTTGCAATTCACCATGAAAAGCATGCTAGAGATAAATATTTTTGCTTAGGAGCCAAGAGGGTAAATTTTTCAAGAAAGGAGAAATTTGGGACTAATGTCCCTAGAAAAACTCTTCCTAAGGAAAGCATTAGGAAAATAGAAAACCACTTAGGCATTAACCCTAAGAAGGGTAGGCATATGCCTAGAGAAAATGGTAATGCCCAAAAACTTAATCAAAAATCAATTGGGCAATTAGAGGTTGAAAATCAAGCCTTGAGGTCAAGGCTTGAAAAACTAGAAAAGACCCTTAGGAATATACAAAATCAATTTAAAGGGTCTAATGGTCAAACTTCTAGGTCCAAAAGTCAAAGTCAACACCTAGGACCTAAGAGTCAAAAGTCAACCAAGGGCAAGCAAGGTTTGGGTCACAAACCTAAGCCTAAGGTGGCTTACCATAGTGTTCCATTTGATTATGGAACACAAACTAGGTCTAGGAAGACTAAGGTCAATAGGGAAGTCATCCCTAGAGTTGACCAAGGGTTGTGCCTAGTGGCTAAGGTTTCTAGGAAACCTAGGGTGGCCACTAAGAAGGTTGCAAGGGGAGTTACCCCTAGAGTCAACCTAGGTAAGACCCAAATGACCAAGGCTAACAAGCCTAGGAGGGTCATTAGGAAGGTATCTAGGGAGGTTATCCCTAAGGAATACCTAATTAACCCTAGGAGCTCAAATCGGTTTTGGGTTCCTAAGGCGTGATTGATTCACGCTAGATGGGTTAGTGTGCCAACCTTAAATGGATGGGTAGTTAACTCAACCATGGCAAAGGTGTCACTTTAGGTTATTTTCAAGGTTATGGATACCTTGGAAATAGATTTGAATTATCATCCTAAAAGATTTTAGGGTGTGCCAATATTATTTGAGAAACTTGATAAAATGGTCAAATTGGCACAATTTAGGTTTAGAGGTCGTAGTGTGCCATTTTGGGTTTTTGGCACACTTGGGAAAATTTAGGTTAATATGGCAAAATATACTTAATTATATCAAATGACAATTAATATTAAAATTTAGGTATTACTATACCTATATATTTTATATGCCATGCTTTGTTTGCCATATAACATGCCATGACATCATGCTTATTTTTAATCATTCTATATGTCATGTACATGTTTAGGATTAAGGATTAAATGTCATGTGCTTTTAGATTTCATATTATGCCATGACATCATGATTATGAGCATGTGTTTATCTATATCATCTCTAATGCCATAGTCATTCGTGCATTTAAGACAATTTGGTTGAAATTGAATTAAGGACTATGGCATGACTTGAAGTCCCATTTATAAGGGAATCAAGTAGGGTTGCCTTAGAGAATGCATGAAACCCTAGATTAGGATGAACAAAACCCACATCTCACATCCAATTGACATGTATGTGTATTTATACACCCTAGATACATGTGAGATGCTAGGATATGAGTTAAGTTCAAGGTGCATAGTATTTGCATCTAGATGAACTAAAACTCATCTAATTTTAAATGTGGATCATTAGGAAAACATGTGTACAAGTCATGTACATAGAGCCCAAGGAATATGATCCAAAATAAGGTTTTGAAAACATTTTAAAATCATTTTGAAAAACCTTGGTGAAGTCTATCTTTTGATAGCAATCACCATTGATGAAGTTGATACAAAATAGGGCCAAAACTTTGAAAATTTCAATGGTTTTGAGTTTTGTATCAAACTCACTATTTTATGGGTAAAATAATTTTCAAATATTTTTCACCCATTGTGTGTGTCATAAGTATTATACGTATGAATTTTCACGATTTTTCAAATTACGTATAATTATTTATGAATTTTCAAAATTCATTTAAAATCGAGATTTTTATCGATCGACGCCTGTGGCGGTGATCGATGTGAGTGGCAATGATCGACATCGTCAGGAGTCGACTGCCAGGTCTGATTTCGGGTTAACAAGGTTTGTTTAGCCCGTGTTCAGCTATGGAAAAGGTTCCTAATCACTCCTAACCCTAGGATATGCTTTAGAAAGCATTATAAAGGGTGAAAATCCATTGGATATGGATTAGGAGATGTGTTAGGTCAAAGTATCAAATTTAGGGTTAGTGAAAGTTCTATGTTGAACTTAGAACCTTAATTTTGATGGTTTAGAGTTCCTATTGGCTTAGGGGCTTCCCAAGGACATTGTTGGTGCAATGGTCAAGGGGGAGCAAGCCTTTAGGGGGAGTTATCCATCTTGGGATGATGGATGTGTTTTTCTCCTTGGAGAGGAGAAGTTATTGGGAGAGTATCATCAATTGGGAAAATTGATGGGTTTTTGATACCCAATTTGGAAATTGGGAGAGATTATAGGATTGCCTCTCTTGAGTGATATGGGACTTATCACTAGGACGATGGTAGGCATCCTAGGTATTTATTTTTGGATCAAGGGGGAGAGTGTAAGATCTCATTGGGACATGAGATATTGACCTCCTTGGAGAGAAAACCTTTTTGATGTTAGTCAAAAAGGGGGAGAATGTTTGGGGGAGAACATTTGGAGAGTGTTTACCAATTTGGGATAATTTGTAAGGGATTTGAGTTAGTGGTCTAACTCAAATGATTTGTTTGGTTTTTGTCAAACATCAAAAAGGGGGAGATTATTGGTGCAATCGGCTCAGGTCACGATTGACCAGGACTCGAGTTTGACTCGAGTGATGTTTCGACAAAACATATGACAATGTAATTGTCATGAGAAAGTCCAAGTGGAACACTTGGTATTTAGTAAAGTCCAAGTCTTGAGTACTTGGCATGAAAAGTCCAAGTGGGACACTTTGCACATGAAAAGTCCAAGCATGGGTCTTGGCAATATAAAAGTCCAAGCATGGGTCTTGGCAATGTAAAGTCCAACATGGGTTGGCAAGGAAAGTCCAAGCATGGTCTTGGCATGAAAAGTCCAACATGGGTTGGCAAGGAAAGTCCAAGCATGGTCTTGGCATGGAAAGTCCAACATGGGTTGGCAAGGGAAAGTCCAAGTCTTGAGTACTTGGCATGAAAAGTCCAAGTGGGACACTTGGCACATGAAAAGTCCAAGCATGGGTCTTGGCAATGTAAAAGTCCAAGCATGGGTCTTGGCAATGAAAAGTCCAACATGGGTTGGCAAGGAAAGTCCAAGCATGGTCTTGGCATGGAAAGTCCAACATGGGTTGGCAAGGGAAAGTCCAAGCTTGAGTCTTGGCATTTGAGAAGTCCAAGGGTTTGATATTGGCAGCGTAAAGTCCAAGCGGGAGTCTTGGCAGCATAAGACCAATGGCTGGCGGCGTAAAGTCCAAGCGGAGTCTTGGCGGCGTAAGTCCAATGTGCCTTGGCGGTGTAGACACCGTTAGCATGACATAGCCGAGGGAAGCACCTGGAGGCTAGCGTGATGGATGAACAAGTCATGGATGACTTGGAGGGATCCGAGAGGCGTGAGGCTGATGGAGGTGGCTAGAAGGCTTAGGTCTAGGCTAAGGGTGGTCTAGCAAGTATGGGGGCACCATACTTGGGTTAAAACCTCATCCTTGAGGTTGGCAGTCGACTGGCATTATGGCCGGTTCGACTGCCGTGAGTCGACTTGAGTTCGACTGCCGTTTAAGAGCCGAATCGCGATCGCCCGCTCATCAAGCAATCGAACTGATGTCTCTGACGAGATCGCAAGGGTCGGCCGATCGCTAGTTCACCGCGAGCAAATCGCTCGTAGCCGATGCGATTACGACTACGCGGTAGCGATCCAATGTTGGCGATCGCTAAGAGATCCGTTGGAGTTTTTCCAGCGTGGATCGAGCCATTGTCTCACGACATAGCGGGCATCGATCACGACGGGGACTTATGGCGGCAATGACGATGGGCGGAAATCCAGGTCGCGCGCAAGGATAAAAGGAGCTCGACGGGAGGGTTTTTGCAACCGATTTTCTTGGACGTTTTGAAGCGATTTGCTTCTGCAAATCAGGGCTTTCAAGTGCTAGTCCAAGGCAATCAACAAGCAAGCTTCTAAAGAGTTTTTGTAAAGTGTTCTTTACTTCTCTTGTTGTATTTCTTCTTATATTTGCTTGTTGTATTTAGATTATTGTTGTAATCTTATTGTAAGAGGTTTCTCCACCTCCGACTTGTGTCGAGAAGGAGGATTTGTGATTAGTGAGTGCGTGTGCATCACTAGGGCTCTTTAGAGCTCGATCCGTGGAGTAGGAACCGTTCGGTTCCGAATCACGTTATATCCTTGTGTTCGTGATTGTATCTTTTCGTTATTGCTTTTATTATTTCTATTCCGCTGCGCATAATGAGTTTTGTAGAGACAATCGCGAATGAATTCCATCTACGTACGAATTCAACGCTATTCACCCCCCCCGCCTCTAGCGGCGTCAAATCTCCAACAAAGTCGAAGATCCTAGATCGCAAATCTTCCTTCCTTTCTCTTCCAAAGCAAGAGGAAGAGTAGAAACAAACTTTTTCTCCTCCCTAAAACCAACCAACAAGGAGCACACAATCTCCTTGCCGCCGGCCAACTAGAAGGTGGAGAAGATGATGGAAAACAATCAAGACACCAAGGGAAGCCCTATATCTCGTTTCCACCACCTAAGGAGAAGAGAGAAGAGGCTTTTGCCGCCGGCCGAGGGCTGGGAAAAGGTTAGAAAGGCTGCTAGACGCCGACCAATGAAGGAGGAAGAAGAAAACAACACCTTCCTTATTTGGTGCCGCCCTAGCCTCCAAACCATAACCCTAATCCTATCTGAACTAAGATTCCCTTCTCTTGCCGCCCAAGCCTTGCTCTCATAGATGTAGTTCACGCCAACACCCTTGACATCCTTTTATAGAGTTAGGGATAACTCATGAATTAATCTCCTCCATTGGTTCTAGGGATTTAATCTCAACCGTCAAATCTAGAGATTTAATCTCAACCATCGAATCTTAGAGATTTAATCTCTACCTATGGATCTTTGAGTTTTGTTTCTATCCATTGGATCTAAGCTTCATGAGGTGTTAATAGGATACATTAGGGACCATGAGGAGGAGTTGGATCTTGGCCACCCATGGATCAAGCCCACATAAAGTCCGATCCACTAATGATGATCCAATCCACTAAAGGATCATCATTGATCTACCTCACCAACCCCCATATGATAATTTGGGCTCCATATATTATTTGTACATTTTCTCCCCGTGTTTAAGATCTTGAATATTCGTCGATTAATTAATTTACTGACTATTAATTAATCAACATCTAACTCCTTGAGTAGTACCACTCAACCTTTTCATCATGCCGGACCAAGTCCACCTGCAGGGTTTACATGATGAATCTTATGAGCTCCTCAAGGGGACATCATCATCCTAATATATAGGACACGGTTTCCTCCTATAATCAATGACACACCATATAAATAATATCATCTCCCAACTTATCGAGCCTATCGATTTAATGTATAAATCTCGCCCATTGGTAAATCAAAGAGATGAGTACTAAGTATATGTGCCCGTTATTATATTGGGATTAAGAGCATGTACTAAATAATATCTGAGGTCTGATTCGATTATGTAGTCAACAATAAATTGAATCACCTCTAAGTTGGTCCTGCTCAATACACACAAAGTACACTAGTGTGATTCTATGGTCAAGACAAACCAATACCAAATCACACTACAACCATTCCGATGGTTTGTCCAAAGTCATCTCGGTTGTGAGCCTTTACTTATACTTTTCAAGGAGTCGATAACATGATCTCCCGTGTGACACCACACACCATGTTATATACAATGTAAAGTATTAGACAATATTGCATAACCATAAAAATATGCAAACAATGATCATGTGACTCTTATTTATAAATAAAGATGTTCATACAAAAGATAGACTTTTCAGTATACATCCCAACAATCTCCCACTTATACTAAAAGACTATGCTATCCTTAAAGTGCCATACATCTGATCCCCATTCCCTCCACATGCCTATCAAAAGCTCTCGCCGGAAGGGCCTTAGTGAAAGGATCTGCCAGGTTATCCTCTGATGCAATCTTGGCCACAACAACTTATCCTCTCTTTACGATTTCTCGTATCAGGTGGTGTTAGTAATATATGAGAGATGTCCTAAGGCAATCGCCTTATGTATGAACTATTTATATGATAAATGAAGATTCACCATTTGAGTATACATGTTTTATGTATTTGATTGGATCTTAAACTCATTTACTGAATGTCCACGATACGATTCACAGCATGAGAGAATTTGTGATTGGATCACAACTAGTGAGTATCTCTACATGTGTAATTGTGATGTATCGAAATTATCCCTAGTCGATGAATTAATGGATTTGGACACCATCAATTCTGTCGAGACTAGCACGAGGTATACTCCTTGGTGTATCCAAGCAGCTGATTCTCACTGGCTGGAGACATAGTGATGTCCGGAGTTAATTGTGGATGCTAGTTATGGTAACTAGTTCATTGGAGTGACCAGCCGTAAGACTTCATATGGTTCTCTGCATATATAGATATGTCAATGAAGTTCTTACTGTGGCTTAAGTGCGATGTTCCTTTGACTTGGGTATTCAAGTCATCTTGATCATGGAGACTTATGCTTTGACATCTTAAGCAAACATCTCTAAGGAGATGTGGACCCGGGATGATTGGGTATAAGTCGAAGTGATCGAAGGTGTTTGAATAGCCTATAAAGGATTCACCACTCCTTGCGAGGAGATGTATACCCATGGCCTCTCGTCGGATTGTTACTAAAGTCTTTGGCCAAAGCATTACATGTTTAGAGTAAAGTACTCTTCGATACATGTGGAGTAACTAGAATCCGTAAGACGAGGAAATGATACTTGGGCTAGGTGTGACGTAGTCAGCCTAGTGGGGACTGACACAATAGACCATGTCCTGAACCAAGTGGGTATAAGATGAGTGAAGGGAATGGGGCACGAATCATTCGAGCTGCTGAAGGGTTTCATAAATAGTTCTGGATCAACCGTTGATCTTTTCGGTTAATTGGGGATCATGATGTACTACTAGGTGCCACTCATGATCGTTCTTTAATTAATGGTTAATTATAGACGACCAACATAAACCGAGAACCTATTTGGTCACACGCACAACGAGCGTAATCCAAAGGATTTAAAACGAGCTTGAGAATTGGATTCTCAGACCGAGAGAAACTAGGTTTGGTTGGACCAAACATAAAGCGAGCATGAAATCGTTTCAGTCGCAATGGAAGCGTGGATGGGCCGCGTCTTATGAAGACGTAATGGATGAACCAAAATGGTTTGGTTCTAATCCAATGGATGAGAATAAACCAAAGGGTTTGGTTTATTTTAAACGAATGAACCAAAAGTTGGTTCGGTTCGTTTTAACTTAAAATAAACCATCATGGTTTGGTTTATTTTAACTTATCTTAATGGAGCTGGTTAACGGCCCTAATGGTTATGATCCAATAACCATTAAGAGAATTAGTTCTCTATAAAAGAGGGCTTAATGGATAATTAAGCCCTAATTGGAAGAGCCCTAAACCTAGTTGCCGCCCAACCCCATTGAAGGAGTTGCGCCCAAGCTCCTTGGCCGCTTGACCTTGTGCGGCGTCGGCTCTTTGCGGCGACCAAGCTTTGCGGTGATCCTCCGGCGACCCTCCGGTGATCTTCCTAGGCCTCGGTGAAAAGGTGAGCACTTGGCTTCCTTGTTTTTGGCCGGCGCCTACTCCTCCACCAAGCTGTCCAGTTTTCTGGACAGCTTCTTCTCCTCTCGTTGGAGCGTCGTTTGGACGACGGTTAGAGCTCCGACAGCGGATAACTTACCGGGGATTCGATCTCCGGTAATCCTCTGAGGTGGAGGACGAAGGATTCATCAATCGGTTGACGAATACCTCTCCGGAGAAGCGAGTTTTGAGGACTCGTTTTGGATCCAAATTTGGATTCGGATCGTGATCATCTCTCGATCACGTCGTCTTCAACACGAGGCTAGTAACCCGTACGAAGACGAAGCTCGTGGCTTAGCGAAGTCATCCCGAGGAACTCGGCGTGGATACGGATAGAGACGATTCTAGCGAGGATCGTTCCGGTTGATGTCGTTCCCGCTACACGTCATACGAAAGGTATAACGTAGATAAATTTCCTTTTATTACAAATTTAAATTTACGGTTATGTCTACACTTGTTGTAATATGCATGTGTGTGTTGTGTGTGTTGTAATAAATAGGAGTATTTATTATTTTTATTGCTTCCGCTGTGTTCATGTTTACGAAACATGATCGAAGACACACACGCCGCGGTGCCGGAAACCCAACAGTGGTATCAGAGCCCAGGTTGTGTTTCGACATAATCGTAAAAATGGTTTTGCGATAGTCATAATGTATTTCTGGAAATTTTCTAATTTTGGAAATCTAGAAGTATTTATGGAAATTTTTCAATTTTTGAAAGTCTAGAAGTATTTATGGAAATCTTCCACTTTTGGAAAGTTGGAAGTATTTATGGAAATTGATATTTTCCATAAATAAAATATTTGATTAGATTCTGGAAATTTGTTTCCTAATTTAATCATGATTTGATTTGGGAAATCAAATCTTAAAATATTTTATTTCCATAAGTAGTTTTAATGATTTAGGAAATTGGTTTCCTAAATAGATTTTCCTTAATCAAATAATTCCATGAATAAAATATGTGATTAGATTTGAAAATTTGTTTCCTAATTTAATTATGATTTGATTTGGAGAATCAAATCTTAAACATATTTTATTTCCATAAATAGTTATGACATATAAGGAAATATATACATGACATAATTGTATGCCATGTAATTGCATTAGATACATAACATTATGCCATGCATGTCGTGACATGTAGATGTATGCCATGTATGCAATGCCATGTAGATAATAGTTATTTGCATGCAAAGAGGATGAGACATAAAAACCCTTAAACAATATTAAAGCCTACACCTTCCATTAATATGGTTAGAACCAGAGTTCCGTTTCTTGTTTAGGTTGTTGGACTCTCTCCAAGCCCGGCTCGAACCCGAACATGTTTAAACCATGGAATAGTTTAATACTAATATGGTAAGAGTCAGAGGTCAATCGTTAGCTTTGGTTGTTGGACTCTCTCCAAGCTGGGCTAATTGGTTGAATGCGCTCTAACCATATTAAAACTATTTCTCGATTAATGGGTTGGCTTTAACCTGGAGCATCGGCTTGTTGGACTCTCTCCAAGGTCGATGTAAAGGGAGGTGAAGTTGGGTGCTATGCATATGATGCATACTTGTTAATGTGTTAACAACCCGATGTATGTGTGAACATTCAATAAGTTGATAGCACATTGTGATAGTTGCATATACGTGATATGCAATCGGTATAGTTGATACCTACCATCGTAGTTATGAATGGCTTGTTGGACTCTCCAAGGTTGTTCATATCTATGATGGATATCACCATTCGGAGATGGACCTACGATCTCCAAGTGATTTTGGGGTTTTTGAAATTCGAAAAATGAATGGGATTTATAAATGTATATTGATGCATTTTAAAATCATTTTCTCATATATGCTCGTTTTGTATTTCTAGGTCAATAAATTGATCATGACGTTTTTGAATTTGCGCACTATTTTGAATTCGAACAAACTGACTGGGCCTAACTTCCTGGACTGGCTTAGAAACCTGAGAATTGTTCTCAAGGCGGAAAAGCTTGCATATGTCCTTGAAGAGCCTCTTCCCGATCTTCTAAGGGCGATCGATGCAACTCCAGACCAAATGTTGGTCTATCAGAAGCATGTGGCAGATTCTGAGCTGGCGAGTTGCATCATGCTAGCGGCGATGGTACCTGAGCTGCAAAAGCAGCATGAGCATATGGATGCTAATACTATGGTCTTCCATCTTCATGAGTTGTTCGATGAGCAAGCGAGATCCGAAAGGTTCGAGGTCTCTAGGCTCCTCTTCACCACGAAGATGCAAGAAGGTTCATCTGTAGTGCAGTTTGTGCTAAAGATGAACGGGTACATCGAGCGGCTAGCTACCCTCGGTTTTGTGATTGATCATGAGTTAAGTATTGACTTAATTCTGCATTGTTTGCCCAAGAGTTTCTCGCAATTTGTGATGAACTATCGGATGAACAAATTGGAATCCACCATTCCCGAGCTCCTCAATATGCTGAAGACTGTGGAGCCTTCTGTGAAGCATGAGGAGAAGGCGGTTCTGTTAGTTGATTCCTCAAAGAAGGGTTCTAAGAGGAAGGCAAAAGAACAGAAGAAAGGAAAGAACAAAAAGGCAAAGAAGGCGAAACCAGCGCAAAAGGGCACTTGCCATCACTGTGGCAAGGAAGGCCACTGGCGAAGAAACTACAAGATTTATCTTGAGTCCATGAAGAAGAAGAAGGCATCCGATGCCCCATCCTCTTCAGGTATCTTCGTTATTGATTGTCATTCTATTTCCTTGGACACTTGGGTATTGGATACTGGGTGTAGCTCACATATATGTAATGACATATATAGGCTAAGGAATAGAAGAAGACTTGTCAGAGGGGAGTCAAATTTGCGAGTTGGCAATGGAGCAAAGGTTGCTGCGGTCGCCATCGGAACTTATTTGCTGAAGCTCCCTAGTGGACTAGTCTTAGAACTGGACAATTGCTATTATGTTCCTTCTCTAATAAAGAACATTGTTTCTATTTCCTGTTTAAATAGAAATGGTTTCCATTTGACGTTTAGTAACAATTGTTGTTATATAACTTTAAATGGCGTACTTTATGGAACTGGAACCTTGAGTAATGGCATTTATACGTTGGACGTATCCAGTGACATTTTCAATATCGAAGCGAGCAACACGCGTGCTCGAAAGGATAATCAAATAGACTCCTATATGTGGCATTGTCGTCTTGGCCATATAAGCAAGAAACGCATGTCCGAATTACACCGATGTGGAATTCTGGAATCGTTTGAATTGGATTCATACGATACATGTGAATCATGCTTAAAAGGCAAGATGACTAAGTTACCTTTTACCGGAAAAGGTGAACGAGTGGGAGAGTTACTAGGTTTGATACATACTGATGTATGTGGACCTATGTCAACTCAAGCATTAGGAGGCTATAGCTACTTCATTACCTTCACCGATGATCACTCACGGTTTGGGTATGTGTTCTTGATGAAACACAAATCTGAAGCCTTTGAAAGGTTCAAAGAATTCAGAAATGAAGTAGAGAAACAACATGACAAGAGTATTAAAATACTTCGATCGGATCGAGGTGGTGAATACTTAAGTTAAGAGTTTCTAGATTATCTAAGAGACAATGGCATATTGTCTCAATGGACTCCGCCCTATACACCACAGCATAATGGTGTATCTGAGAGGCGTAACCGGACCTTGTTGGACATGGTCAGGTCAATGATGAATCATGCAACTCTTCCTAAGTCCTTTTGGGGCTATGCACTTCAGACAGCTGTTTACTTGTTAAACAGAATGCCTACCAAGGTAGTCTCAACTACTCCATATGAGATATGGAATAGTAAGAAACCTCATGTATCTTACTTGAAGATATGGGGTTGTCCTGCTCATGTGAAGCGGACTGTATCAGACAAATTGGATGCTAAGTCTGATAATGTCTATTTATTGGATACCCTAAGGAAACAAGGGGTTACCAATTCTATCATCCTCTGGAACAAAAGGTGTTTGTTTCAATGCATGCTGTGTTTCTAGAGAAAGACTTTCTCTTGCAAGAAAACAGTGGGAGTGTCGTCAAGCTTGAGGAGGCTCGAGAGACTCAAATAGACATTAATGAGATACCTGGTGAAGCACAACAGCCGACAACTCATAGTGATGAGCAATCGGCTAGACCTATTGTAACACCGCATCTTCGTAGATCTGGTAGAACACGCAATATTCCTGAGAGAAATGGATTTCTCGTAAGCGAATCGAACGACGTGTTACTCATTGATGATGAGGAGCCTACCAGTTATGAAGAAGTGCTGACAAGTTCAGAAAGGGATAAGTGGCTTGGTGCCATGAAGTCGGAAATGGATTCCATGTATGAAAACCAAGTTTGGAACTTGGTTGACCCACCTGAAGGGATAAAGCCTATAGGGTGCAAGTGGGTTTTCAAGAAGAAAACCGACATGGATGGTAATGTGATTACCTATAAGGCTAGATTATTGGCGAAAGGATATCGTCAAAAACAAGGTGTTGATTATGACGAAACCTATTCGCCTGTAGCTATGCTTAAATCCATTCGGATGCTCCTGGCCATAGCGGCTCATTATGATTATGAGATATGGCAGATGGATGTGAAAACAACTTTCCTTAATGGAAACCTGCTCGAGGACATGTATATGATACATCCTGAGGGTTTCACATCGGTTGATAAAACCAAGGTATGCAAATTGCGACGATCTATTTATGGATTGAAGCAAGCATCCAGGAGCTGAAATATCCGTTTTGATGAGACAATCAAAAAGTTTGATTTCTCACAAAATCCAGACGAACCTTGTGTGTACAAGAAGGTTAGTGGGAGTGCAGTCGTATTCCTAGTATTGTATGTCGATGACATACTACTTATAGGAAACGATGTTTCAATCTTACAGTCAGTGAAGGTTTGGTTATCCAAGACATTCTCCATGAAAGACCTGGGAGAAGCAACCTACATCCTCGGGATTAAGATCTATAGAGATAGATCGAAACGGTTGCTTGGTCTTTGGATCTACATATATAGACCGAGTGCTAAAGAGGTTTAGCATGTCGGAATCCAAGAAAGGTTTCCTACCCATCGGGCATGGGGTACACCTTTCAAGTCTATGTGTCCGCAGCGTAGAAGACGAGAGGATTTGCATGAGTAAGATTCCCTATGCATCCGCAATAGGATCTATCATGTATGCTATGTTATGTACGAGGCCCGATGTATCGTATGCTCTGAGTGTCACGAGCAGATACCAGTCCGATCCAGGAATGGATCATTGGGCGGCTGTTAAGATGATCCTTAAGTACTTGAGAAGAACTAAGGATGTGTTCCTAATATATGGAGAAGGGGACATGGTGATACGCGGGTATACGGATGCCAGCTTCCAGACAGACAAGGATGATTCGGTGTCTCATGATACGTGTTCACCTTGAATGGGGGCGCAGATGAGTTGGAAAAGTTCCAAACAAGAGGCGTAGCGGATTCTACCGAGGCGAGAATACATTGCGGAAGCAAGAAAGAGCGGTTTGGATCAAAAAGTTCGTTCATGAACTTGGTGTGATTCCGGCCATTGTTGAAGCAATACCGGTCTACTGCGACAATAATGGAGCAATTGCACAGGCGAAAGAGCCAAGGTCTCATCAGCGATCCAAACATGTGCTTCGCCACTATCATCTTATCAGAGAGATCATCAGTAGGAACGAAATACAAATCGAGAAAATTTCCACTGAAAGGAACTTAGCGGATCCTTTGACTAAGGCATTACCTCAAAGTAAGTTTGAGGGTCATGTTCGAGCTTATGGTATTGGATACCGTAGCGATTGGCATTAGGCCAAGTGGGAGTCTGTTAGTAATATATGAGAGATGTCCTAAGGCAATTGCCTTATGTATGAACCATTTATATGATAAATGAAGATTCACTATTTGAGTATACATGTTTTATGTATTTGATTGGATCTTAAACTCATTTACTGAATGTCCACGATACGATTCATAGCATGAGAGAATTTGTGATTGGATCACAACTAGTGAGTATCTCTACATGTGTAATTGTGATGTATCGAAATTATCCCTAGTCGATGAATTGATGGATTTGGACACCATCAATTCTGTCGAGACTAGCACGAGGTATACTCCTTGGTGTATCCAAGCAGCTGATTCTCACTGGCTGGAGACATAGTGATGTCCGGAGTTAATCGTGGATACTAGTTATGGTAACTAGTTCATTGGAGTGACCAGCCGTAAGATTTCATATGGTTCTCTGCATATATAGATATGTCAATGAAGTTCTTACTGTGGCTTAAGTGCGATGTTCCTTTGACTTGCGGTATTCAAGTCATCTTGATCATGGAGATTATGCTTTGACATCTTAAGCAAACATCTCTAAGGAGATGTGGTCCCGGGATGATTGGGTATAAGTCGAAGTGATCGAAGGTGTTTGAATAGCCTATAAAGGATTCACCACTCCTTACGAGGAGATGTATACCCATGGCCTCTCATCGGATTGTTACTAAAGTCTTTGGCCAAAGCATTACATGTTTAGAGTAAAGTACTCTTCGATACATGTGCAGTAACTAGAATTTGTAGGATGAGGAAATGATACTTGGGCTAGGTGTGACGTAGTCAGCCTAGTGGGGACTGACACAATAGACCATATCCTGAACCAAGTGGGTATAAGATGAGTGAAGGGAATGGGGCACGAATCATTCGAGCTACTGAAGGGTTTCAGAAATAGTTCTGGATCAACCGTTGATCTTTTCGGTTAATTGGGGATCATGATGTACTCCTAGGTGCCACTCATGATCGTTCTATAATTAATAGTTAATTATAGACGGCCAACATAAACCGAGAACCTATTTGGTCACATGCACAACGAGCGTAATTCAAAGGATTTAAAACGAGCTTGAGAATGAGATTCTCAGACCGAGAGAAACTAGGTTTGGTTGGACCAAACATAAAGCGAGCATGAAATCGTTTCAGTCGCAATGGAAGCGTGGATGGGCCGTGTCTTATGAAGACATAATGGACGAACCAAAATGGTTTGGTTCTAATCCAATGGAGGAGAATAAACCAAAGGGTTTGGTTTATTTTAAACGAATGAACCAAAAGTTGGTTCGGTTCGTTTTAACTTAAAATAAACCATCATGGTTTGGTTTATTTTAACTTATCTTAATGGAGCGGGTTAACGGGCCTAATGGTTATGATCCAATAACCATTAAGAGAATTAGTTCTCTATAAAAGAGGGCTTAATGGATAATTAAGCCCTAATTGGAAGAGCCCTAAACCTAGTTGCCGCCCAACCCCATTGAAGGAGTTGCCGCCCAAGCTCCTTGGCCGCCCAGCCCCTTGTGCCGGCGTCCAGCTCCTTGCCGGTGACCAAGCTTCAGCCGGTGATCCTCCGGCGACCCTCCGGTGATCTTCCTAGGCCTCGGTGAAAAGGTGAGCACTTGGCTTCCTTGTTTTTGGCCGGCGCCTACTCCTCCACCAAGCTGTCCAGTTTTCTGGACAGCTTCTTCTCCTCTCGTTGGAGCGTCGTTTGGACGACGGTTAGAGCTCCGACAGCGGATAACTTACCGGGGATTCGATCTCCGGTAATCCTCTGAGGTGGAGGACGAAGGATTCGTCAATCGGTTGACGAATACCTCTCCGGAGAAGCGAGTTTTGAGGACTCGTTTTGGATCCGAATTTGGATTCGGATCGTGATCATCTCTCGATCACGTCGTCTTCAACACGAGGTGAGTAACCCGTACGAAGACGAAGCTCGTGGCTTAGCGAAGTCATCCCGAGGAACTCAGCGTGGATACGGATAGAGACGATTCTAGCGAGGATCGTTCCGGTTGATGCCGTTCCCGCTACACGTCATACGAAAGGTATAACGTAGATAAATTTCCTTTTATTGCAAATTTAAATTTACGGTTATGTCTACACTTGTTGTAATATACATGCGTGTGTTGTGTGTGTTGTAATAAATAGGAGTATTTATTATTTTTATTGCTTCCGCTGTGTTCATGTTTACGAAACATGATCGAACACACACACGCCGCGGTGCCGGAAACCCAACAGGTGGTACTTGCGCTCTATGTGTTTACTAGCCTTATGGGCGCGTGGTTCCTTCGAGTTTGCAACTGCACCACTATTATCACAATAAATTGTGATAGTTCTGGGCAAACCAGGAATCACATCCAAGTCCATCAGGAAGTTCCTGAGCCATACAACTTCTTTGGCTGCCTCATAGGCCGCCACATACTCAGCTTCCATGGTGGAGTCTGCCACGCACTTCTGCTTGACACTCCTCCATACAATGGCTCCACCTCCCAAAGTAAACACAAAACCTGAGGTAGACTTACTGTTATCCCTATCAGATTGGAAGTCAGAATCCGTGAAACACAAAGGGAGTAATTGGTCTGTCCGGTATACCAGCATATAATCCCTAGTCCTTCTCAGGTACTTCAATATATACTTTACCACAGTCCAATGTCCCTGTCCTGGATTACTCTGATATCTGCTGACCATGCCCATGACAAAATAGATATCTGGTCTCGTACACGACATCGCATACATGAGGCTTCCTACTGCCGAAGCATAAGGAAACGCCTTCATCACCTCTATCTCCTCAGATGATCTTGGAAACATCTCATTAGATAAAGAAACTCCATGCCTGAAGGGTAGAAAACCCTTCCTGGAGTTCTGCATTCTAAAACGCTCCATAATTGTGTCTATGTATGAAGCATGGGATAAGCACAACATCCTTTTCCTGCGATCCCTTATAACCTTGATCCTAAGGATGTGTCCTACCTCTCCCAAGTCGTTCTATCAAATTGTTTGGACAACCATACCCTTACGTCCGATAATACCTTGATATTGTTGCCAATCAATAAAATGTCATCTACGTATAGTACAAGAAATACCACTACGTTTCCGTCACATCTCTTGTATATACAAGACTCATCTGGACTTTGAATAAATCCATAAGACTGTATCACCTCATCAAAGCGGATGTTCCAAGACCTCGAAGCTTGTTTCAATCCATAAATTTACCGATTAAGCTTACATACAATATGCTCTTTGCCCTTAGCAATGAATCCCTCTGATTGCTTCATGTAGATGTTTTCCTCAAGACTGCATTAATGAAAGCTGTCTTAACATCCATATGCCACACCTCATAATCCATATGAGCTGCTATGCATAAGAGAATCCGGATAGATTTAAGCATAGCTACCGGCGAAAAGGTCTCCTCATAATCGATACCCTCTTTCTGAGTATACCCCTTCGCAGCAAGCCTTGTTTTGAAGGTCTCAACCTTCCCATCTATTCCTCTCTTTCTCTTGTAGATCCACTTACATCCAATGGTTTTTACACCATCGGGTGGTTCTACTAGCTCCTAGACCTGATTTGAATCCATAGATTCAATCTCAGCATTCATTGTACTTTGCCAAGATACTGCATCTTTATCTTGGATTGCCTCGTCATATGTCCAGGGATCAGGTCCATGTTCGCCAGGGACCAAATTAGAAGATTCTCCTGAGAACATGAATCTATCAGCCTGTCTCACAACCCTCCCACTACGACGAGGTATCATCTGTGTATCCTCTATGACACGCGGTGCAGTGACATGTGGTATATCCTCTTGTACCAGTGGTACTAAAGAAGTAACTTCCCCTTTTAACTCCTCCAGAACAATTTTACTCTTGGGCTTGTGGCTCATCACATAGTCTTCCTCTAGAAATCTGGCGTTTGTGCTAACGATCACCCTCTGATCTCTAGGACTATAAAACAATCCACCCTTCGTTCCCTGGGATAGCCAACAAACAAGCGTACTTCTGTACGAGGTTCTAACTTACCAGCATCTGCCTTCAGCACATGTGCTGGACTCCCCCATATCCGAATATGTCTTAGACTAGGCTTTCGTCTAGTCTACAACTCTGTGGGAGTAGAAGGCACTGATTTAGATGGAACCAAGTTCAGAATGTACACCGCCGTATCTAGAGCATATCCCCAGAACGAATCTGGCAAGTCAGAATAACTCATCATCGATCTAACCATCTCCATAAGAGTCCTATTCCTTCGCTCTGCTACACCATTCTGCTGGGGTGTGTCAGGTGCAGTCAATTGGGATTGAATCCCAGCCTCTGGTAAGTAGTTCCTAAACTCTCCCAAGAGGAACTCACCACCACGATCAGATCGTAGTGTCTTGATACTTTTACCTTGACGTTTCTCCACATCACCCTTGAATTCTTTGAACTTGTCAAAGCATTCAGACTTGTGGCGCATCAGGTAAATGTATCCATATCTTGAGTAATCGTCTATAAAAGAGACAAAATACTCAAAACCACCTCTAGCCTGGATAGACATAGGACCACACAAATCAGAATGAATCAATTCTAACACATCTTTGGCTCTATACCCCTTGGCCTTAAATGGCCTCTTGGTCATTTTACCTTCCAAGCAAGATTCACAGGTTGGGAGATCCTCCACTACAAATGAACCCAAAGGTCCATCAGCTATCAACCTTTGAATTCTGCTTAGGTTAATGTGACCAAGCCTAAGATGCCAAAGATATGTTTTATTCATCTTCGAAGGTTCTTTTCTCTTATTGGAATTAGAAGATGAGTTATTAACTTCAATTTGCGTCGTGGGAGATTTTGGTTCAAGTGTGTACAAATTTCCTATCAATGCACCCGAACAGATATTGTCCCTATTCCTTCTTATAACAACTCTGTCATTAAAAGAAATATAATATCCATCCATAAAAAATTTAGAAACCGAAATTAAATTCTTTCTAAATAGGCCCAAGAGGACTTGGGAAGATTCGCATGATTCATCATCGACCTGACCATGTCCAACAAGGTCCGGTTATGCCTCTCAGATACACCATTATGCTATGGTGTATATGGCAAAGTCCATTGAGACAATATACCATTGTCTCTTAGATAATCTAGAAACTCTTGACTTAAGTATTCACCACCTCGATCTGATCGAAGTATTTTAATACTCTTGTCATATTGTTTCTCTACTTCATTTCTGAATTCTTTGAATCTTTCAAAAGCTTTAGACTTGTGTTTCATGAAGAACACATACCTAAACCGTGAGTGATGATCGGTGAAGGTAATGAAGTAGCAATAGTCTCCTAGAGCTTGAGTTGACATAGGTCCACATACATCAGTATGTATTAGACCAAGCAACTCTCCCACCCATTCACCTTTTCCTGTAAAAGGTAACTTAGTCATCTTGCATTTTAAGCATGATTCACATGTATTGTATGAATCTAATTCAAACGATTCCAAAATTTCACATCGGTGTAATTCAGATATGCGTTTCTTGCTTGCATGGCCAAGATGACAATGCCACATGTAGGAGTCTAATTGATTATCCTTTCGAGCACACTTGTTGCTCGCTTCGATATTGAAAATGCCACTGGATACGTCCAACATATAAATACCATTGCTCAAAGTTCCAGTCCCATAAAGTACGCCATTCAAAGTTATATAACGACAATTGTTACTAAACATCAAATGGTAATCATTTCTATTTAAGCAGAAAATAGAAACAATGTTCTTTATTAGAGAAGGAACATAATAGCAATTGTCCAGTTCTAAGACTAGTCCACTAGGAGCTTCAAGAATAAGTTAGATGGCCGCAGCAACCTTTGCTCCATTGCCAACTCACAAATTTGACTCCCCTTTGACGAGTCTTCTTCTATTCCTTAGCCCCTGTATGTCATTACATATATGTGAGTCACACCCAGTATCCAATACCCAAGTGTCTAAGGAAATAGAATGACAAATCAATAACAAAGATACCTATAGAGGATGGGGCATCAGATGCCTTCTTCTCCTTCATGAACTCAAGATAAATCTTGCAGTTTCTTCACCAGTGGCCCTCCTTGCCACAATGATGGCAAGTGCCCTTTTGTGATGGTTCTACCTTCTTAGCCTTTTTCTTCTTCCCTTTCATCTGTTCCTTTGACTTCCACTTAGAACCTTTCTTTGAGGAATCAACTAATAGAACCGCCTTCTTCTCATGCTTCACAGAAGGCTCCACAGTCTTTAGCATATTGAGGAGCTCCGGAATAGTGGATTCTAGTTTGTTCATCCGGTAGTTCATCACAAATTGTGAGAAACTCTTGGCCAAACAATGCAAAATTAAGTCAATACTTAATTCATAATCCATCACAAACCCAAGGGTAGCTAGCCGCTCGATGTACCCATTCATCTTTATCACAAACTGCACTACAGATGAACCTTCTTGCATCTTAGAGGTGAAGAAGAGCCTAGAGACTTTGAACCTTTTGGATTTCGCTTGCTCATCAAACAACTCATGAAGATGGAAGACTATGGTATTAGCATCCATATGCTCATACTTCTTTTGCAGCTCGGGTACCATCACGACTAGCATGATGCAACTCGCCAGTTCAAAATCAGCCACATGTTTTTGATAGGCCAATAATTGGTCTGGAGTTGCATCGTCCTTAGGACGGCTGCGAAGAGGCTCTTCGAGGACATACGCGAGCTTTTTTGCCTTGAGAACAATTCTCATGTTTCTAAGTCAGTCCAAGAAGTTAGGCCCAATCAATTTATTTGAATCCAAAATAGTGCACAAATTTAAAGACTTCATGATCAATCGATTAACCTAGAAATACAAAATCGAGCATATATGATAAAGATGGAAAAATGCATCAACATACATTGACAAATCCCATTCATTTAAAAAACCTACGGGAGATCGTAGGTCCATCTCCGAATGAGCTGATATCCAACATAGATATAAACAACCTTGGAGAGAGTCCAACAAGCCATTCATAGCTACAATTGTAGGTATCAAGTATACCGATTGCATATCACATATATGCAACTATCACAATGTGCTATCAACTAATTGAATGTTCACACATACATCGGGTTGTTAACTCATTAACAAGTATGCATCATGTGCATAACACCCAACTTCACCTCCCTTCACATCGACCTTGGAGAGAGTCTAACAAGCCGATGCTCCAGATTAAAGCCAACCCATTAATCGAGAAATAGTTTTAATATGGTTAGAGTGCATTCAACCAATTAGCCTAGCTTGGAGAGAGTCCAACAACCAAAGATAACGATTGACCTCTAACTCTTACCATATTAGTATTAAACTATTCCTTGGTTTGAACATGTTCGGGTTCGAGCCGGGCTTGGAGAGAGTCCAACAACCAAAACAAGAAACAGAACTCTGGTTTCAACCATATTAATGGAAGGTGTAGGCTTTAATATTATGTAAGGGTTTTAATGTCTCATCCTCTTTGCATGAAAATAACTATTATCTACATGCATGACATACATGGCATACATCTACATGTCACAATACACATGGCATAATGATATGCATCTAATGCAATTACATGACATACAATTATGACATGTATAAAATTTTCTTATATGTCAAAACAATTTATGGAAATAAAATATGTTTAAGATTTGATTCGCCAAATCAAATCATGATTAAATTAGGAAATAAATTTCCAAAACTAATCACATATTTTATTTATAGAAAGTCTTAATTAAGGAAAGTCAAATTTAATTTAGGAAACAAATTTCCTAAATTGTCAAAACTATTTATGGAAATAAAATATGTTTTAGATTTGATTCTCAAATTAAATCATGATTAAATTAGGAAACAAATTTCCAAATCTAATCACATATTTTATTTATGGAAAGTGTTAATTTCCATAAATACTTCTAAACTTTCCAAAAGTAGAAGATTTTCATAAACACTTCTAAACTTTCCAAACTTAGAAAATTTCCATAAATACTTCTAAACTTTCAAAAATTATAAAATTTCCATAAATACAATTATGCCTATCGCAAAAAAAAATTACGATTATGTCAAAACACAACCTGGGCTCTGATATACTTGTTGGGTTTCCGGTACCGCGGTGAGTGTGTGTTCGAACATGTTTCGTAAACATGTGCACAGCGGAAGAATTATAAAGTAATAAATCTAATTTATTATAACATACACACACGCATGCATAGTACAACATGTGTAGACATAATTAATTTCAAATTTTGCAATAAAGAAATTACACTAGTTATACGGCGTATCACGTGCGGTGGGAATGACATCAGCAGAGCAACTCTCGCTAGAATTGCCTCTATCCGTATCCACACTGAGTACCGTCGGGATAGCTTCGCCAAGCTACGAGCCTCGTCTTCATAGGAGTCACTAGCCTCATGTCGAAGACGATGTGATCGAGAGAAGATCACAATCCGAATCAAAATTCGGATTCGAAAATGAGTCCCAAAAACTTGCTTCTCCGGAGAGGTATTCGTCAACCGATTGACGAGTCCTTGGTCCTCCACCTATGAGGATTACTGAAGATCCAATCCCCGACAATAAAGTCGCTGTCGGAGCTCCAAATGGCATCCAAACGACGCTCCGACAAGAAGGAAACAAGCTGTCCAAAAACTAGACATCATGGTGGAGGACTTGGCGCCGGCCAAAGGAGATGGTCGGCTAATCCTTGGTCGCCAGAACAAAGGTGGGTCACCGGAGGGTCGCCGGAGGAGTGGCTAGCTGCAAATGGACGTCGACAGCTAGGGTGGACGACGACACAAAAGGACTGGGCGGTGTGGACTCCTTGGGCGGCGACAAAGAGAAGAGAGGGAGAGGAGAGGAAGTATTTCCAAAATAAACTTAGGGCTCTCCAAACCTCTAACTACACTTTTATAGAGCGTATGTTTCATAACCATTAAGAAACCTCCTCCTTAGAGTTATTGGTTCATAACCAAAACGTGTTAACCCGCTCCAATAACTTAAGTTAAAATAAACCGAACCAAGTTGGTCTATTTAAAGTTAAAATGAACCGAACCAACTTTGGTTCATTCGTTTAAAACAAACCAAACCCCTTTGGTTTATTCTCCACCATTGGATTAGAACCAAACCAATTTGGTTCATCCATCATGTCTTTCACAAGACCTTGCATCCATGCTTCTATTGCGACTGAAACAATTTCATGCTCGCTCCTTGTTTTGTCCAACCAAACCTAGTTTCTCTCGATCTGAGAATCTCATTCTCAAGCTCGTTTTAAATTCTTCATATTACTCTTGTTGTGCGTGTGACCAAATAGGTTCCCGATTTATGTAGACCGTCTAAAATTAACCATTAATTATAGAACAATCATCAGTGGCACCTAGTAGTACATCATGATCCCCAATTAACCGAAAAATCAACGATTGATTTCAGAACCATTTCTGAAACCCTTCAGCAGCTACAGTGAATCGTTCCCCGTTCCCTTAATGCATCTTATACCCACTTGGTTCAGGACTTGGTCTATAGTGTAAGTCCCCACTAGGTCGACTACGTTACACCTAGCCCAAGTATCATTTCCTCATCCTACGGATTCTGGTTACTGCATATGTATCAAAGAGTACCATACTCTAAACATGTAATGTTTTAGCCAAACACTTTAGTAACAATTCGACGAGAGACCATGGGTATACATCTTCTCGCAAGGAGTGGTGAATCCTTTATAGGTTATTCAAAGATCTTCGCCCACTTCGACTTATACCTAATCATCCCGGGTCCACATCTCCTCAGAGATGCTTGCTTAATATGTCAAAGCATAAGTCTTCATTACCAAGATGACTTGAATACTGCAAGTTAAAGGAACATCATACTTAAGCTGCAGTAAGAACTTCATTGACATATCCATATATGCAGAGAACCATATGAAGTCTTACAGTTGGTCACTCCTATAAACTAGTTACCATAACTATCATCCACGATTAACTCAGGACATCACAATGTCTCCAGCCAGTGAGAATCAGCTGCTTGGATACACTAAGGAGTATACCTCGTGCTAGTCTCGACAAAATTGATGGTGTCCAAATCCATCAATTCATCGACTAGGGATAATTCCAATACATCACAATTACACATGTAGAGATACTCACTAGTTGTGATCCAATCACAAATTCTCTCATGCTGTGAATCGTACTGTAGACATTCAGTAAATAAGTTTAAGATCTAATCAAATACATAAAAACATGTATAGTCAAATAGTGAATCTTCATTTATCATATAAATGGTTTAAACATAAGGCGATTGCCTTAGAACACCTCTCATATATATAACTAACAGAGGTTGTTCCCAAATAATGGGCTCAGTCTTAGCATCCTCTTGTCCCACAACTCTGGCTTATCACCTTGATGAACGACCTCTACTACGAGTCTACACAGGTGTCATAACTCTGACTATATACACCTGTTGAACAAGTTTAGATAAGTATCTAACTAGAATATAAGTTAATAGGAATTCTTACTTCATGTTGCTTGGAGCTCATGTCGTTGTCAATCTCATCTAACAAAACCAAAACCAAACCAAAACAATGTTAGGCCAATCAACCCATGTATGGTTTGATTTTGATGTGTGTGGCAAAGGTTTAAGTTAGGTTGTTATGGATTTAATATGTGTGTTTAAGTTGTGCAGGACTTAGTAAATCACACATGGTTATCTTGATGTTAGCATTTGTGATTTCACCATCTCATGGCTCGGATCCATGAATCGGTGAAGGATGACATTGCGAAAGTCGTATGCTTGGTGCATCCGAGGGACCGTCGGACGAGGAACATTGGAGTGAAGCCAAAGGAAGCATACTTCAGGGTGAGACGTGAAGGATGGCATTGCAGAAGTCATGCACTTGGTGCATCCGAGGACATGGTCGGACGAAGAGAGCTTCGAGGAGAGAGACTCCAAGGGAGATGAGAGAGAGCGATTGTAACCCGGGACGGAGTAGCTCATAGGTGAACTTGGTCGAATGGCTAAGGCAAGTGTCGGATGCTCAAACTTAAGGTTTGAGGTTTTGAAAAGTCGGATGCTCAAACTTATGTTTGAGGTTTTACTCGATGTTTGGATAAGTCGAATGCTCAAACATGAGTTTGAGGTTTCTACACGAATGGAAGTGTCGGATGCTTAAACATGTGGTTTGAGGTTTGACTATCAAAGGCTCAAACAAGTGTTTTTTTAGGGTTTACCGAGCACGATCGGGATATAGATATCGATCGATCGCTCTCGATGGCACTCAAGCGGTGCTCGGCCCGGTGTTCGATGGCTTTCTGATCGACTATTACCTATCGATCAAGCTGCCAAGGGCGGCGATCGACTCAAGGTAGTCATAGGCACGAGAGGGTTTGAGAGTCGTGATCGCTGGATCACTTGATCGATGGCTCGATCGTCGATTGATAGAGGGATGCCAACATGGATGAAATCGTTGTAAGGCAACGACTACAGAAGTAGTCAACTGATTGTTGCATTAGTCGACTGCTCGCTGCCCAACGGAAAGAATAACCTCTTCCCTATAAGAAGAGGCCTTGGGGTGCTCTTGGGAGGCTAATGCTTAACTCCTAAACTTCTCCCAAGCGCCCAACACGTTTTAACACTCCTCTTCTTGTGTTTATTTCAATCTTATTGTAAGAGGGAGTGATTTTGTAAGAAAGGTTTACCTCCACCTTGAAGAAGAGATTAGTGATTGTTGAGGGAGTGATTCGCCAAACGAATCGTCCGTGGATTAGCGGCAAGGGTTGTGAACCACATTACACAATTTTGTTAGTGTTTGTTTTATTTTCTTACCTTGTTTTGTCTTAATTGTCTTGCTTAGCATTATATTTCCGCTGTGCTAATAGTATTTGTAGACGATTAAGAAGTGATCGATTTCCATCGTACACATCGAGGCTATTCACCCCCTCTAGCCGGGCTACAATCCTCCAACAAACAAAATGACTTCCGAGGTATAAAACTTGAGAAAAACAATATTTTATGGCATCGCAAAACCTAGGGCTCTGATACTAATAAAGTTGTCATGCTCTGAGAGTATATCGAGCCGAAAAAATAGACAACATCTCCCCTGTACATGGCACAATATCCTGTTGTTACAAGCCTTTTGGCCACAACCACAACAACATATATAAATGTATATGTAACAAAACATAGTAGAAACTATCGATAGAGTAAAACCCTCGACATCCTGCATATCTCGGTATGACTAACACAAAAATAAGAAAGTACCATAACAAAATCAGAAAGACAAGTACAACACCAACAGTGTCGAACACTACAAACCATCATAGGAAACCAAGTCCGTAACAAAACACCTATGATAAACCAAAAGCCAGGACCCTCGGAAGTGAGATGAGATGATGCCAACCAGCGTTTCTCCAAGCCCATCATGAAGTCGGCTACATGTTACCTGGGCGACAAGAAACCCAGGGTCTGTGGCGGTGAGTACAAAACTCAGTAGTAATAAGAATATAAGTGCATGCATATATATATATATATATATATATATATATATCACATGCGAGCCAACAATATACTGATTAAAGATATAACAAATATACACCAGTATAATATAATAACTGTATAACCAACTGATCAACAATAATAACATAGGGTACTAACGTACCTGAAGATCAGCAAAAATGCAACTCATACAACCTGAGTGTAAGTACCATAATACAACACCTACAACATGGGAGAGTAATACTAACTCTATAATTAACAAAATTGCCATACTAACATTCTATGGTAAATACAACAATGAACCAGGTCTATCCCGTATCACTTCAAGGTACTAGTCAAAGGTATAGAATAGTCTGACCAACTCAACACTAGTAATCCACACACGACCATATAGAATATGCAAGTGGAATGCAAGATGATGTACAATCAAATGCAGCAAGCATAGCTCAAACAAATGCAACATCACAACGATAGAATGATAGACTCTATCTATATATATTCTCATCACCCTCAACTATATATATATATATATATGACATCTACCACGGCAATGCAAATGCATGGTCATGCCTGCACACCCTACTCGCTACCACGACCCTAGTTTGGCCTAGGTGGCACAACATGACAACTGTCCTAACTCAACAACAACCACTACTAGTATGAACAAGTAGCATATAAGCGTAAAGATCTAGCTACACAATGGGGGTCCTTGCTACTGGCCACTCCGACTGACACTATCCATGAGTGGTCGAGTGTCACGCACCCAAGACAACTGCACACTACTCCAACAACCACTATCAATAGTGGGGCGAGTACGACACAACAAATGATCTACCCTCACACCAGTTACTCCTCTACGAGTAACCTAGGAGGCAAGATGGCTGACGACCCTCTCTACCATAAGGGAGACCAAGTTGCAAGCATGCATGTAAATGGAATGAATGCACGACAACACATACATATGCCCACAACACACTCTCTATTCTATAGAGAGACATATACAACTGACAACAACCAAGCTAGGACCTCCAGTCTATAGCGATGTTGTATCAACAAATCACACGTCCATACATGACTACATGATCCATAGTAGATAAATACACAACATCAGGATATGAAATGAAAACTCAACTTTACTTATAGAAAATCACCCATGTTAGTTATATATGAGAGGTGTCCTAAGGCATCGCCTTATGTTTAAACCATTTATATGATAAATTAAGATTCACTATTTGAGTATACATGTTTTCATGTATTTGATTAGATCTTAAACTCATTTACTAAATGTCCAAAATACGATTCACAGCATGAGAGAATTTATGGTTGGATCACAACTAGTGAGTATCTGTACATTTGTAATTGTGATGTATTAGAATTATCCCTAGTCGATGAATTGATGGATTTGGACACCATCAATTCTGTCGAGACTAGCATGAGGTATACTCTTTGGTGTATCCATGCAGCTGATTCTCATTGGCTGGAGACATTGTGATATCCGCAGTTAATCATGGATGCTAGTTATGGTAACTAGTTCATTGGAGTGACCAGCTGTAAGACGTCATATGGTTCTCTTCATATATGGATATGTCAATGAAGTTCTTACTGCAGTTTAAGTGTGATGTTCCTTTGACTTGCGGTATTCAAGTCATCTTGGTCATGGAGACTTATGCTTTGACATCTTAAGCAAGCATCTTCAAGGAGATTTGAACCCGAGATAATTGGGTATATGTCGAAGTGGCCGAAGGTGTTTGAATAGCCTATAGAGGATTCACCGCTCCTTGTGAGGAGATTTATACCCTATGACCTCTCGTCGGATTGTTACTAAAGTCTTTGGCCAAAGCATTACATGTTTAGAGTATGGTACTCTTGGATACATGTGCAATAACTAGAATCTGAAGGATGAGGAAATCATACTTGGCCTAGGTGTGACGTAGTCAGCCTGGTGGGAACTGACACAATAGACCATGTCCTGAACCAAGTGGGTATAAGATGAGTGAAAGGAATGGGGCACGAATCATTGTAGCTGTTGAAGGTTTTCAGAAAAGGTTCTGAGATCAACCGTTGATTTTTCGGTTAATTGGGATCATGATGTACTACTAGGTGTCACTCATGATTGTTCTATAATTAATAGTTAATTGTAGATGACCAACATAAACCGGAACCTATTTGGTCAAACGCACAATAAGCGTAAATCCGTAGGATTTAAAACGAGTTTGAGAATAGGATTCTCAGATCGAGAGAGACTAGGTTTGGTTGGACCAAACAAAGAGCAAGTATAAAATGGTTTCAGTTACATCAGAAGCATGGATGTGCCATGTCTTTTGAAGACATGATGGATGAACCAAATTGGTTTGTTTCTAATCCAATGGTGGAAAATAAACCAAAGTGGTTTGGTTTGTTTTAAACGAATGAACCAAAGTTGGTTCGGTTCGTTTTAACTAAAAATAGACCAACGCGGTTTGGTTTATTTTAACTTAAGTTATTAGAGTGGGTTAATCGGTTTTGGTCATGAACCAATAACCGTTAGGAGAACGTATTCTCTATAAAAACACGGCTTAAGGGTTTTGTGGATGATTGATACAACTTTGCGTTGGAAAACCCTAGCCTCCTTTCCTTCTCCTCCTTCTTGTCGCCCAAGCCAAGGTGGTTGTCGCCCACCTTTGTGCCACCGCCACCGCCCATTGGAGCTATTGCCTCTCCTCACCGTCGACCATCCACCAGCCGCCGGCATCCCTTGGGCCACCCTCAACTGTCGTCCAACCTCCCTTGGTTACCGGCGACCAAGGAGTAACCCACCAAGCCTTTGGCTGGCTTTCGCCTATTCAAGCTGTCCAGTTTTGGACAGCTTGTTCTCCTTTGTGTGGAGAGTTCATTTGGTCAGTGTTTAGCGCTTCGACAGTGACCTAATTGCCATGGATTGGTTCTCCAGCAATTCTCATAGGTGGAGGGTTAAGTTTTTGTCAAACGGTTGACGAAAACCGCTTCCTATAAGCGAGTTTGTGAAACTCATTTTTGGATCCGAATTTATTTCGGATTGTGATTGTCTCTCGGATCACATTGTCTTTGACTCATGGCTAGTGAATTTTGCGAAGATGAGGCTCGTGGCTTTGTGAAGCTATCCCGACGATACTCGACGTGGATACGGATAGAGGCGATTATAGCGAGAGTCGCTATGGTTGATGTCACTCCCGCTACACGTGATCCGTCAGGTATACCTAGTATAAGTTTCCTTTTATTGCAAAATTTTAAATAGTGATTATGTCTACACATGTTGTATCTTGCATGCGTGTAATGTATGTGTTGTAATAAATTAGATTTATTGCTTCCGGTGTGTGCATGTTTATGAAACGTATTCGAACCCACTCGCCGTGGTACTGGGGAAACCCAATAGTGGTATCAGAACCACGTTGTGTTCTGACATAATCATAAAAAAATTTTGCGATAGCCATAATTGTATTTATAGAAATTTTCTACTTTTGGAAAATTTAGAAGTATTTATGGAAATTTTTTAATTTTGAAAAGTTTAGAAGTATTTATGGAAATTTTCTACTTTGGAAAGTTTAGAAGTATTTATGGAAATTAACACTTTCCATAAATAAAATATGTGATTAGATTTGGAAATTTGTTTCCTAATTTAATCATGATTTGATTTGGGAATCAAATCTCAAACATATTTTATTTCCATAAATAGTTATGACAAATAAGAAAATTCAAATTGGAAATTTTCTAATATGATTAGGAAATTTGTTTCCTAAATTAAATTTGGCATTCCTTAATTAACACTTTCCATAAATAAAATATGTGATTAGATTTGGAATTTTTTTTCCTAATTTAATCCTGATTTGATTTGGGAAATCAAATCTAAAACATATTTTATTTCCAAAATAATTATGACAAATAAGGAAACTATTTGTACATGTCATAATTGTATGTCATATAATTGTATTAGATGCATATCATTATGTCATGCTTGTTGTGACATGTAGATGAATGTCATGTGTGCCATGCCATGTAGATAATAGTTATTTGCATGAAAAAGAGGATGAGACTTTAAAACCCTTACACAATATTAAAGCCTACACCTTCCATTAATATGGTTAGAACCAGAGTTCTGTTTCTTGTTTGAGTTGTTGGACTCTCTCTAAGCCCGGCTCGAACCTGAACATGTTCAAACTATTGGAATAGTTTATTACTAATATGGTAAGAGTCAGAGGTCAATCGTTAGTTTGGATTGTTGGACTCTCTACAAGTCTGGCTAATTGGTTGAATGCGCTCTAACCACATTAAAATTATTTCGTGATTAATGGGTCGGATTTAACTTGGAGCATCGGTTTGTTGGACTCTCTCCAAGGTCGATGTGAAGGAAGGTGAAGTTGAGTGTTATGCATATGATGCATACTTATTAATGAGTTAACAACCCGATGTATGTGTGAACATTCAATTAGTTGATAGCACATTGTGATAGTTGCATATATGTGAATGCAATTGGTATACTTGATACCAACCATCGTAGCTAAGAATGGCTTGTTGGACTCTCTCCAAGGTTTTTCTTATCTATGTTGGTATCAACCCATTCAAAGATGGACCTATAATCTCCCGAATTAATTTTCAGGGTTTTTTGAAATTTGAAAAATTAATGGGATTTTCTAAATGTATGTTGATGCATTTTAAAATCATTTTCTCATATATGCTTGATTTGTATTTCTAGGTTAATCGCTCGATCATGATGTCTTTGAATTTGCACTCTATTTTGAATTCGAATAAATTGACTGGGCCGAACTTCTTGGACTGGCTTAGAAACTTGAGAATTGTTCTCAAGGCGGAAAAGCTTGCGTATGTCCTCGAAGAGCCTCTTCTCGCCCGTCCTAGTGATGACGCAACTCTGGACCAATTGTTGGCCTATCAGAAACATTTGAGTGATTCTGAACTAGTGAGTTGCATCATGCTAGCTGTGATGGTACGCGAGATGCAAAAGCAGCATGAGCATATGGATGCTCATACTATAGTCTTTCATCTCTATGAGTTATTTGATGAGCAAGTGAGATCCGAAAGGTTTGAAGTCTCCAATCTCCTCTTCACCTCTAAGATACAAGAAGGCTTATCTGTGGTACTGCTCAAAATGCTGAAGACCGTGGAGCCTTCTGTGAAGCATGAGCAGGGGACGGTGTTATTAGTTGATTCCTCGAAGAAAGGTTCTAAGAGGAAGTCAAAGGAACAGCAGAAGGGGAAGAAGAAAAAGGCTAAAAAGGCAGAACCAACTCAAAAGGGAACTTGCCATCATTGTGGCAAGGAGGGCCATTGGCAAAGAAATTGCAAGATTTATCTTGAGTCCATGAAGAAGAAGAAGGCATCTAATGCCCCATACTCTTCAGATATCTTCATTATTGATTGTCATTCTATTTCCTTTTACACTTGGGTATTGGATACCGGATGTGGTTCACATATATGTAATAACATACATGGGCTAAGGAATAGAAGAAGACTCGTCAAGGGAGAGTCAAATTTATGTGTTGGGAATGAAGGAAAGGTTGCTGCACTCACAATCAAAACGTATTTGTTGAAACTCCCTACAGGACTTGTCTTAGAACTAGACAATTGCTTTTATGTTCCTTCGTTGATAAAGAACATCATTTCTATTTCATGTTTAAATAGAAATGGGTACCATTTAACTTTTAGTAACAATTGTTGTTACATAACTTTGAATGGTGTGCTTTATGGGACTGGAACATTGTGCAATGGTATATATACGTTAGACATATCCAGTGACATTCTCAATATCAAAGTGAGCAACAAGCATGCTTGAAAAGATAATCAATTAGACTCCTACATGTGGCATTGTCGTCTTGGCCATGTGAGCAAGAAGCGTATGTCGAATTACACCGATGATGGAATTCGAGAATCGTTGAATTAGATTCATACAATACATATGAATCATGCTTAAAAGGCAAGATGATGAGTTACCTTTACGGGAAAAGTTGAACCAAAGGGGAGAGTTGCTTGGTCTAATACATACCGATATATGGACCTATATCAACTCAAGCTCTAGGAGGCTATAGCTACTTCATTACCTTCACCGATGATCACTCACGGTTTGGGTTTGTGTTCTTGATGAAACACAAGTCTGAAGCCTTTAAAAAGTTCAAAGAATTCAGAAATGAAGTAGAGAAACAACTTGGCAAGAGTATTAAAATACTTCGATCTGATTGAGGTAGTGAATACTTGAGTCAAGAGTTTCTGGATTATCTAAGGGACAATGGTATATTGTCTTAATAGACTCCGCCGTATACACCACAGCATAATGGTGTATCTGAGAGGTGAAATCGAACCTTGTTAGACATGGTTAGGTCGATGATGAATCATATGAATCTTCCCAAGTTCTTTTGGGGTTATGCACTTCAGACTGTTGTTTACTTGTTAAAAAGAGTCCCAACTAAGGTAGTCTCTACTACTCCATATGAGATATGGAATAGTAAGAAACCTCATTTATCTTACTTGAAGATATGGGGTTGTCCTGCTTATGTGAAGCGGACTGTATCAGAAAAACTGGATGCTAAGTCTGATAAATGTCTATTTATTAGATACCCTAAGGAAACGAGGGGTTACCAATTCTATCATTCTGTGGAACAAAAGGTGTTTGTTTCAAGGCATGTTGTGTTTCTAGAGAAAGAGTTTCTCTTGCAAGAAAACAGTGGGAGCGTTGTTGAACTTGAGGAGGTTCAAGAGACTCCAATAGAAATTGATGAGATACCTAGTCAAGCACCTCAACCGATAACTCATAGTGATGAGACATCGGCTGAACCTATTGTGACACCACATCTTCGTAGATATGGTAGGACACGCAACATTCTCGAGAGAGATGGATTTCTCGTAAGTGAATCAAACGACAAGTTACTTATTGACAATGAGGAATCTACCAGTTATGAAGAAGTTCTGAAAAGTTCAGAAAGGGACAAATGGCTTGAAGCTATGAAGTCGGAAATGGATTCCATGTATGAAAATCAAGTTTGGAACTTGGTGGACCCACTTGAAGGTATTAAACCTATAGGGTGCAAGTGGGTTTTCAAGAAGAAAATCGACATGAATGGTAATGTGATTACCTATAAGGCTAGATTAGTAGCGAAAGACTATCGTCAAAAATAAGGTGTTGATTATGACGAGACCTATTCACCAGTTGCTATGTTTAAATCCATTCGGATGCTCCTGGCCATAGCGGCTCATTATGATTATGAGATATGGCAGATAGATGTGAAAATGACTTTCCTTAATGGAAACCTACTCGAGGACGTGTATATGATACAGCCTGAGGGTTTCACATCGGTTGATAAAACCAAGGTATGCAAACTTCGACGGTCCATATATTGACTGAAGCAAGCATCCAGGAGCTAAAATATCCATTTTGATGAGATAATCAAAAGGTTTAATTTCTCACACAATCCAGAGGAACCCGGATAGTGGGAGTGCAGTCGTGTTCCTAGTAGTATATGTCGATGACATATTACTTATAGGAAATGATATAACTATCTTACAGTCAAATAAAATGTGGTTATCCAAAACATTCTCCATGAAAGACATGAGAGAAGCGAACTACATCCTCGGGATTAAGATCTATAGAGATAGATCGAAACGGTTGCTTAGTCTTTCGCAGTCTACATATATAGACCGAGTGCTAAAGAAGTTTAGCATGTCAGAATCCAAGAACGGTTTTCTTCCCATCATGCATGGGATGCACCTTTCGAAGTCTGTGTGTCCGTGCACAGAAGACGAAAGGATTTGCAAGAGTAAGATTCCTTGTGCATCCGCAATAGGATCTATCATGTATGCTATGTTATGTACTAGGCCCGATGTATCATATGCTTGGAGTGTCATGAGCATATATCAGTTTGATCCAGGAATGGATCATTGGGAGGCTGTTAAGACAATCCTTAAGTACTTGAGAAGAACTAAGGATGTGTTCCTAATATATGGAGAAGGTGAAATGATAATACGTGGGTATACATATGCCAACTTCCAAACATACAAGGATGAGTCCAGGTCACAGTCTGGTTACGTTTTTACCTTGAATGGAGGTGCAATAAGTTGGAAAGGTTCCAAGAAAGACACTATAGCGGATTACGCCTAACAAAGAAAGGAAGCGATTTGGATATAGAAGTTCATCTCTGAACTTGATGTGGTCTCATCAATGATCCAAACATGTACTTCGTCGCTATCATCTGATCAGAGAAATCATTAGTAGGAAGGAAATACAAATCGAGAAGATTCCCAGTGAAAAGAACTTAGCGGATCCTTTAACAAAGGTCTTACCTCAAAGTATGTTTGAGGTACATGTTAGAGATTATGGTATTGGATACCATGGAAATTGACATTAGGCCAAGTGGGAGTTTGTTAGTTATATATGAGAGGTGTCCTAAGGCAATCGCCTTATGTTTAAACCATTTATATGATAAATGAAGATTCACTATTTGAGTATATATGTTTTCATGTATTTGATTAGATCTTAAACTCATTTACTTAATGTCCACAATACGATTCACAGCATAAGAGAATTTGTGATTGGATCACAACTAGTGAGTATCTCTACATGTGTAATTGTGATATATTAGAATTATCCCTAGTTAATGAATTAATGGATTTGGACACCATCAATTTTGTCGAGACTAGCACGAGGTATACTCTTTGGTGTATCCAAGTAGCTGATTCTCACTAGCTGGAGACATTGTGATGTCCGGAGTTAATCGTGGATGCTAGTTATGGTAACTAGTTCATTGAAGTGACAAGATGTAAGACTTCATATGGTTCTCTACATATATGGATATGTCAATGAAGTTCTTACTACAACTTAAGTGCGATTTTCCTTTAACTTGCGGTATTCAAGTCGTCTTGGTCATGGAGACTTATGCTTTGACATCTTAAGCAAGCATCTCCGAGGAGATGTGGACTCGGGATGATTGGGTATAAGTTGAAGTGGCTGAAGGTGTTTAAATAGTCTACAGAAGATTCACCGCTCCTTGTGAGGAGATGTATGTTGGTGCAATCGGCCCAGGTTGACTCGAGTTTGACTCGAGCAGTACCTTGATAGTATTTTGATGATGGACAAAACTCATGACATGGGATTGTCATGGGAAAGTCCAAAGCATTGCGAAGCCGTGTGCTTGGTGCATTTGGGAAGTCTTGAGGACTTGGTAAGTTCACTAGGCTCGGGGTCCTTGAGTTAGTGAAGAATGGCATTGCGAAGCCGTGAGCTTGGTGCATCCGAGGGACTGCCGGACGGGGAGCAAATGGAGTGAGCCCAAGGGGAAGCATACTTCTAGGGTATGAGACGCGAAGGATGGCGTTACGAAGCCGTGCGCTTGGCGCATCCGAGGGACGTAGGCCGAGGGAAGAGAGCTTCGGTGGGGAACTCCATGAGGGATAAGGTGGACTTGGCCAAGTGGCTAAGACTGAGTGTCGGAGGCTCAAACTTGATGTTTGAGGGTTTACCCGACGGTCGGATGCTCAAACAACTTGGTGTTTGAGGCATAGGTGCCGGTTCGACTGGTCCAAGTTGACTAGGGTTCGACTGGTGTAAGGCTAGGGTTTTGTGCTAGGGATGGCAGTCGACTGATGGGAGTGTCGCGAGCACAGAACGCTCCGTAGCCGACTGGGCAGTCGACTACTAGGTCACCAGTCGACTGATGGGCATCATCAGTCGACTGGTAGGTGATCCGTTGGAACTTGTCTGACGTGGATCTGGCCGTTGTGAGACAACGGCTACAGGGGCAATGATCGGGTCTTTTAGCGATCGCTAGGCGCGAAAACAACTCGATGCAGGTTATAAAAGGAGCTCGAGATGGAGGTTTTTGCCATGGTTTTTGTGGAGCTATTGGAGGGGAATTGCTGCTGCATTCCAGTCCTTCAAGAGCCAATCAAAGCAAGCAACAAACAAGTGATCAAAAGCAATCGGTGAAAAGTGTTTCTTTTGTATTGTATTTGTATTCTTGTTTGTATTTGTATATTACTGTTGTAATTTCTTGTGAGAGGTTTCACCACCTCCGACGTGTAGTCGAGAATGAGTTTAGTTAGTGTCGTGCGCATAACTAGAGCTCGGTGAGCTTGCCCATGGAGTAGGAACCATTTGGTTCCGAACCACGTATATCTTGTGTTGTGTGATTGTGTATTGTTGTTAGTTTCATTATTATTGTTATTCCGCTGCGCTAACAACAATCGTAGACAAACAGCATAACAAGAATGAGCGATTCCGACATCCATCGATTGAGGGCTATTCACCCCCCTCTAGCCGGCCGTCCCGATCTCACAACAAGTGGTATCAGAGCCGAGGTCGCTCTTCAAGGACTAACCATCACGAGAGCACTACAAGATGGCCGGCTACAACCTTCAACCACCCAAATTCGAAGGAGACCTTCTATGGTGGAGAAGAAAAATGGAGGTATACCTAGAAACCGATTTTGATTTTATGATTATTATAGAAAACGGTTTTGAAATGCCTATGGACAAGTACAATAAGCCAATTGAGAAGTCAAAATGGACCCAAGACCAAATCAAAGACTTCAAGACAAATCTCAAGGTAATCAAGTTGATTAGTGATTTGTTACCTAACACTATTTGGTCTAGATTGGGTGATTATAGGGATGCAAGAGAATTATGGAATAAGGTAATGAAATTCCAAGAAAATTCCCAATCGGCACAAGTAGAGGAGAATGTCGAAGAAGAATCACCATCCACTTTTGTAGATGTGGATGACTTGGTGGAGACCTCCACCTCTAGCGTTGAGGGGGAGGAAAGGATTTCGATTTCGGAGCAAGATCAAAATGAAGCTTCTACCTCCGGAAGAAGTGAAGAGGCCTCCACCAACTCCCTAGGTAACTCAAGTGTTGTAATTTTAAATAAAAATCACATAATATGCTTTGAGTGTAGGGAGAAGGGGCATTACAAGAGCAAATGCCCTAAATTGGCTAAGGAAAAGGCATCAACACCAAAAGTCATCCAAAGTCAAAGGATGCCGGTGTTCCCAAAATCAAGAGCAAAGAGAACATTGTGTACTTTAAATGCAACCAAAAGGGACACTATCGAAGCCAATGCCCTAGGGGGAGGAAGAAAGGGCAAGAAGGTGCAACTCATGTAGGGGGAGCTCCTAAAGCTAACCCTAAGGTAAATTTACTTAATGCACCTTTAATTTCTAGAGTCAAAAAGCATGCTAAGAATTATTTTAGTTCTCTTGCAATTATAAATGAAAAGCATGCTAAGAGAAATAATAAGGTTTATTGCTTAGGTGCCAAGCATGTTCATATAACTAAGGATAAACCTAGGAATCATAATTCTAGACCTATTTTACCTAGGGAGTCAATTAGGAGAATTGAAGAAAACTTGGGTGTTAATCCCAAGAAATCTAGGCATATGCCTAAAAGAAAAACATTTCCCAAAGACAAATGAAAATTCAAAATTGGGAAAATTAAAGTTAGAAAACCAAGCCTTGAGGTCAAGGCTAGAAAAATTGGAGAAGACCCTAGCAATAATATCAAATTTGGTTAAGGGATCTAATGTACAAAAGTCAAGACCTAGAAAACAAGAAATGTCTAAGGGCAAGAAGGGTTTGGGTCATAAACCTATGTCCTACCATAATGTTCCATTTAATTATGGAACCACATCTAGGTCTAGGAAAACCAAGGCTAATAGGGAAGTCATCCCTAAGTCTAACCATGGTATGTGTTTAGTGGCTAACACCTCAAAGAAATCAAATGTAGCCACTAAGAAAGTCAATGGAGGAGTCACCTCTAGAGTTGACCCAAGTAAGACCCATTTGATTATGGCTTCAAAGCCAAAAAGGGTCATTAGGAAGGTATCTAGGGAAGTTATCCTAGGGAATACCTTGTTAACCCAAGGAGTTCCAATAGATATTGGGTTCCTAAGAGCGTGATTGATTCACGCTAAATGGGTTAGGGTGTGTCAACCCTAAGTGGATGGGTGGTTAACCTAGCCATTGTGAGTTGACACATTAGGGTGTGCCAATATGGTTTGAGAAGTTAAAAATGATTTAAATTGGCACAATTAGGTCATAGAAGTCATGGTGTGCCATTTTGGGTTTTTGGCACACTAGGGAGATGAATGGCATTAAGGCAAAATTGGTTTAATCTCTAGAAATGACAAATTGATTTTAACACTTAGGTATTCTATACCTTAGTATATTTTAGTTGCCATGATTTGTTTGCCTTGCCATGTCATGACATCATCTTCATTTTTATCTATAAAAATGTCATGATCATGTTTAGATTTATATTTAGATGTCATGTATGCCTAGATCTCATTCACATGCCATGACATCATGATATTGGCATATGGTTTTACTTATATCATATCTATGCCATAATCATCATCATGCATAAATTAAAATGAAATTAAGGACTATGGCATGATTTGATGGGAATCAAATAATATTGCCTAGAAATATGCATGAGAACATAAACAAAACAAAACCCACATCTCACAAAAATTTGACTTGTATGTGTTTTACACATCTAGATATTGGTGAGATGTTTAGGAAAAACAAAATAAAGGTTTGAAAAACATTTTGAAAACATTTTGAAAAACCTTGGTGAAGCCTATCTTTTGATAGCTATCACCATTGAATGGGATGATACAAAGAGGGCTCTTTATTGAAGCTTTTCTTAAATTTTGGACTTTGTATCAATCTCCTAATTTAATGGGTAAAATAATTTTTCAATATTTTTATCCCATAGTGTTTATGATAAGTAATATACATACCAAATTTCAAGAATTTTAAACTTATGTATATTTACTATCCGATCACCATGGATGACAATGATCGATGAGGGTGGTAGTCGATCGATTTGATTTCACGACGACCTGCGATTTCGGGTAAATCTTGTTGGTTAGGCCCATGTTCAGATAGGTTAAGGTCCCCTAACCACTCCTAACCCTAGGATATGCTTGGGAGAGCATTAGAGAGGGTGGAAATCCATTGGATATGGATTAGGAGTTAGGTTGAGGGTAAGTATAAATTTTAAGGTGGATGAGAGTTCATTGTTAAACTTTGCCTTAATTTTGTTTGGTTTAATGTTCCTATTGGCTTAGGGACTCTCCAAGGACATTGTTGGTGCAATTGTCAAGGGGGAGCAAGCCTCTAGGGGAGATATCCATCATGGGAAGATGGATGTGTATTTCCTCATGGGAGGAAAACTGGGTTGCCTCTCTTTAAGTGATATGGGATCACTAGAAATATTGTAGGCATATGTTCCTCCAAGGGAGAGATTGTAAGATCTCATTGGGATATGAGACTTTCATACCCTTGGGGAGGACCTTTTTGATGTAGTGTCAAAAAGGGGGAGAAGTTACCAAGTTACCAATTAGGGTTCGTTGGAATTCTCATTGGGATATGAGAATTGTCAATATGGGAGAATGGTAGACTTGAGATGGTAGTTTTGTCGATCATCAAAAAGGGGGAGATTATTGGTGCAATCGGCCCAGGTTGACTCGAGTTTGACTCGAGCAGTACCTTGATAGTATTTTGATGATGGACAAAACTCATGACATGGGATTGTCATGGGAAAGTCCAAAGCATTGCGAAGCCGTGCGCTTGGTGCTTGGTGAGAAATGCATTGCGAAGTCGTGCGCTTGGTGCATTTGGGAAGTCTTGAGGACTTGGTAAGTTCACTAGGCTCGGGGTCCTTGAGTCGGTGAAGGATGGCATTGCGAAGCCATGCGCTTGGTGCATCCGAGGGACCGCCGAACGGGGAGCAAATGGAGTGAGCCCAAGGGGAAGCATACTTCTAGGGTATGAGATGCGAAGGATGGCGTTGGGCCATGCGCTTGCATCAGGGACGAGGCCGAGAGAAGAGAGCTTCGGTGGGGAACTCCATGAGGGATAAGGTGGACTTGGCCAAGTGGCTAAGACTGAGTATCGGAGGCTCAAACTTGATGTTTGAGGGTTTACCCGACGGTCGGATGCTCAAACAACTTGGTGTGTGAGGTTTTGCCCGACGTCAGTCGACTGGCATAGGTGTCGGTTTGACTGGTCCAAGTAGACTAGGGTTCGACTGGTGTAAGGCTAGGGTTCATGGACTATGATCGATGTCGATGACCGATCGCAGAGGGATGGCGATCGATTGATGGGAGTGTCGCAAGTGAGCGGCTCCATCGACCGCCGAGGATGGCAATGATCGATGGGGCGCGGCCGATTATAGTCACCAATGACCGATGGGCATCATCACGACCGTAGGTGATCCGCTGGAACTTGTCTCGACGTGATCCGCCGCTAGGAGACAACGGCACAGGGGGCCGATCGGGCCTTTTGGCCCGATCGCTAGGCGAGAAAATAGCTCGATGCAGATTATAAAAGGAGCTCGAGATGGAGGTTTTTGCCATGGTTTTTGTGGAGCTATTTGAGGGGAATTGCTGCTGCATTCTAGTCCTTCAAGAGCCAATCAAAGCAATCAACAAATAAGTGATCAAAAGCAATCGGTGAAAAGTGTTTCTTTTGTATTGTATTTGTATTCTTCTTTGTATTTGTATATTACTATTGTAATTGCTTGTGAGAGGTTTCTCCACCTCCGACGTGTAGTCGAGAAGGAGTTTAGTTAGTGTCGTGCGCATAACTAGAGCTCGGTGAGCTCGCCCATGGAGTAGGAACCATTTGGTTCCGAACCACGTATATCTTGTGTTATGTGATTGTGTATTGTTGTTAGTTTCATTATTATTATTATTCCGCTGCGCTAACAACAATCGTAGACAAGCAACGCAACGAGAACGAGCGAATTCCGACATCCATCGATTGAGGGCTATTCACCCCCCTCTAGCCGGCCGTCCCGATCTCACAACAATGTATACCCTATGGCCTCTCATCGGATTGTTACTAAAGTCTTTGGCCAAAGCATTACATGTTTAGAGTATGATACTCTTGGATACATGTATAGTAACTAGAATTCGAAGGATGAGGAAATCATACTTGGGTTAGGTGTGACGTAGTCAACCTGGTGAGGACTAACACAATAGACAATGTCCTAAACCAAGTCGCTTTAAGATGAGTGAAAGGAATGGGGCACAATTCATTGTAGCTGCTGAAGGGTTTCAGAAAAGGTTCTGGGATCAACCGTTGATTTTTCGATTAATTTGGATCATGATGTACTACTAGGTGCCACTCATTATTCTATAATTAATGGTTAATTATAGACGACCAACATAAATCGAGAACCTATTTGGTCACACACACAACGAGCGTAATCTGAAGGATTTAAAATGAGTTTAAGAATAGGATTCTCATATCGAGAGAGACTAGGTTTGGTTGGACTAAACAAAGAGCAAGTATGAAATGGTTTCAGTCGCATCAGAAGCATAGATGGGCCGTGTCTTTTGAAGACATGATGGATGAACCAAATTGGTTTGGTTTTATTCTAATGGTGGAAAATAAACCAAAGTGGTTTGGTTTGTTTTAAACGAATGAACCAAAGTTGGTTCGGTTTGTTTTAACTTAAAATAGACCAACACGGTTTGGTTTATTTTAACTTAAGTTATTGGAGCGGGTTAACGGATTTTCGTTGGAAAACTCTAGCCTCCTTTCCTTCTCCTTCTCGCCGCCCAAACCAAGGTGGTTGTTGCCCACCTTTGTGCTGTCATCACCCATTGGAGTTGCTGCCTCTCCTCGCCACCGGCCATCCACCAGGCGTCGGTGTCCCTTGGGCCACCCTTAGCCGCCGGCCAACCTCTCTTGGCTGTCGACGACCAAGGAGTAACCGGCCAACCCTTTGGCCGACCACTTCTTCCACCTATAGTCCAGTTTTGGGCTGGACAGCTTGTTCTCCTTTGCGTGGAGAGGTCGTTTGGTCAGTGTTTAGCGCTTCGACAGTGTCCTACTTTCCGGGGATTGGTTGTCCAGCAATCCTCATAGGTGGAGGGTTAAACAAGCGAGTTTGTGAAACTTATTTTTGGATCCGAATTTATTTCGGATTGTGATCGTCTCTCGGATCACATTGTCTTTGACTCGAGGCTTGTGACTTTTGTGAAGACAAGGCTCGTGGCTTTGTGAAGCTATCCCGGTGATACTCGGCATGGATATGGATAGAGATGATTCTAGCTAGGGTCGCTACGGTTGATGACATTCCTGCTACACGTGATCTGTCAGGTATACCCAGTATAAATTTCCTTTTATTGCAAAATTTTAAATAGCGATTATGTCTACACATGTTGTATCCTGCATGTGTGTGATGTGTGTGTTGTAATAAATTAGATTTATTGCTTTTTGGCTTTCACTGTGTGCATGTTAAAGAAACGTGTTCGAACACACACTCGCTGCAGTGCCAGGGAAACCCAACAACCCACCCCCGGATGATTTATCTAAATTGCACAATTCAGTTTTACAACTGAATTTAGCTACGTGCACATAGGTAAACCACTACAGATCCACTTACCATAACATCTATAATTCATAACAATGATGAATGAATAGATAACAACAATGATAGAGCATTTTAAGTGGAAAGGCAAGTATCAAGAAATGGAAAAACTAGAGTGGAGTCAAGATAAAAGTGACAAGAATATGTAATCACATGCATCAGGGTTTAGCTACTACCTGACCAGGGTAGGAAATATTACCCACTTGATACGAAGCTCATAACAATAATCCTAACGCCCACGGACCAGCCTCATATCCACGTCCTGCAAATATCATCAACTATGATTAATTCAAGCACATGACAACATACTAATTAACTACCATATCATTCTTATATTCGTGTCCTTTTATCGAATATGAATTAGAACCCCCCAATTATCCATGGCCGATTCACCATAACCAAACTCCCCCCATTGCACCCTCAACTTCTATATTTAATACATTCACAAAACGAAACCAAATAGCCGACTTAACCACTTAATCCATCGCTCACAACTCCGTCACAAGCACAACCAGTGCATCACACCCCATCGGCATTCATCCATGTTGAACAATAGCCATGTAACCACATCATAGCTCAAAACCAATCAGGACAACTCCCTGCAATACACAAATCTCACCCACATCCCAATCCACCGTTCCAATCCACCCTGCTGCCACTGCCCTAGTCTCACAAATCGGCATCAACGTTCCATTCAACCACATCGATCCAATAAAACACACTGGACAACAGAGAAAAGAAAACAACCGAGAGGTATACCTAAATTTAGCATCCCCGTCGGCACTTCCCCCACCAACTACCTTGTTTGTCAGCAGAAATCCACTGTTGCCCTAATCCCAGATTTGTGTACTGCAAGGAGGGATGATATGTGATCAAAGATGGCTTCTCATCCGAAATCGAGAATGAAGGACGAAGCCTCACCTTGCTCTGGCAGAGGTTGCGACTCCCGTTCAGAGCAGGGTGTCGGATGCCACCGACGCAGACTCCAAATTCGTGTACTGCCACTAACTTGGGTATGTGAATTAAACCCCTAAGTAACTCCATCATTAAGAAACTCCATCTTCTCTTCTACTCCTCTAGCGCTTTTGCTCCTTCTGGCAATTAGTCCTTGAAGAGCGGTCTCACTCTGATACCACTTGTTGGGGACCTTTGGATGCGCAAGAGGGGGGTGAATAGAGTCTCACGATTTCTTTGATTCATTCATTATCATGCTTGTCTATAATCATTAGTAATAAGCAACGGAAACAAAATACAACACAAGCACACCACAATATTTTATATGGTTCGAAACCTACGGTTCCTACTCCACGGGCAAGCTAGTGATCCACACCCACTATACTCTTTCTCTTTCTCGGCAGCATACCGAAGGTGGAGAAATCCCTTACAAGAGCTTACAATAGTAAACAACAACACAGACAAGTAAATACAATATACGAACGAAATACAAAACAAAAACTACTTTACAAGTGCACTTTTTCTTCGAGTGCTTGTTGGTTGTGTTTGACGAGTTTGGAAGGTCTAGAATGCAGTAGCAAATTCTCTCCCAAATCACCAAGAACTAGCAACAAAATCCTCCTTCTCGAGCTCCTTATATAACTCCAGCTCAAGTTGATTTCTGCCTATAGTCAACTTCCAAAAGACCCCAGTCATCTGCCCTTAGTACCGTTGTCTCACAACAAACTAATCCACGTTGGATTCTGCCTGACCAGTCGACTGCCCATACCTAAAAGTCGACTGTCATAAGCCAGCAATCGACTGCTAAATCTTCTGTGCCCATGTCGACTGTTCAACCCTAGAAGTCAACTACCAGAGCCATATGTTGGACTTTCCGAGCCGCAAAAACCGCTTTTTGCGTTGCGAAAACCCCGGAAGTCCGGCCATGGATCCGTGCGATGATGTATTAAAACTAAAACATGTATGTGTTTGTATAAAACCCTAGATCTACCTTAGATCTACATGATAAGGACGTTACCCTCGATGCGACGCCCTTCGCAAATCTCGCTCGTCCAAAAGGTTCGTCGGAACTCGAGAGTGTCAAGTGTACACTCTTCTACAAGTATCCACATGGACAAATGGTGGAGAAAAACACCTTAGAGTGTGCTAGCACCCCTTGGACATTCATGGCTAGATGAGGAAGAGAGAGCTTGAGGGAAGAGAAGAGGAAGAAGATGAAGTTACACATCTTAACTTCACATCATCCATAACCCACTATAAGGGGGTTACATGCATGCATGTAACTCCAAGAGCCAATGACTCTTGGTCTCCCTCATGAGGTGGCACCCCATGATGTGTTCATGATGATGTGGAACATCATCATTGGCCGGCCATGCCAAGTCATCATCATGACATGGCATTTGGTCAAGTCAAACATGACCTTTCATCTTCCCTCTCAAGTCAAGTCAAACTTGACCTCTTATCTCCCATGGTTGATCAAATCCAACCATTTGATTCAAGTCAATTTAATTTAATGAATCTCTATTTATTTAATTTAAATTGATTTGATGAATCAAATCTAAATTAGACTCATTCAACACTTGAATCAACTTGAGTCTAACTCAATTAGTGTAATTTAGATTACTCTTAATCCAATTTGGTTCATCCCATGAACCTAATCCTCATGGTTCATCATATGAACCTAATCTCCATCTAATTGCCCTTTGTGTGTGACCCTATAGGTTCTTGTAACTTTGGCAATGCTCCTAAACCGATTTAGGAACATAAGCAATGAGCGGTATCTAGCAACACATCATTGCTACCCAAGTTACAAGAATGTTGAGATCCAACATCACCTTTGTGACTACTAATTGTGACTCTCACAATATGTGACAATGTCCCTCTATCCTTGACATCTAGATTGACCAATCGAGGCATAGACCGTATCATCCTCGGTACAATCTAAATCTTGAACTCCAAGTAGACTCACTCTAATCAAATGAGCTCAATATCTCATATTGATTCATTTGGGCATGGCCATGCACTTCGTGGTCTCACTCTATCAAGAATATCGATGTCACTCCCGTCATATAGGAGGGATAGATCCCATCTACATCACTCACATCCCTCCGCATAATTTGTTACATATCCAGTAATCGCCTTTATAGTCCACCCATTTACGGGTGACGTTTGACGAAGCCAAAGTATGCAACGCCTTATGTAGGGAACCATGGTGACTTCAGGTCTAAGGACTAATAGTCATACTAATAGCCACATGAGAAAGTATATGACACTCATATAATGATCCATGATACTTTCTCATGGTGGGTCATTCAGTATTCATTCTCCAATGCATACCCATGTGTCAACTTGATATCTCATATCCATGACTTGTGAGATCAAGTCATCATGTTGACCTACATGCTAGTTTCTACACATTAACGTTGTCCCTGAATGTTAATACTTGACTAGGAATGATTAAGAGTAGTGTTCTCTATATCATCTCATTATCGATTCAACCAATCGACTGATATTGATAAGAACCTACTACTCAAGGACATTATTATATTTAGTTATTTGGCACCAATACAAGTAAATATAATAACATGCCTTTATAAATAGGAATATGATACAATAAAGTCCATACTACAATCATCACATGATTGGCTCTAGGGATTTCACTAACACCATAGTCTACAGTTGAGCCTCAGTTGACTACACGACCAGTCAACTGCTCATGTCAACTAGGCCTCCCGAGTGTTGTGCACTATACAAGTCAACTAGTCCAAAGCCCCTGTCGATTGTTAAGCCTCAAAATTGAGGCTTAACTAAAGTATGATCCCCACATACTTGATACTCACCCTTAGCCTAGACCTAAGCCTTCTAGCGACTTCCATCAGCCTCACGCCTTTAAGATCCATCTGAGTCCTCCACAACTTGTTCATCCCTCGCGTTAGCCTTCAGGTGCTTCCATTGGCTTTGTCATGCCATTGAGTACTGATGTCCGATGAATTATCATGGTACCATTCCAAATTAATTATCAAACCCTCTCTACACTAATATAGCATAGTGAATGACCCAAATTGTTTCCCAACGAGTGTAATTGAAAGAACAGTAGTCTTAGGATTATTAATTATTGCTTTTGTGTTTTCTTTTAGGGTTTGGAATATAAAAGACTAATCCTACTGAATGAAAGACAATGTAAATAATTAAAACCTTAATCTAACTAAACTGCGATGATAATGAAATTAAAGAAGATATAAACTAAGCATTCAAAGAAAAGCATTCAAAACATAAAGACAATGTAGGAAATTAAATAACAATTCAAGTGCAAAATAACATGAGTGTAAAGGAAAATATGAAATAAATCTAACCTAGTATTAAACACTGCTAACTAATAGAAATAACACTTAAACAGGTAAGTAATCAAACTAACAAACAATTAAGATAAGGAACCATTAACCTAATGAACAACTAAGCAAGGTTGCAACTAAGCACAAATAATTCATGAACGACAAATTGAAAGCTATCAACATGAATATTTGAAAGCTAATACAACATTAAGTAAAGTTGCGACCAACTAACACTAATTCATAACCTACAAAATAAACTACAGCTAAGCTCCTAATTAAAAGCAGGATAAACAACCGAATTAAAACCTAGAATCAAGCATCACATTTAGGAATTAAAGGAAACAACAAGATAAACATCCAAATGAAACTACTAATTAAACTCTAAGACAAACTACAAATTAACTACAATGTGAACTATAAACTAAACTACAAGTCAATCTATAAACTAACTACAAATTAAACTACAAGTCAATAACTTAAACTACGATTGAACCTACAACAACAACAATTGGAGGATGATAACAAACTTAATTCACTAATCCAAACATAACATAAACTTAATATCCAATTCAAATTCCAAAAATGATAAACCGACGATCCTCAACATCCGAAGAAGGAACCTCCCTCTTCGGCAACAACTATGACCCGAACAACTTCCTCCGGCGGTGGATGGTGGAGCTGCCCTATCCGCGCAGCCGATGGATTCCTTGCCAAAAATACTCTGGTAAGTGCTGAACTGGATGGATGTGAGCCTATCGCGTCGGATGTGGATGTCAGAGCTGCCCAATCGATCCAGCCGATGGATGGATGGATGAGCGGCCCAATCTCGGCCATGAAGGAATTGGAGCCAGTACAATGGAGGAAAAATCTTCACCGACTGTGGAATGTGGAGCTGCCCAATCAGCGTAGCCGATGGATGGATGCGAAGCGAAGCGGCCCAATCAGCGCCGCGGGAAGGGAGTGGGACCGGTGAAGAGGTGGATTTGCCGGAATATCTACCACAGATCGTTGTCGACGAGCTATCCGAATCCCAGCATCTCATCTGTCAACGGATGGATTGAGGTTGCCGTCAGCCGAATAGGAGGAAGGTCGCCGGAAGGAGCTGCTGGAGCTATCGCTGCCGCTTGTGGAGGGAGCCCGCCGGAAGGAGCTGCTGGAGCTATCCGAGCTGATTGATTTCTTTCTAGGGATTAAGTGGCTGATCTCCACCGTCCGATCGAAGCCCCTTCAATCTCAGCCCTCAATTAAAGCCAGGTTTTGATGAATCAATTATTTGCTTAATTAGGTTGATCCATCCAATGGTGGTGATTGATCCAACTTTGGATGCCTAAATCTCATCAATCTAAAGGGACGATCACGATCGGTAGAATCTGGATGAAAGGCTAAGATGTCCAGATCTAAATGTATGGACTGGATCTCACTGGATTTGGATAGATGGCTCAGAATCAAGCCACTTTCATCGGATGGTCCATATCGCTCAGATTAAATCAACTTTAAACACTCATTATGACCCTAGATAAAGCCATATTTTATCCAACTTGAGTCTAGTCCATTGGCTCATCTCGATCTCCTACAAACAAAGATAAAATTTACATATAAGTCCAAATTTTAGGAGAATTTACAATAAGGTTCAAAATGAATCCAACTCATAAAACAATCAAATAATCGACAATAAATCACTCGAGAGAATAAAAACATTTATATTAAGGACCAAAATAATACCAAAAAATGACAGTTATCAATTCCCCCACACTTATTCTTACGCGTCCCAAGCAAGCAAAGAAAATTCAAAGTAAACTGAAGGTATATTTCCCTAGAAATTCCCAATCATACATAGAAAATCATGAAAGAAAGTTACTTAGGATTGTCAAATCTCAAAGACTCAAGCAATCATGGACTCAAATCTTACACAGGTTAACAATCACTGCTTTTAGGTGTCATGGGTCAGACTTTCTTTTTGGAAAAGGTGACTTCAATCCATCTTGCATAGACTATGAATGATTAAGCCTCACAAAATAAGTTGTAGTTTCTCTCGCTCTCATAAGCATATAATAGTGGAGTTCACTCAAGCTACTCATGGTTTATGTACTACCATATGCTTGCTTTTCTTCTACCTTCACCACTATATACACATAAGAATGCAAAATCATTGAAGGCTTATTAGGAATGTAAAGGAAACATGAATGCAAGAAAATGATAGTTTGTGTGAAAGGAAAGAAAGGTAAGAAATGAAATAGCTATAGAAATGCAAGAAGATATGGAAATACTAGAATGCTACATAGATGAGTACAAGAAAGCAATGCCCCAAAAGTTTTCATCCAAGCTAGATTTTTACAATTCACTAAACATGTAAACAACCCCTATCATTTTCACAATACAATTCCATATATGATATACAATAAATCTCTCAATAGTTGCAATAAGGGATGCCTATCACAAAAAGAAAATACTATCATAGAAATAAAGAACTGCACAACATGTCAAAGAATATTTTCTTTTTATTGCCTTCATTGTTTTGGCCAAATGTTTTTTTTACTCTTTTTTCATTTTTTTTCAATTTTTTTTCTTGACATGTAGTGCTCTTCACTATGCTCTAAAAAAATACATCAAGCTCAGCTATAAAAATAAAAACACGGCTTGTCCATGGTGATCAAGCACGACATGCATATGCTTACATTGAATTCTCCTGAGCTACTCTCTCCCCCACACTTAAACTTTTGTCCGTCCCGGTAAAAATACTCATCATAGAACATTCAAGTATTCTACATCCAGAAGAGTAACAAAGAAGGAAGTAATGGAAGGAAAGAAAAATGACATGATGAACAGCTACAATATTATTTAGTAAGCATGTGGCGATAAAAGAAGTAAAGGAAAATATGTAAGAATTCCTTCATAATAATCATGCAAACCTATAGTTGTGTGGTCTTGAAAGAATCAAAGTAAATTCTAGAGTTACAATAACCACAAGTGCACCTCACACAAGCAAAAAAAACAAGAACAATCCTCACTAGGAATGAAAAAAAATCATCTAAATCTATCAACACATAATCCATCACCAAGTAGTAACCATATACAATAAATAATCCATTCATGACAACAAATCCCCGAAACTCGACAATCAAATTTAACTAGCTTTCATGACTTCTAAGATGATATAAAAGAATGCATAGGAAATTTATTTCATAACACCGACAAAACAAAAATTCAAAAAATGAAACATAGCAAGTAAAACAAAAACAAATAAAGTAATAGAAATGTATATACAATGAATAGAGAAGAAAATGAGATGGAGTAAACTCCCCTGAGGTCTTGGCGGTCAGAGGTGGTTAAGTAAGAATATCTAGGCTGGGAGTGGAATGGATTGAATGGAGGTGAGTGCTTTCTTTATGTGATCAGGATAGTTCCATGCTGCTGCCTCTGAAATGTTTATCGCCTCATCATATGTAATCTCTGGAGATCGTAAGCGATTCAGCAGAAGTTTCTAGCTTGGTGGTTGGATTATTGCATTATCTGTCAGGGCCTTCATCAGCAATATTCTTGGTGACAAGATCTTAGGTGGGAGTGACCAATCTAGGGGTGTCCAGCTATCCACCACTCCCATGTCGTCATCCTCAACATCTGACACAATAGCAACTTCATCAATGAATTCACATCCATCAATGTCCAAAATCACATCGCAACATAATGGTTCATAGGAGTCCTGTGGAGTAGCTGAATCATAGATATGCCTATCACCCCTTCCATAATCCATCTCCTTAAGGGCATCGATATCCATAGGGATGGTCTCTGACGGAGGCTGAATGAACTCTTGTGCTTGCATTTGGCTGACAGATGTTGCAATTTGATCCAATGTAGTCTCCATCCTGCTGATAATATGGATCCATGTTTCTCAGAAAAGATAATTCCTGTTCTTTCCTGAAACACCAACAAACAAATCAAAAGACATAAGAAGTAGACATGACAAAATACATGGATATAAGAAAATGAAAGAATGAAGTCCAATTTTTTTAATTTTTTTTAAGAAAAATGGGTAAACAAACCTAAGTCTACTAAGCACTATTACACTACCCGTCAACGACAACAAAATTTGATGTCCAGAAATTGTCGCTGCGTTTGCTCCAAATTAATTACCAAACCCACTCTACACTAATATAGCACAGTGAATGGCCCGGATCATTTCCCAATGAGTGTAATTGATAGAACAATAGTTTAGGATTATTAATTATTTCTTTTTTATTTTTTATTTATTGGGATGTATACTGAAAAGTCTAGCTTTTGTATGAACATCTTTATTTTTGAAATAAGAATCACATGATCATTGTTTACATATTTATGGTTATGCATATTGTCTGATACTTTACATTGTAGATAACATGGTGTGTAGTGTCATATGGGAGATCATGTTATCAGTTCCTTGTAGAGTATAAGTAGAGGCTCACAACCAAGATTGTTTTGGACAAACCATTGGTATGGTTGTAGTGTGATTTGGTATTGGTTTGTCTTGACCATAGAATTACACTAGTACACTTTGTGTGTATTGAGCGCGACCGACTTAGAGGTGATTCAATTTATTGCTGACTACATAATTGAATCGGACCTCGGATATTATTGTGTACATGCTCTTAATCCCGATATAATAATGGGCACATATACTTAGTATTTATTTCTTTGATTTACCAATGGGCAAGATTTATAGATTAAATCAATAGGCTCGGTAAGTTGGAAAATAATATTATTTACATGGTGTGTCGTTGATTATAGGAGGAAAACGTGTCCTATATATTAGGATGATGATGTCCCCTTGAGGAGCTCATAAGGATCATCATGTAAACCCTGCAGGTGGACTTGGTCCAGCATGATGATAAGGTTGAGTGGTACTACTCATGGAGTTAGATGTTGATTAATTAATCGTCAGTAAATTAATTAATTGATGGACATTCGAGATCTTAAATACGGGGAGATATTTGTACAATTAATATATGGAGCCCATATTTATTTATGGGGTTGGTGAGGTAGATCAATGATAATCCTCTAGTGGAATGGATTATCATTAATGGATCGGACTTTATGTGGGCTAGATCCATTGGGTGGCCAAGATCCATCTCCTCCTCATGATCCCTATTGTAGCCTATTAAAATCCTCATGAAAGCCTAGATCCGACGGTGAAAAATAAAACCCTAAATTCGATGGTGGGAATTGAATCCCTAGATCCGACGGTGGAGATTAAAAGGAGGCTTAAGCCTAGCTCTATAAAAGGAGGGCTAGGGCTTGAGCGGTAAAGGCAATCTTTTGGGAGATTAGGGTTTTTTCTTCCTTGTCTTGGGCGGTAAAACAAGAAGCTAGGGTTATTGTTGGCATGGAGAAGGTTGGGGCGGCAAGCAAGAATTGGGTGGCTAGGGTTTTGGATCTTCCTTCCCTTCCCTTCTCTTTGGCCGCTACCCCTTCACCCTCTCCCTTGGCCGACAACATTCTCTCTTCTTCCCTTAGCCGGTGGTTCCTTCTCTATTGGAAGGGCCAGCATCTTGTCCATTTCCTCTCCTTGGGCAGCAGCAACATCCAAGATAGGAGGCTTGGTGGTCACCGCTAGATAGGAGAATAAGGGTGCATGTATTCTTCCCTTTGTTTGGAGCGAGCAAGGAAGGGAAGAACAAGATCTAGGAGGTTTCAACTCTTGGAGGATCGTTACCCACACAACGTTCAAGCGAAGGATAGGACATACAATAGAAGATCAAGAGGTATACGAGAGGTATAATCTTGTTTATTTTGATTTAGTTCTTTTGTATAATGTATGTGGCTAATTTACTTGGACCCCGAAGATAAACACAAAAACTGGCGATCCGTACATCATCTATTCTGTGGCTAATCGAGGAAAAGAGTTTGGTTGCTTGAACAACAAGTTTGTTCAAGAGACCACTCTAATCGAATAACACAATGATGGATTGGTTGTTTGGGTAATCCGTCTTCATCAAGGATTTTTTTTTTTAATTCGGGGACGTAGATAGGATCGCCATGCACAAGTCACCAAGTTGAAGCGAGAAGCGAAGCTTCAACCTTCAAGTGGTATCAAAGCCACGATTTCCGATTTTGCGTGTTTAGGATTCGATTACTTTTATGCACTTATCATATATTGTATGTGTCGGATGATAGTAGGATGTACGTAGGCTAACTTTTTTGTTGCAGGCATAAGATCCAACTATTATGGCCATATGTGTGTGTATGTGATTGGATGTGTGTAATTGTAATATTATTTGAATCCTCGGGGTTGACGAGGCTAGTATTTAATTTTTGTAATTAAGTACGGTATTGTTTAGCCACTCTTTTATTTTAGTTTACTTTCAATCTAGATTTCATGTACACTCCTTCGTGGGGTATAGGATCGATGGATGTAAAATAAAATAATTATTCTCGGCTCGGATCTCCGGATGGCTTGTACATGGCATAGGGAGGAGCAAACGAGTTGGCGACACGACGGGAGGCATATTGGAGAACAAAAGCCATAATAGTTGGAAAATATTTTTTCATATTTATTGCTTCTTGTTTGATATGCATGTTGTGTGCTAGGAAAATTCCTCATTTTAAATTACTAAGTGGGAGAGGGATTTTTTTTTTAAATTCTCATGGCCTCCATTACGATTTGACATGTGATGTAAACAAACTTATGCGTCGGCTCTGAGCGCCTTTCTCCATATCGGATGAGTTTATTTTGCGAATCACAGGGTCAAATATGGTTATAGGAAATTATTTAGGAGCGTGTGTACTTCCCCATCGGAAGGTACATAATCCGAGATAATTGCCTTGGTATCAAGTAATGGTGAACACTTAGATACAAATAGGAGTATCCTCCCCATCGGAGTCACTGCTTTTATTTGTAGGGCCGAAGAGGAACCAATTATTAATTTTATTTGTCAGAAAGTTAGGTTGACAGGATAATAAAATTAATGGGTAAAACCTCCTCTTACAAATGTAGAATTCATATACGTCCACACTATCGTGGCATACGATATTTTTGGTTTTTTAAGGTGTTGGTTGATTTTAAAATTTTATTGTTTGAGGAATCAATAATTTTTTGAAATCTAATGTTTTGATCTATGTGATTCTTAGGTTTTTCAAAAATGACTTTCAATCCACTTGTTGTGATACTAAATGAGAATACACTTACTAGACCCAATTATGTTGATTGGAAAAGGAATCTTGATATTGTCTTGACTGCTGAGGAGTACAACTATGTACTCTTCGAAGAGTGTCCTCCTAAGCCTGCGGATGATTCTGGGGAAAAGGAGAAAGAGAGTTATAAAAAGTGGATTAAGGCTGATGAGATGGCGCGGTGTTACATTTTGGCTTTTATGTCAAATGTATTGCAACATCAGCATCAAGCCTTGCCCACTGCTTATGACATGATGCTCAATCTCAAGGAACTTTTTGGACACCAGAATCGGGCTACGAGGCAAGAAGCCATGAGGAACTTGATGACGACCACCATAATCGAGGGAACACCCGTGAGGGATCATGTTCTCAAGATGATGGCTCAATTAAATGAGTTGGAAGTCCTTGGAACTGAGATCGATGGGGAAACCCAGGTCGATATCATTCTCCAGTCTCTACCTAGGAGTTTTGAACAGTTTCGCCTAAACTACAACATGAATAAGAGGTTGTATTCATTGGCGGAGCTTCTGATAGAACTCTAGGCGGCAGAGGGGCTTTTTCGTCAGAGTGCTCAAGCTCAGGTCATGGTTGCCTAGAAGGTTTCGATTTCTAAGCCAAAAGGCAAGAAGAAGAAGAAACAAGGTGGAGCAAAGGTGGTGGGAGGATCTCAGGAAGGAGTGAAGAAGCCAAAAGGAAAGTGCTTCACTTCCAAGCAGACTAGACATTGGAAGAAGGACTGCCCCAACTTGAAGCAGAACAAAGGTATATCTTTTGGTCTGGTCGCTGAAACATGTTTAGTGGTGTTATCTACCACCACCTAGTGTGTAGATACGGGAGCCACTGATCATGTCTGCAATACTTTGCAGGGGTTCCAATAAACCAGACGACTAGCTGAGGGGGAAATTACCATTTACTTGGGCAATGCTACGAAGGTGGCGGCTATTGCAGTGGGAGATGTTTATTTATCTTTTGATAGGAATAAAACTTTGGTTCTGAAAAATTGCTTTTATGTACCTTTATTTAGAAAGAATTTGATTTTGGTTTCTAAATTATTTTTGGATCGATATTCTATTTTTTTTAATGACAGAGTTGTTATAAAAAGGAATAGGAAGATTATTTGTTCTGGTGCATTGATAGAAAATTTATATACCCTTGAACCAAAATCTCCCACGATGCAAATAGAAGTAAATAACTCATCTTCTAAATCTAATAAGAGAAAAGAACCTTCGAAAATGAACCAAACATATCTTTGGCATCTAAGGTTAGGTCATATTAACCTAAGTAGAATTCAAAGGTTGATAGCTGATGGACCTCTGGGTTCATTAGTGGTGGAAGATTTCCCAACCTGGGAATCTTGTTTGGAAGGTAAAATGACCAAGAGGCCTTTTAAGGCTAAGGGGTATAGAGCCAAAGATGTGTTGAAATTAGTTCATTCTGATTTGTGTGGTCCTATGTCTATCTAGGCTAGAGGTGGTTTTGAATATTTCATCTCTTTTATATACGACTATTCAAGATATGGATACATTTACTTGATGCGATGCAAGTCTGAATGCTTTGATAGGTTCAAAGAATTCAAGGGTGATGTGGAGAAACGTCAAGGTAAAAGTATCAAGACACTACGATCTGATCGTGGTGGTGAGTACCTCTTGGGAGAGTTTAGGAATTACTTATCAGAGGCTGGGATTCAATCCCAATTGTTTGCACCTGGCACACCCTAGCAGAATGGAGTAGCTAAGCGAAGGAATAGGACTCTTATGGAGATGGTTAGATCGATGATGAGTTATTCTGAGCTGCCAGATTCGTTCTAGTGGTATGCTCTGGATACGACAGTGTATATTCTGAACTTGGTACCATATAAATCAGTGCCTTCTACTCCCACAGAATTGTGGACTGGGCGCAAGCCTAGTCTGAGACATCTTTGGATTTGGAGGAGTCCAGCACATGTGCTGAAGGCAGATGCTGGTAAGTTGGAACCTCGTACATAAGTGTGCATGTTTGTAGGATATCCTAGAGGAACGAAAGGTGGTTTGTTCTATAGTCCTAGAGATCAGATGGTGATCGTTAGCATGAGCGCCAGATTTTTAGAGGAAGACTATGTGATGAACCACAAGCCCATGAGTAAGATTGTTATGGAGGAATTGAGAGGGGAAGTCATTACTTCAATACCATCGGTACAAGAGGATATACCACAAGTGACTACACCGCGTGTCATAGAGGATACACAGGTGATACCTCATCGTAGTGGGAGGGTTGTTAGACAGCCTGATAGATTTATGTTCTTTGAAAAATCTTCTGATTTGGTCCCTGGCAAACATGAACCTGATCCTAGACATATGACGAGGCAATCCAAGATAAAGATGCGGTATCTTGGCAAAGTGCGATGAATTCTGAGATAGAATCTATGGATTCAAATCAGGTCTGGGAGCTAGTAGAACCATCCAATGGTGTAAAAACCATTGGATGCAAGTGGATCTACAAAATAAAGAGAGGAATAGGTGGGAAGGTTGAGACCTTCAAAGCAAGGCTTGTTGTGAAAGGGTATAGTCAGAAAGAGGGTATCGATTATGAGGAGACCTTTTCACCGGTAGTTATGCTTAAGTCTATCCATATTCTCTTATGTATTGCTGCTCATATGGATTATGAGGTGTGGCAGATGGATGTCAAGACAACTTTTCTTAATGGAAGTCTTGAGGAAAACATCTATATGGAGCAACCAGAGGGATTCATTGCAAAGGGCAAAGAGTATCTTGTGTGCAAGCTTAATCGGTCCATTTATGGATTGAAGCAAGCTTTGAGATCTTGGAACATCCACTTTGATGAGGTAATCCAGTCTTATGGATTTATTCAAAGTCCGGATGAGTCTTGTGTGTACAAGAGATGTGACGGAAACGTAGTGGTATTTCTTGTACTATACGTAGATGTCATTTTGTTAATTGGCAACAATGTCAAGGTGTTATCGGACGTAAGGGTATGGTTGTCCAAATAGTTTGATATGAAGGACTTGGGAGAAGTGGGACACATCCTTGGGATCAAGGTTATAAGAGATCGCAAGAAAAGGATGTTGTGCTTATCTCAAGCTTCATACATAGACACCATTTTGGCTCGTTTTAGCATGCAGAACTCCAAGAAAGGTTTGCTATCTTTCAGGCTTGGAGTTCCTTTATCCAAAGAGATGTGTCCTAGAACATCAAAGGAGATAGAGGAGATGAAGGCGGTTCCTTATGCTTCGGCAGTAGGAAGCCTCATGTATGCTATGTTATGTATGAGGGCGGATATCTGCTTTGCCATGAGCATGGTTAGCAGATATCAGAGTAATCCAAGACAGGAACATTGGACTGTTGTAAAGCATATATTGAAATACCTGAGAATGACTAGGGATTATATGATGGTATACCAGGCAGATCAATTACTCCCTATGGGTTACATAGATTCCAACTTCCAATCATATAGGGATAACAGTAAGTCTACCTCAGGTTTTGTGTTTACTTTGGGAGGTGGAGCCATTGTATGGAGGAGTGTCAAGCAGAAATGCGTGGCGGACTCTACCATGGAAGCTGAGTATGTGGCGGCTCCGAGGCAAACCAAAGAAGTCAGATGGCTCAGGAACTTCTTGATGGACTTGGATGTGATTCCTGGTTTGCCCAGAACTATCACAATTTATTGTGATAACAGTGGTGCAGTTGCAAACTCGAAGGAACCACGAGCTCATAAGGCAAGTAAACATATAGAGCGCAAGTACCACCTGATATGAGAGATCGTAAAGGAGGTAGAAGTTGTTGTCACCTATATTGCATCAGAGGATGACCTAGTAGATCCTTTCACTAAGGCCCTTCAAGTGAGAGCTTTTGATAGGCATATGGAGGGAATGGGAATCAGATTTATGGCAGTATGAGGACAACATAGTCTTTTAGTATAAGTGGGAGATTGTTGGGATGTATACTGAAAAGTCTACCTTTTGTATAAACATCTTTATTTTTGAAATAAGAATCACATGATCATTGTTTGCATATTTATGGTTATGTATATTGTCTGATACATTACATTGTAGATAACATGGTGTGTAGTGTCACACAAAAGATCATGTTATCAGTTCCTTGTAGAGTATAAGTAGAGGCTCACAACCGAGATGGTTTTGGACAAACCATTGGTATGGTTATAGTGTGATTTGGTATTGGTTTGTCTTGACCATAGAATTACATTAGTACACTTTTTATGTATTAAGCAAGACCGACTTAGAGGTGATTCAATTTATTGCTGACTACATAATTGAATCGGACCTTAGATATTATGGTGTACATGCTCTTAATCCCGATATAATAACGGGCACATGTACTTAGTACTTATTTCTTTGATTTACCAATGGGCGAGATTTATAGATTAAATCGATAGGCTCAGTAAGTTGGGAAATGATATTATTTGCATGGTGTGTCATTGATTATAGGAGCAAACCATGTCCTATATATTAGGCTGATAATGTCCCCTTGAGGAGCTCATAAGGATCATCATGTAAACCCTGCAGGTGGACTTGGTCCGCCATGATGATAAGGTTGAGTGATACTTCTCATGGAGTTAGCTATTGATTAATTAATCGTCAGTAAATTAATTAATTGATGGACATTCGAGATCTTAAACACGGAGAGATATTTGTATAATTAATATATGGAGCCCATATTTATTTATGGGGTTGGTGAGGTAGATCAATAATAATCCTCTAGTGGAATAGATTATCATTAATGGCTTGGACTTTATGTGGGCTAGATCCATTGGGTGGCCAAGATCCAACTCCTCCTCATGGTCCCTATTGTAGCCTATTAAAAACCTCATGAAAGCCTAGATCCAATGGTGGAAAATGAAACCCTAAATCCGACAGTGGGAATTGAATCCATAGATCCGACGGTGGAGATTGAATGGAGGCTTAAGCCTTGCTCTATAAAAGGAGGGCTAGGGCTTGGGAGGTAAAGGCAATCTTTTGGGAGATTAGGGTTTTTGCTTCCTTGTCTTGGGCGGCAAAACAAGAAGCTAGGGTAATTGTTGGCGTGGAGAAGGTTGGGACGGCAAGCAAGAATTGGGTGGCTAGGGTTTTGGATCTTCCTTCCCATCCCTTCTCTTTGGCCGCCGCCCCTGTTAGTGAAAGCCCTAGAGTCAATCATGTGATGATTGTTGTATGGACTTTATTGTATCATATTCCTATTTATAAAGGCATGGTTATTATATTTACTTGTATTGGTGCCAAATAACTAAATATAATAATGTCCTTGAGTAGTAGGTTCTTATCTATATCAATCGATTGGTTGAATCTATAATGAGATGATATAGAGAACACTACTCTTAATCATTCCTAGTCGAGTATTAACATTCAGGGACAATGTTAATGCGTAGAGACTAGCATGTAGGTCAACACGATGACTTGATCTCACAAGTCATGGATATGAGATATCAAGTTGACACATGGGTATGCATTGGAGAATGTATACTGAATGACCCGCCATGAGAAAGTATCATGGATTATTATATGAGTGTCATATACTTTCTCATGTGGCTATTAGTATGACTATTAGTTCTTAGACCTGAAGTCACCATGGTTCCCTACATAAGGAGTTGCATACTTTGGCTTCGTCAAATGTCACCCGTAAATGGGTGGACTATAAAGGCGATTACTGGAAATGTAACAAATTATGCAGAGGGATGTGAGTGATGTAGATGGGATCTATCCCTCCTATATGACGGGGGTGACATCGATATTCTTGATAGAGTGAGACCACGAAGTGCATGGCCATGCCCAAATGAGTCAATATGAGATATTGAGCTCATTTGATTAAAGTGAGTCTACTTGGAGTTCAAGATATAGATTGTACCGAGGATGACACGGTCTATGCCTCAATTGGTCAATCTAGATGTCAAGGATAGAGGGACATTGTCACATATTGTGAGAGTCACAATTAGTAGTCACAAAGGTGTTGTTGGAGCTCAACATTCTTGTAACTTGGGTAGCAATGATGTGTTGCTAGTTACCGCTCATTGCTTATGTTCCTAAATCGGTTTAGGGACATTGCCAACGTTACAAGAACTTATAGGGTCACACACTAAGGGCAATTAGATGGAGATTAGGTTCATATAATGAACCATGAGGATTAGGTTCATGGGATGAACCAAATCTGATTAAGATTAATCCTAATTAGACTAATTGAGTTGGACTCAATTTGATTCAAGTGTTGAATGAGTCTAATTTAGATTTGATTTATCAAATCAATTTAAATTAATGAATAGAGATTCATTAAATTAAATTGACTTGAATCAAATGGTTGGATTTGATCAACCATGGGAGATAAGAGGTCAAGTTTGACTTGACTTGAGAGGGAAGATGAAAGGTCAAGTTTGACTTGACCGAATGCCATGTCATGATGATGTCTTGGCATGGCCATCCAATGATGATGCTCCAGATCATCATTGACTTAGCATGTGGTGCCACCTCATGTGGGAGACCAAGAGTCATTGGCTCTCGGAGGAGTTACATGCATGCATGTAACCCCCCCCCCCCCAAGAAAAGTGGTCGGCCACTATTACCATTAGATAGTGAATTCATTTTGTGAGTTACACAACTTCATCTTCTTCCTTGGATCACCCTCTCAAGCTCTCCCAACCTCCATGGGCGAAATTTTTAAAGGGTGCTAGTACACTCTAAGGTATTTTTCTCCACCTATTGCTTGTGTGGATACCAATAGAGGAGTGTGCACATGACACTCTCGAGTTCCGGCGAACCTTTTGGACGAGCGGGATTTGCAAAGGGTGTCACATCGAGCGTAACTTCTTATCATGTAGATCTAGAGTAGATCTAAAGGTATTAAACACATACATGTTAGTTTTATATTTTTGCATTGCGGAAAACCCAACAGTGGTATCAGAGCCACGTTCGAAGCATGTATGTGTTTCGTTTTTGTGATTTTTATATTAGATATAAAAAATATAGAATTTTATGTTTCTTTAAATTTCCTATTTTTATAGATTTTTTGGGTATTTTTCTCGAAGAGTTGAAGCAACGAGTGTTGGGACACTTGTCGGCTTCAACCACCGAGAAAAACTCTCCGAAACGGCGAGTTCTCGCTTTAGGTTTTTGGGACAGCGACTTAAGTCATTGTAAGATCATAGTAGGGACACTCAAAAAGTTTATTTTGTGAGTAGGGGCGCTGCCCTTATCCCCAAAAGGGGCCTTATCCCGTGATCGCGCCCGGAAACCGCATAGTGGGACCGTTACCGAGAGGTGACTCATAAAATTGAAAAAAATAGGAAAAATTATAGAAATTTTCTGTAAAAATAAATAATTTAGAATTATGTATAATTCTGTGATTTTCATGTCTCAATGACCCCAATTTGATTGGATTATGATGTGTTGTAATTCATAGTACGACCTGCGTGCCATTTTTGTGGTTGTGCGTGTTGTATAGTGTATGCGACCTGCGCGTCGTACCTCTTCTTTTGGAATTCTAGTTGTAAATAGTTTTAGACTCGAATGTAACTCGAGTTTCATATTTGTAATGTACAAAATGGAGCGGTGGAAAGTCCACTTGTAGATGAAGTTACGAGAAGGGTGCCGACGACACATGGCGGTCAAAGGAAGCGCTTGGAGAAGCCGCTGGCCTTAGGTTGACCGTCCAATCTTCTCATTGGCTTGAGAAGATCATAGTAGGGCCATGACTACATCATAGTTAATTATATATATATATGATGCATGCTAGAATAATGTATGTATGTATGTGATGCATGCTAATATAGAATAATAAAGGCCTTAATGTGTATATGATACACATTACGATTAGATTAGATCTTAATCGAATCAACTCGTAAATGCCTACCAGGTCCTTGATACCCATCACTACCTCGATCATTTGTAGTTGTTGAATATGCCAAAGCAGAGCAACGCATATTATCTTGGTAGGGTGCGGAGGGACAATCTTGGTCCTGCTTATCACGGCTTGGGTTAGAGTAAGCTCAATTAGATTGAGTAAAACTAGTTAACTCAATTGGATCGAGTAGAACTATAGGCATATTCCAATTGTTGGAAAGATAGGATAAGATTGCATTTACACTAAATCTTGGGTGATTTAGCCAAAGCTAACTCAAGGTCTTTTGTAAATGTGGGTCTTGATCCTATAAACAAGAGTTGCATAGAGATGTAATCGGTAATGTGTTACCCACCAATCGTACTAAGTCTTGGGTGATTTAGCCAAAGCTAACTCAAGGCTTAGTATGATGTGGATCTTGTCCCGCAAGAATTATAGCTAGTTTGTATGAATCTAGTAATGTGGTTTGACCACATCCATAACTCGATTCTACAAAATTCCTATAATTCAGTGGGAGCATCATTTGATTAAAGGCCTAATTAAATGATAAAAGGAATATGATATTAATTCTCTGCATTGTATGTTGTAGATTACTATGTCGACAAACACGAACACTCTCTCTCTGCACTCTGTCCTTAAGAAGGACAAGCTCAATGGAGCAAATTACCTGGACTGGTACAGGAACCTGAGAATTGTTCTAACCCAAGAAAGGAAGTTGTACGTCCTGGAGCAGCCCATTCCGGAGGCACCTCCTGCCACTGCCTTGCGAGCTGACAAAGATGCTTACAAGAAGCATCAAGATGATGCATTAGATGTGTCATGTCTAATGCTCGCGACCATGAACTCTGAGCTTCAGAAGCAACACGAGTTCATGAATGCTTATGATATGGTTGGACATCTTCGTCAACTATATCAAGGACAAGCAAGGCATGAGAGATATGAAGTCTCTAAGGCATTGTTTGGGTCCAAAATGCAAGATGAGACTCCCGTAGGTCCATATGTACTCAAGATGATTGGGTACATAGAAAACCTACAAAGGCTTGGATTCCCACTTGGCCAAGAGCTGGCCACTGACCTGATCTTGCAATCGTTTCCACAAGCCTACAATCAATTTGTCATGAATTATAACATGAATGAAATTGATAAGTCACTGCCTGAGATGCTCAGCATGTTGAGAACTGCTGAGCTTAACCTTAAGAAGGGAAAATCTGACACCATTTTGATGGTGCACAAAAAGAAAGGCAAGGGCAAGCCTAAAGGTAAGGGAAAGTCCCAAGCCAAGGGAAAAGGCAAAGAACTTAAACCCAAAGGAGGGGTAGCCAAGGAAGGGGCTTGCTTCCACTGCAAGGAAGCTGGACACTGGAAGCGTAACTGCAAAGCTTACCTGGAAGATCTTAAGAAGAAAAGAAGTGAGACTTCTACTTCAGGTATAAATGTTATAGAAGTCAATCTATCTATTTCTTCATCATGGGTATTAGATACCGGATGTGCATCTCACATTTGTACCAATGTGCAGGCGCTGAGAAATAGCAGGGCATTGACAAAGGGCGAGGTGGACCTACGAGTAGGCAATGGAGCAAGGGTTGCTGCTGTTGCTGTAGGAACTTATGATCTATCTCTACCCTCTGGTCTTGTACTAGAATTAGATGAATGTTGTTATGTTCCTGCTTTGACTAAGAACATAATTTTGATTTCTTTTTTGGACAAGAAAGGATTTACATTTATAATAAAGAACAAATGTTGTTCAGTTTATTTAAATGATATGTTCTATTGTAGTGCACCTCTAATGAACGGACTATACTTTCTAGACTTAGAGAGCCTAATCTATAACATAAGTACCAAGAGGTTCAAGTCAAATGAGTTAAACCAAACTTATCTCTGGCATTGTCGCTTATCTCAGCTCCATAAGGATGAGCTGCTAGACTCATTTAATTTTCAATCATATGAGACATGCGAGTCTTGCCTTTTAGGCAAGATGACCAAGACTCCCTTTAGTGGACACAGCGAAAGAGCAACAGATTTGTTAGGACTTATACATTGTGATGTATGTGGTCCTTTCAATGTTGCTGCTAGAGGTGATTACAAGTACTTCATTACATTTACTGATGACTTCAGTAGATATAGTTATGTGTATCTTATGACACATAAATCAGAAATCTTTGAAAAGTTCAAAGAATTCAAGAATGAAGTACAAAACCAGCTTGGCAAGAGTATTAAGATACTTCGATCAGATCAAGGTGGTGAATACCTTAGTCATGAGTTTCGTGACTATCTAGCTGAGTGTGGGATTCTATCCCAACTCACTCCTCCTGTAACACCACAGTGGAATGGTGTATCCGAAAGGAGGAATCATACCCTATTAGATATGGTACGATCTATGATGAGTCACACAGATCTTCCTATATCTTTTTAGGGATATGCTCTAGACACAGCAGCCTTTACCCTTAACCGTGTACCATCCAAGGCTATGATAAAGACACCATATACGATATGGACAGGGAGAAATCCCAAGATGTCTTTCATGAGGATTTGTGATTGTGAGGCTTACGTTTGACGTCAAGTCTCAAACAAACTGGGACCCAAATCCTATAAGTGTTATTTTGTTGGATATCCCATGGATACAAAGGGATATTACTTCTACATTCCTAGTCAGCACAAAGTGTTTGTGGCAAAGACTGGGGTTTTTTTAGAAAGGGATTTTGTTTCTAGAAAAACTAGTGGGAGTACGTTCGATCTTGAAGAAATTCAAGATAAGGACCATAGCACTAAGGCCTTGATGAAGGTTGAACAGGAACCATAAAGTGTTGTGGATGATGAGATTGTTGCACAAAGAGTTATGGAAAAACCACCTATTCAGGTAGACCTACCTCTTCGCAGGTCTGATAGGGTACGTCGTTAGCCTGAGAGATACTCATTTCTCTTGTCTGACTATGATGACGTTATGCTCATTGATAATGATCCTACCTCCTATCAGGAAGCTGTGATGAGCTCAGATTCTGAGAAATGGCTAGAGGTCATGAGATCCGAGATGGAATCCATGTACACCAACCAAGTATGGACTTTGGTTGATCCACCTGAAGGGGTCAAACCCATTGGGTGTAAGTGGGTCTTTAGGAGAAAGACTGACATGGATGGACTTACGTATACCTATAAGGGTCGATTGGTGGCTAAAGGTTTCAAGCAAATTCATGGTATTGACTATGATGAAACCATTTCTCCAGTGGCGATGTTTAAGTCCATTCGGATCTTGCTTGCTATTGCAGCATACCACGATTATGAGATCTGGCAGATGGATGTCAAAATCATATTTCTGAATGGAAACTTACTCGAGGATGTGTACATGACACAACCTGAGGGTTTTGAAGATCCACAGCATACTAGGAAAGTATGCAAGCTGCAAAGGTCCATTTATGGGCTAAAGCAAGCCTCTCGGAGCTGGAATCTTTGATTCGATGATGCGATCAAACAGTTTGGTTTCATCAAGAATGAAGATGAACCCTGTGTCTACAAAAGGGTTAATGGGAATATAGTTGTCTTCCTTGTATTGTATGTGGATGACATACTGCTCATTGGGAATGACATCCCTTCGCTACAGTCTGTGAAGACTTGGCTGGGGACGTGCTTCTCAATGAAGGACTTAGGTGAAGCAGCCTGTATTCTAGGCATCAAGATCTATAGAGATAGATCTAAGAGATTGCTTGGCCTAAGTCAGAGTACATACATTGACATGGTATTACTATGGTTTGCCATGCAAAATTCCAAGAAGGGACTTCTGCCGATGTCACATGGTGTGAGTCTTTCAAAGACTCAAAGTCCCTCTTCTAGAGAGGAGATAGACTGCATGGATTAGATCCCTTACGCATCTGCTATAGGATCTATCATGTACGCCATGCTATGTACTCGTCCTGATGTCTCGTATGCTTTAAGTATAATGAGTAGATACCAGTCAGATCTAGGTGAGCGTCACTGGATAGCAGTCAAGAATATTCTTAAGTACTTGAGAAGGACTAAAGAATATTTCTTGATATTTGGAGGCGATGAGGAGCTAGCTGTAAAGGGTTACAGCGATGCCAGCTTCCAAACTGACCAGGATGATTATATATCACAGTCAGGGTTCGTGTTTTGCTTGAATGGTGGCGCTGTGAGCTAGAAGAGTTCGAAGTAGGACACAGTTGCAGATTCTACAACAGAAGCCGAGTATATCGCTACATCTAAGGCAGCAAAAAAGGCAGTTTGGATCCGCAAGTTCATTACTGAGCTTGGGGTGGTTCCTAGAATTGCAGATCCTATAGAGCTCTATTGTGACAACAATGGAGTGATTGCACAGGCTAAGGAACCTCGCTCACACTAGCGGACCAAACACATACTACAGCGCTTCCATCTCATTCGAGAGATTATCGATAGAGGAGATGTGAAGATTTGCAGAGTACCCACAAAGGAAAACATCGCAGATCCCTTGACCAAGGCTTTGGCACAGAAAAAGCATGATGGTCACACTAGGTCATTGGGTATTAGATACTACGGTGATTGGCACTAGTGCTAGTGGGAGATTGTTAGTGAAATCCCTAGAGACAATCATATGATGATTGTTGTATGGACTTTATTGTATCATATGTTGGAATGTATACTGAAAGCCTAGCTCTTTTTGTATGAACATTTTATTTTGGAATACGAATCACATGATCATTGTTTGCACTTTATATATTTACTATATATGTGTGCATATTGTCTAATATTTTACATTGTAGATAACATGGTGCTTGGTGTGGCACAGAAGATCATGTTATTAGTCCCTTGTAAAATATAAGTAGAGGCTCACGACCAAGATGGTTTAGGACAAACCATTGGCATGGTTGTAGTGTAGCTTGGTATTGTTTTGTCTTGAACATAAAGTTACACTAGTACACTTAGGTGTATTGAGCAGGACCGACATAGAGGTGATTCAATTTAGTACTGACTACATAATTGAATCGGACCTTGGATATTATGTTGTGCATGCTCTTAATCCCGATATAATAACGGGCACATGTACTTAGTATTTATTTCATTGATTTACCAGAGGGTGAGATTTAGATGGATTAAATCAATATGTCCGGTAAGTTGGGAAATGATATTATTTACATAGTGTGTCGTTGATTATAGGAGGAAACCGTGTCCTATATATTAGGTTGATGATGTCCCCTTGAGGAGCTCATAGGGTTCATCATGTAAACCCAGCTGGTTGACTTAGTCAACATGATGATAAGGTTGAGTGGTACTACTCGAGGAATTAGATGTTAATTAATTAATGGTCAGTAAATCAATTAATTGACGGACATTCGATATATTAAACACGGGGAGATTAATGTACAAATAATATATGGAGCCCATATTAATTTATGGGGGTTGGTGAGGTAGTTCAATGATGATCCTCTAGTGGAATGGAACATCATTGATGGATCAAGTTTGTGTGGTTCCGATCCATCGGGTGGCCAAGATCCAACTCCTCCTTATGGTCCCTATCATAGCCTAATATAATCCTTGTAAAGACTAGATCCAAGAATGTAAAATAAAACCTAGAACCAACGGTTGGGATTAAATCCCTAGATCCGATGGTTAGGATGAAACCCTAGAACCAACGGTTGGGATTAAATCCCTAGATCCGATGGTTAGGATGAAACCCTAGAATCGACGATTGGGATTAAATCCCTAGATCTGATGGTTGGGTTAAAACCCTAGATCCGACGGATGGGATGAAACCCTAGATCCGACGGTTGGGATGAAATCCTAGATCCGACGGTTGGGATGAAACACTAGATCCGACGGTTGGGATAAAACCCTAGATCCGACAGTGGAGATTAAATCCCTAGATCCGACGGTGGAGATTAAAGGAGGCTCAAGCCCAATTCTATATATAGAAGGCTTAAGCTTGGGCGGCAAGCATAATTGGATTGGAATTAGGGTTTGGCTCTTCTCAAAGTGGGCGGCTAGGGTTTGGAGCAAAAGTGGGCGGAAACCATCTTCCTTCTCCTTGGTTGTCGGTGCCCATCTTTCTCCATCAAGACTTGGCCGGCGCCCATTCTCAAGGCCTCTCTCTTATTCCTTGGCCGGCGGTTCTCCTTCCATTGGTGGCCGGTGCTCTTCCTCCTCCCTTTCTCCTTGGTGGCCGGCGGCAACCCCTCTTCAAGTTGGCCGGCGCTTCATCCACTTGCTCCTTGGTCGGCGCTTGCACCAAATTCCCTAATTTGGTGGCCGGTTCTAGAAAGGATAGGTATTTGTTGGTTCTTCTCTTTGTTCGCAGCGGACAAGGAAGGGAAGAACGCGATCTAGAAGGCTTCTACTCGTGGAGGATCTTCGTCCACACGTCGTCCACGAGAAGGATAGGACATACGGTAGAAGATCGTAAGGTATAAAGTTTTTTTTAACTTTATTTACAGATCTGAGCATGTTCTTTTATGTTTTGATTATACATGTATGCTTATGAATATATATTGTATAATAATGGACCCCGAAGACAAACACAAAAACCGGCGATCCGTCCGTCGTCTCTTCCGCGGCTAACCAACTAGAAGAGTTGTGTTGCTTGAACAACTAGTTTGTTCAAGCGACCACTCAAGTTGTTAGCACGATGATGAAATGGTTGTGCTAAGGAAGCTCATCCCATCCGGATTAATTCTTTCATTAGTGAAAATTTTAATCCGGGGACATGGGAGCCAATGAGCCTCCGAAGCGACTCCCAACAATTGGTATCAGAGCCACGGTTTCTGGTTTTGTGTGTTTTGGATTCGGTTACTTTCATGCACATTTCTTATATTAAGTATGTCGGATAATAGTAGGATGTGCGTAGGCTAACATTTTGGTTGCAGGCATAAGATCCGACTATTATGGCTATTTGGTTGTATGTGATGGTTTTGTGTGTGATTGTATGTATATTATTTGAATCCTCGGGGTTGACGAGGCTAGATTAGTATTTAATTTTTGTAATTAAATATGGCATTGTTTAGCTGCTCATTTTAGTTTACTTTCGATCTAGATTATTTGTACACTTCTTCGTGGAGTATAGGATCGATGGATGTAAATTAAAATGATTTATCTCGGCTCGGATATCTTTGGTGACTTGCGCACGGGAAAAGGTGGAGCGGACGAGGTGGCGACACGTCGGGATGCATATTGGAGGACAATGCCATAATAGTTGGAAAAATTCTATTTTTTCCATATTTATTGGTTATTTGTTTTATATGCATGTTGTGTATGTTTTAAAATTCCTCATTTTCAATTAACTAAGTGGGAGAGGGACATTTTAATTAATTCCCGCGGCCTCCATTACAATTTGACGTGTGATGCAACAAACTTGTGTGTTGGCTCTGAGTGCCTTCCTCCCTGCGGACGGGTTTGTTTGTGGATCACTAGGTCAAATAATGGTTATAGGAAATTATCTAGGAGCATGTGTACTTCCACAGCGGTAAGGCACATAATCCGAAATAATTCCCTTAGTATCGTGTAATGGTGCACACTTAGATGCAAATAGAAGTATCCTCCCCATCGGAGTCACTGCTTTTATTTGTAGGGCCAAAGAGGAACCAACTATTAATTTTATTTGTCAAAAAGTAAGGTTGACAAGATAATAAAATTAATGGGTAAAACCTCCTCTTACAAATGTAGAATTCGTATACGTCCACACAGCGTGGCATGCGATATTCTCGGTGATTTGAGGTGTTGGTTGATTTCGGGATTTTATTGTTTTGAGGAATCAATAATATTTGAAATCTAATATTTTGATCATTGTGATTTTTAGGATTTTCAAATGGCTTTCAACCCACTTGCTGTGATTTTAAAAGAAAACAAACTTACTGGACCAAACTACATTGATTGGAAAAGAAACTTGGATATTGTCTTAACTGCGGAGGAGTACAAATTTGTACTCTTCGAGGTCTGTCCTCCTAAGCCCTCCGATGACTCTGATGAAAAGGAGAAAGAGCGTTATAAGAAATGGGTTAAGGCAGATGAGATGGCACGGTGTTACATTTTGGCATCTATGTCAAATGTGCTGCAACATCAGCATCAGGCCATAGCCACAGCTTATGACATGATGTTCAATCTCAAGGAACTTTTCGGACATCAGAGTAGGGTGGCTAGGCAGGAGGCAATGAGAAACTTGATGACGACCACCATGATCGAGGGAACACCCGTTAGGGATCATGTTCTCAAGATGATGGCTCATCTTAATTAGATGGAAGTCCTCGGAGCTGAGATCGATGGGGAAACCCAGGTCGATATCATTCTCCAGTCTCTGCCTAGGAGTTTTGAGCAGTTCCGCCTCAACTAAAACATGAACAAGAGGTTGTATTCATTGGCGGAGCTTCTGACAGAACTCCAGGCGGCAGAGGGGCTTTTTCGTCAGAGTGCTCAAGCCATGGTCGCTCAGAAGGTTTTTTCCTCTAAACCGAAAGGTAAGAAGAAGAAGAAGCAAGGTGGAGCGAAGAAGGTGGCAGTGGGACCTCAGGCAGGAGTGAAGAAGCCGAAAGGCAAGTGCTTCACTTGCAAGCAGACTGGACATTGGAAGGAGGACTGTCCTCGCCGAAAGAACAAAGGTATATCTTCTTGTTTAGTTGTTGAAACATGTTTAGCGGTGTTATCTACCAGTGCCTGGTGTGTAGATACAGGAGCCACTGATCATGTCTGCAATTCTTTGCAGGGGTTCCAGGAAACCCGACGACTAGCTGAGGGAGAGATTACCGTCTTCATGGGCAATGCTTCAAAGGTGGCGGCTATTGCAGTGGGAGACGTTTATTTATCTTTTGATAGGAATAAAGTTTTGGTTTTGAGAAATTATCTTTATGTACCTACTTTTAGAAAGAATTTAATTTCAGTTTCTAAATTGTATATGGATGGATATTCTATTTCTTTTAATGATAAAGTGGTTATAAAAAGGAATAGGGAGATTATCTGTTCTGATACATTGGTTGACAATTTATATACTCTTGAACCGAAAACTCCCACGATGCATATAGAAGTAAATAACTCATCTTCTAAGTCTAATAAGAGAAAAGAACCTTCGCAAATGAACCAGACATATCTTTGGCATCTAAGGCTTGGTCATATTAACCTAAGCAGAATTCAAAGGTTGATAGCTGATGGACCTTTGGGTTCATTAGTGGTGGAGGATCTCCCAACCTGCGAATCTTGCTTGGAAGGTAAAATGACCAAGAGGCCTTTCAAGGCCAAGGGGTATAAAGCCAAAGATGTGTTAGAATTGGTTCATTCTGATTTATGCGGTCCTATGTCTATCCAGGCAAGAAGTGGTTTTGAATATTTCGTCTCTTTTATAGACGATTATTCAAGATATGGATACATTTACTTGATGCGCCGCAAGTCTGAATGCTTTGACAGGTTCAAAGAATTCAAGGCTGATGTGGAGAACCGTCAAGGTAAAAGTATCAAGACACTACAATCTGATCGTGGTGGCGAGTACCTCTTGGGAGAGTTTAGGAGTTACTTATCAGAGTCTGGGACAATCCCAATTGTCTGCACCTGGCACACCCCAGCAGAATGGTGTAGCGGAGCGAAGGAATAGGACTCTTATGGAGATGGTCAGATTGATGATGAGTTATTACGAGTTACTGTTTAGATTACGGGGTATCACCGGATGAATCGACAATGTACACTCTGAACTTGGTTCCATCTAAATCAGTACCTTCTACCCCTGTAGAATTGTGGAATGGGCGGAAGCCTAGTCTGAGACATATTCGGATATGGGGGAGTCCAGCACATGTGTAGAAGGCTGATGCTGGTAAGTTGGAACCTCATACAGAAGTGTGCATGTTTGTTGGCTACCCTAAGGGAACGAAAGGTGGTTTGTTTTATAATCCTAGAGATCAGAGGGTGATCGTTAGCACGAACGCCAGATTTCTAGAGGAGGATTATGTAATGAACCACAAGCGCAAGAGTAGGATTGTTCTTGAGGAGTTACAGGGGAAGTCCCGACTTCAGTACCATCGGTACAAGAGGAGACATCACAAGTCACTGCACCACGTGTCACAGAGTATACACAAGAGACACCTCGTCGTTGTGGGAGGGTTGTTAGACAACCCAAGAGATTCATGTTTTTGGGAGAGTCTTCGGACTTAGTCTCTGGTGAACATGAACCGGATCCCTGGACATATGACGAGGCACTCCAAGATAGAGATGCGGTATCTTGGCAAAGTGCGATGAATTCAGAGATAGAATCTATGGATTCTAATCAGGTCTGGGAGCTAGTAGAACCACCCGATGGTGTAAAAGCCATTGGATGCAAGTGGATCTACAAGAGAAAGAGAGGAGTAGACGGGAAGGTTGAGACATTCAAAGCTAGGCTTGTTGCGAAAGGGTATTCTCAGAAAGAGGGTATCGATTATGAGGAGACCTTTTCGTCGGTAGCTATGCTTAAGTCTATCCGGATTCTCTTATCTATAGCTGCTCATATGGATTATGAGATTTGGCAGATGGATGTCAAGATAGCTTTCCTTAACGAAAGTCTTGAGGAGAACATCTATATGCGGCAACCAGAGGGATTAATTGCTAAAGGCAAAGAGCATCTTGTATGTAAGCTTAATCGGTCCATTTATGGATTGAAGCAAGCTTCTAGATCTTGGAACATCCACTTTGATGAGGTAATCCAGTCATATGGATTTATTCAAAGTCCGAATGAGCCTTGTGTATACAAGAGATGTGATGGAAACGTAGTGGTGTTTCTTGTACTATACGTAGATGACATTTTGTTAGTTGGAAACAATATCAAAGTGTTATCAGACGTAAGGGTATGGTTGTCCAAACAGTTTGACATGAAGGACTTGGGAGAAGTGGGACACATCCTTGGGATCAAAGTTATAAGGGATCACAAGAAAAGGATGTTGTGCTTATCTCAAGCTTCATACATTGACACTATCCTTGCTCGTTTTAGCATGCAGAACTCCTAGAAAGGTTTTCTACCTTTTAGGCATGGAGTTCCTTTATCTAAAAATATGTGTCCCAAAACATCAAAGGAGATAGAGGACATGAAGGCGGTTCCTTATGCTTCGGTAGTAGGAAGCCTTATGTATGCTATGCTATGTACGAGACCGGATATCTGCTTTGCCATGGGCATGGTTAGCAGATATCAGAGTAATCCTGGACAGGGACATTGGACTGCGGTAAAGCATATATTGAAGTACCTGAGAAGGACTAGGGATTATATACTGGTTTACCGGGCAGATCAATTAGTCCCTGTGGGTTAAACGGATTCGGATTTCCAATCATATAGGGACAAGAGTAAGTCTACCTCGGGGTTTGTGTTTACTTTTGGAGGTGGAGCCATAGTATGGAGGAGTGTCAAGCAGAAATGCGTGGCGGACTCTACCATGGAAGCTGAGTATGTGGCGACCTACAGGCGACCAAGGAAGTATGGCTCAGGAACTTCTTGATGGACTTGGATGTGATTCCTGGTTTGCCCAGAACTATCACAATTTATTGTGATAACAGTGGTGCAGTTGCAAACTCGAAGGAACCACGAGCCCATAAGGCGAGTAAACACATAGAGCGCAAGTACCACCTTATACGAGAGATCGTAAAGTGAGGAGAAGTTGTTGTCGCCAAGATTGCATCAGAGGATAACCTGGCAGATCCATTCACTAAGGCCCTTCCAGCGAAAGTGTTTGATAGGCATGTGGAGGACATGGGGATCAGATGTATGGGAGAGTGATGACGGCATAGTCTTTTAGTATAAGTGAGAGATTGTTGGAATGTATACTGAAAGCCTAGCTCTTTTTGTATGAACATTTTATTTTGGAATAAGAATCACATGATCATTGTTTGCACTTTATATATTTACTATATATGTGTGCATATTGTCTAATATTTTACATTGTAGATAACATGGTGCTTGGTGTGGCACAGAAGATCATGTTATCAGTCCCTTGTAAAATATAAGTAGAGGCTCACGACCAAGATGGTTTTGGACAAACCATTGGCATGGTTGTAGTGTAGCTTGGTATTGTTTTGTCTTGAACATAAAGTTACACTAGTACACATAGGTGTATTGTGAGTAGGACCGACATAGAGGTGATTCAATTTAGTACTGACTACATAATTGAATCGGACCTCGGATATTATGTTGTGCATGCTCTTAATCCCGATATAATAACGGGCATATGTACTTAGTATTTATTTCTTTGATTTACCAAAGGGTGAGATTTAGATGGATTAAATCAATATGCCCGGTAAGTTGGGAAATGATATTATTTACATGGTGTGCCGTTGATTATAGGAGAAAACCGTGTCCTATATATTAGGTTGATGATGTCCCCTTGAGGAGCTCATAAGGTTCATCATGTAAACCCAGCTGGTTGACTTAGTCAACATGATGATAAGGTTGAGTGGTACTACTCGAGGAATTAGATGTTAATTAATTGATGGTCAGTAAATCAATTAATTGACGGACATTCGATATCTTAAACACGGGGAGATTAATGTACAAATAATATATGGAGCCCATATTAATTTATGGGGGTTGGTGAGGTAGTTAAATGATGATCCTCTAGTGGAATGGAACATCATTGATGGATCAAGTTTGTGTGGTTCCGATCCATCGGGTGGCCAAGATCCAACTCCTCCTTATGGTCCCTATCGTAGCCTAATATAATCCTTGTAAAGACTAGATCCAAGAATGTAAAACAAAACCTAGAACCAACGGTTGGGATTAAATTCCTAGATCTGATGGTTAGGATGAAATCCTAGAACCAACGGTTGGGATTAAATCCCTAGATCTGATGGTTAGGATGAAACCCTAGAATCGACGGTTGGGATTAAATCCCTAGATCTGACGGTTGGGTTAAAACCCTAGATCCGACGGATGGGATGAAACCCTAGATCCGACGGTTGGGATGAAATCCTAGATCAGACGGTTGGGATGCAACCCTTGATCCGACGGTTGGGATAAAACCCAAGATCCGACGGCGGAGATTAAATCCCTAGATCCGACGGTGGAGAGTAAAGGAGGCTTAAGCCCAATTCTATAAATAGAAGCCTTAAGCTTGGGCGGCAAGCATAATTGGATTGGAATTAGGGTTTGGCTCTTCTCAAAGTTGGCGGCTAGGGTTTGGAGCAAAAGTCGGTGGCAACCATCTTCCTTCTCCTTAGTTGCCAGCGCCCATCTTCCTCCATCAAGACTTGGTCGGCGCCCATTCTCAAGGCCTCTCTCTTATTCCTTGGTCGGCGGTTCTCCTTCCATTAGTGGCCGGTGCTCTTCCTCCTCCCTTTATCCTTGGTGGCCGGCGGCAACCCCTCTTCAAGTTGGTCGGCGCTTCATCCACTTGCTCCTTGGCCGACGGTTGCACCAAATTCCCTAATTTGGTGGCCAGTTCTAGAAAGGATAGGTATTTGTTGGTTCTTCTCTTTGTTCACAGCGGACAAGGAAGGGAAGAATGCGATCTAGAAGGCTTCTACTCGTGGAGGATCTTCGTCCACACGTCATCCACGAGAAGGATAGGACATACGGTAGAAGATCGTAAGGTATAATGTTTTTTTTAACTTTATTTACAGATCTGAGCATGTTCTTTTATGTTTTGATTATACATGTATGCGTATGAATATATATTGTATAATCATGGACCTCGAAGACAAACACAAAAACCGGCGATCCGTCTGTCGTATCTTCCGCGGCTAACCAACTAGAAGAGTTGTGTTGCTTGAAAAACTAGTTTGTTCAAGCGACCACTCAAGTTGTTAGCACGACGACGAAATGGTTGTGCTAAGGAAGCTCTTCCCATCCGGATTAATTCTTTCATTAGTGAAAATTTTAATCCGGGGACATGGGAGCCAATGAGCCTCCGAAGCGACTCCCAACATCATATTCCTATTTATAAAGGCATGGTTATTATATTTACTTGTATTGGTGCCAAATAACTAAATATAATAATGTCCTTGAGTAGTAGGTTCTTATCTATATCAATCGATTGGTTGAATCGATAATGAGATGATATAGAGAACACTACTCTTAATCATTCCTAGTCGAGTATTAACATTCAGGGACAATGTTAATGTATAGAGACTAGCATGTAGGTCAACACGATGACTTGATCTCACAAGTCATGGATATGAGATATCAAGTTGACACATGGGTATGCATTGGAGAATGTATACTGAATGACCTGCCATGAGAAAGTATCATGGATCGTTATATGAGTGTCATATACTTTCTCATGTGGCTATTAGTATGACTATTAGTGTTAGTGCTTATAATATCCACATATCTCCACAATGACATGATATTGTCCACTTTGGGCCTAGACCCTCATGGTTTTATTTTTGGGCTTTACCCAAAAGGCCTCATACCAATGGAGATATCTTTTTTCTTATAAGCACATGATCTTTTTCCATGTCTTACCAATGTGGGACTTTGATTGTATTCCCCATACTCCCAACAATCCCCCCCTCAAACGAAGGACCACATTGGGCCCCCCCTCAAGCCTATCCCTCCTCGAAGGATTTTCTCTGCTTGATGTCCGATCTTCAACCCACCAGGACTTCCTGCCAGTTGTTCGGTCCCCCCGACCCAACTAGACTTCCTTCCTGATGTCTGGTTCTCTTGATCCGGACGTGGGAGCTCAACTTCCTTCGTTCGAGGTTCATGGCTTGACATGGACCATGACTCTGATACCAATTGTTAGTGCCTATAAGATTCATATATCTCCACAATGATATGATATTGTCCACTTTGGGCCCAAGCCCTCATGGTTTTATTTTTGGGCTTTACCCAAAAGGCCTCATACCAATGGAGATATCTTTTTTCTTATAAGCACATGATCTTTTTCCATGTCTTACCAATGTGGGACTTTGATTGTATTCCCCATACTCCCAACAATTAGTCCTTAGACCTGAAGTCACCATGGTTCCCTACATAAGGAGTTGCATACTTTGGCTTCGTCAAACGTCACCCGTAAATGGGTGGACTATAAAGGTGATTACTGGGTATGTAACAAATTATGCGAAGGGATGTGAGTGATGTAGATGGAATCTATCCCTCCTATATGACCGGGGTGACATCGATATTCTTGATAGAGTGAGACCACGAAGTGCATGGTCATGCCCAAATGAGTCAATATGAGATATTGAGCTCATTTGATTAGAATGAGTCTACTTGGAGTTCAAGATATAGATTGTACCGAGGATGACACGGTCTATGCCTCAATTGGTCAATCTAGATGTCAAGGATAGAGGGACATTGTCACATATTATGAGAGTCACAATTAGTAGTCACAAAGGTGATGTTGGAGCTCAACATTCTTGTAACTTGCGTTGCAATGATGTGTTGCTAGATCTGCTCATTGCTTATGTCCCTAAATCAGTTTAGGGACATTGCCAACGTTACAAGAACCTATAGGGTCACACACTAAGGGCAATTAGATGGAGATTAGGTTCATATGTGAACCATGAGGATTAGGTTCATGGGATGAACCAAATTGGATTAAGAGTAATCCTAATTAGACTAATTGAGTTGGACTCAATTTGATTCAAGTGTTGAATGAGTCTAATTTAGATTTGATTTATCAAATCAATTTAAATTAATGAATAGAGATTCATTAAATTAAATTGACTTGAATCAAATGGTTGGATTTGATCAACCATGGGAGATAAGAGGTCAAGTTTGACTTAACTCTAGAGGGAAGATGAAAGGTCAAGTTTGACTTGACCAAATGTCATGTCATGATGATGACTTGGCATGGCCGGCCAATGATGATGCTCCACATCATCATTGACTTAGCATGTGGTGCCACCTCATGAGGGAGACCAAGAGCCATTGTCTCTTGGAGGAGTTACATGCATGCATGTAACCCCACCCCCCCCCCCCCCCTAAGAAAAGTGACCGGCCACTATTACCATTAGATGATGAATTCATTTTGTGAGTTACACAACTTCATCTTCTTCCTTGGATCACCCTCTCAAGCTCTCCCAACCTCCTTGGCCGAAATTCCTAAAGGGTGCTAGCACACTCTAAGGTATTTTTCCTCACCTATTGCTTGTGTGGATACCAACAGAGGAGTGTGCACTTGACACTCTCGAGTTCCGGCGAACCTTTTGGACGAGCGGGATTTGCGAAGGGCGTCGCATCAAGGGTAACTTCTTATCATGTAGATCTAGAGTAGATCTAAAGGTATTAAACACATACATTTTAGTTTTATATTTTATACTTCGCACGGATCTGTGGCCGGGGCTTCCGAGGTTTCCGCAATGCAAAAAGCGGTTTTTGCGGCTCGAAAAACCCAACAGCCCCTTCACCCTCTCCCTTGGCCGGCGGCATTCTCTCTTCTTCCCTTGGTCGGCGGTTCCTTCTCTATTGGAAGGGTCGGCATCTTCTCCATCTTCCTCTCCTTGGTCGGCGGCAACATCCAAGATAGGAGGCTTGGTGGCCGGCACTAGATAGGAGAAGAAGGGTGTGTGTATTCTTCCCTTTGTTCGGAGCGAGCAAGGAAGGGAAGAACGAGATCTAGGAGGTTTCAACTCTTGGAGGATCGTTTCCCACACAACGTTCAAGAGGAGGATAGGACATACAATAGAAGATCAAGAGCTATATGAGAGGTATAATCTTGTTTATTTTGATTTAGTTCTTTTGTATAATGTATGTGGCTAATTTACTTGGACCCCGAAGATAAACACAAAAATCGGTGATCCGTACATCATCTATTCTGCGGCTAATCAAGGAAAAGAGTTAGGTTGCTTGAATAACAAGTTTGTTCAAGAGACCACTCTAATCGAATAACACGATGATGGATCAGTTGCTTGGGTAATCCGTCTTCATCAAGGATTAATTTTTTTTAATCTAGGGACTAGATAGGATCGCCATACACAAGTGACCAAGTTGAAGCGAGAAGCGAAGCTTCGACCTTCACTATTAGGGTTTGGAATTTAAAAGACTAATCCTACTGAATGAAAGACAATACAAGTAATTAAAACCTTAATCTAACTAAACTACGATGATAATGAAATTAAAGAAGATATAAACTATGCATTCAAAGAAAAGCATTCAAAACATAAAAGACAGTGCAAATTAAACAACAATTCAAGTGCAAAATAACATGAGTGTAAAGGAAAATATGAAATAAATCTAACCTAGTATTAAACACTGCTAACTAATGTAAATAACACTTAAACAGGCAAGTAATCAAACTAGCAAACAATTAAGCTAAGGAACCATTAACCTAATGAACAACTAAGCACAAATAATTCATGAACGACAAATTGAAAGCTATCAACACAAATATTTGAAAGCTAATCCAACATTAAGTAAAGTTACGACTAAATAACACTAATTCATAACCTATAAAAATAAACTACAGCTAAGCTCCTAATTAATAGTAGGATAAACAACCGAATTAAAACCTGGAATCAAGCATCACAATTAAGCATTAAAGGAAACAACAAGATAAACATCCAAATGAAACTACTAATTAAACTCTAAGACAATCTACGAATTAACTACAATGTAAACTACAAACTAACTACAAACTAAACTACAAGTCAATCTACAAACTAACTACAAACTAAACTACAAATTAAACTACAAGTCAATAACTTAAACTACGATTGAACCTACAACAACAACAATTGGGGGATGATAACAAACTTAATTCACTAATCCAAACATAACATAAACAAACTATCCAATTCAAATTCCAAAAATGATAAACCGACGATCCTCAACACCCGGAGAAGTGACCTCTCTCTCCGGCAACGACGATGACCCGAACAACTTCCTCCAGCGGTGGATGGTGGAGCTACCCTATCAGTGCAGCCGATGGATTCCTTGCCGGAAATCCTCCAGCAAGTGCTGAACTAGATGGATGTGAGCCTATTGTGCCAGTTGTGGATGTCGGAGTTGTCCAATCAGTGCAGCCGATGGATGGATGCGAAGCAGAGCGGTCCAATCGGCGCCACGGGAAGGAATTGGAGCCGATACAATGGAGGGAGAACTCTTCACCGACTGTAGATTGTGGAGTTGCCCAATCGGCGCAGCTGATGGATGGATGCGAAGCGGAGTGACCCAATCGACGCCGCGGGAAGGGAGTGTGACCTGTGAAGGGGTGGATTTGTCAGAATCTCCACCATGGATTTCTGTCGACGAGCTGTCCGAATCCCAGCATCTCATCTACCTGCAGATGGATTGAGGTTGTCATCGACTGAATGGAAGGAAGGTCACTGGAAGGAGCTGTCAGAGCTATCGCCGCCGCTCGTGGAGGGAGCCCGCCGCTCACGAGTGAGTAGGAAGCATGTCGCTGGCTCTCTGCGCGATTCTGCGCTTCTATGTAATTTCTTTCTGTCGTCCGATGAAGAGAGATTACGTGGCTGATCTCCACCGTCCGATCGAAGCCCCTTCAATCTTAGCCCTCAAATAAAGCTAGGTTTTGATGAATCAGTTATTTGCTTAATTAGGTTGCTCCATCCAATGGTGGTGATCGATCCAACTCTAGATGGCCAGATCTGATCAATCTGAAGGGACGATCATGATCGATCAAATCTGGATGAAGGGCTAAGATGTCCAGATCTTAATGTACAGACTGGATCTCTCCAGATCTGGATAGATGGCTCAGAATCAAGACGCTTTCATCGGACGGTCCATATCGCTCAAATTAAATTAGTTTGAAACACTCATTATGACCCTAGATGAAGTCATATTTGATCCAACTTGAGTCTAGTTAATTCGCTCATCTCAATCTACAAACAAAGACAAAATTTACGTATAAATCTAAAATTTAGGAGAATTTATAATAAGGTCCAAAATGAATCCAACTCATAAAACATGCAAATAATCGACAATAAATCACTCGAGAGGATACAACAACAACAAAGCCTTATCCCACTAGGTGGGGTCGGCTATATGGATCCTTCTACGCCATTGGACTCTATCCCCTACTATATCATCATCTATATTTAAATAAATTTTATCTTGTTTTATTGTTGCTAACCAAGTCTTTTTTGGTCTTCCTCTTCCTCGTTTGATGTGTATATTTGGTATCGTTTCACATCGCCTAACTGGAGCATTTATTGGTCGTATAAGTACATGTCCATACCACCTTAAACGTGTCTCTCGGAGCTTTCCTTCAATAGATGCAACACCAACTTTTTCTCTAATGCTCTCATTTCTTATTCTGTCCATCCTCGTATGTCCACACATCGACCTTAACATCCTCATCTCTGCAACTCTCATCTTTTGCTCATATGCTCAAGTGGTAGCCCAACATTCAGCTCCATATAACATAGCAGGTCTAATTTCCGTTTTGTAGAATTTCCCTTTAAGTTTTAGAGGCACTTTACGATCACATAAAATACCCGATACTTTCCTCTATTTCAACCATCCTGCTTGTATTCTATGTAAGACATCTCTCTCAATCCCTCCATCATCTTGCAAAAATGATCCTAAATATTTAAAGCTCTTAATTCCAGACAACTCATCATCTCTTATCTTAACATTTGTCTCATTACGTCTAATATTGCTAAATTTAAATTCCATATATTCTGTCTTTACTCTACTATGCTTAAAACCTTTCACTTCTAGTGTTTCCCGCCAAGATTCTAGTTTAGCATTTACTCCTTCACGTGTCTCATCTACTAAAATAATATCATCTGCAAACAACATGTACCACGGTAATATGTCTTGAATGTGTCCAGTGAGTTCGTCCATGATTAGTGTAAAAAGATAGGGACTTAAAGCTGATCCTTGATGTAACCCTATATTTATTGGAAATGCTTCAGTTAATCCACCTGAAGTCTTCACTCTGGTCATTACTTCCTTATACATATCCTTAATTAGTTCAATATATGTTACACTAACACCTCTTTTTTCTAAAATTCTCCATATTATTTCTCTTGGAACTCTATCATAAGCTTTTTCTAAATCAATGAATATCATGTGTAGATCCTGCTTTTGCTCTCTATACTTTTCAATTAGTTGTCTGAGAAGATGTATAGCTTCTATTTTCGACCTTCCTGGCATGAATCCAAATTGATTTTCAAGAACCATGGTCTCCTTCCTTAATCTTTTTTCTATTACTTTTTCCCAAAGTTTCATGGTATAACTCATTAGTTTAATACCCCTATAGTTTTCACAAGTTTGTATGTCTCCCTTATTCTTATATAAGGGAATTAGGATACTTACCCTCCATTGATCAAGCATCCTTTTTGTTTTCAATATCATGTTAAATAATTTTGTAAGCCATTTAATACCTTGTTTCCCTAGACACTTCCATACCTCTATCGGAATATCATTTGGTATAACGGCTTTTCCATTTTACATTCCATTTAATGCTTGTTCTACTTTTTAAATTTGAATTCTATGATAAAAATTTAAATTTCTATACTCATTTGACCTACTTAAATTACCTAAATTAAGTTGGTCTCCTAAACCTTCATTAAAAAGTTGATAAAAATATCTCTTCCACCGCTCTTTTATTTCTTCATCATTTACTAGTACCCTATTGCATTCATCTTTAATATATCTTATTTGATTAAAATCTTTTGTCTTCCTCTCTCTCACTTTATCTATTCTATAAATGTCTCTTTCCCCTTCTTTTGTATCTAATTTTCGATATAACCATTCAAAAGTTTCGGTCTTAGCTTCATTCACTGCTTTCTTAGCTTCTTTCTTGGCTATTGTATATTTTTTCAAATTTTCCTCATTTTTACAAATATTTAATTTCTTATATGCTATTCGTTTTTCCTTGACTTTCTCTTGCACTTTTTCATTCCACCACCAAGATTCTTTACTTGGTGGTGCATGTCCCTTTGACTCACCGAGTACACTCTTAGCTACTATTTTCAATTTTGATACCATCTTATCCCACATCGTATTAGGGTCACTGTATATGTCATCTAATACTTGTACTCCTACCTTCTCTTTGAATATATTTAGTTTCTCATCCTTTAACTTCCACCACTTAATTCTAGGGGTCGTGTATATTTTCCTTCTATTAATACTATGTTTGAGGCGTATATCCAATACTACTAACCTATGTTGAGTAGTTAAACTTTCTCCAGGAATAACCTTACAATCTTTACAAATCTTTCTATCTCTCTTCCTTACCATAAGAAAGTAAATTTGTGATTTATTATTTCCACTTTTGAACGTGACTAAGTGTTCTTCTCTTTTCTTAAAAAATGTATTAGCTAGTATAAGATCATATGCTATTGCAAAATCCAATATAGTTTTACCTTCTTCATTTCTTGTTCTAAACCCATAACCCCCATGCACCCTCTCATATTCGTCATTTTTCACTCCGACATGTCCATTTAAATCACCTCCTATTAAAATCATCTCATTTGATGGAATATTTTGTAATACTTCATCCAAGTCCTCCCAAAACCTTAATTTGGTATTTTAATCTAATCCTATTTGAGGTGCATATACACTAATTACGTTTATAGTTTCTTTCTCCACTACTATTTTGAGAGCTATAATTCTATCCCCCTTTCTAATTACTCCTACAACTTCATCCTTTAACGAACTATCAACAATAATACCCACTCCATTTCTTGTTTTACTCTTGCCTGTATACCATAACTTAAAACCCAAGTTCTCTATCATCTTTGCCTTCTCACCAACCCATTTTGTCTCTTGTACACATACAATATTAATTTTTCTTCTAATCATCGTATCTATTATCTCCATTGTTTTACCAGTGAGGGTTCCTATGTTCCATGTATCAAATCTTAGACTACTAGTTTTTCTATAATATTTGTTCTTACCCAACCTATGGTGTGAGAACTCTTGCTTATTTAACACTACACCCAAGTTCTCATGGAGATGTAGTGGTCCTTGCCGATACGTTGTAGTCGGACCCTGCAACGTTAACTCTAGCATATTTTTCACTACACCCGAGTTCTGAAAATGTAGCGGTCATTGCCGAGACATTACAGTCGGACCCTGTAATGCGTTCCTTCTGGGGAACAACCTAGCATTAGCACAATAGTTTAATTGATCCATTCATTGAATATTTGCCTTAGTTTAATGCTGGCTGGCAACCTAATGCAACCCTCCTCCTTTATCTGGGCTTGGGACCGGCCACGACAAAGTTAACTTATCATGGGCGGAGTTAAATCACTCGAGAGGATAAAAACATTAATATTAAAGACCAAAATAATACCATAAAATGGTAGTTATCAGGTACCCTTAGCCTAGAGCTCCCTTCAAGCCACTTCCATCAGCCTCAAGCCCTTGGTTCAAGTCCATGACTCCTCAACCTTGGCCTAGCCTTCAAGTACTTTTGTCGACCTTGTCATGCTAACAAGTCTCTTTTGCCAAGTCTCCAAACTTAAACTTTCATCACCAAGACTATACCCTTGGACTTACACAACCAAGATTACACCCTTTGACTTTCCTTTGCCAAATATCCATATTTGGACTTTCGCTTCCAAGACTACATACTTGGACTTACACGACCAAGATGGCACCCTTGGACTTTTCCTTTTCCAAGTATACATACTTGGACTTTCCCTTGCCAAGACTTCACCATTGGACTTTACCTTACCATGTATCCATACTTGGACTTCTCCATTACCAAAAATCCAATCTTGGACTTCTACTTGAGTCTCACTTGAGCTTGGTCAACCTTGATCTAAGGTCGATTGCTCCAACAATCTCCCTCATATGACCTTGGATATTCCAATCATCTACTTGTCATATGGTCAACATATGATCTAACCATAGTGATAAATACATTGTCAAATATCAAAATCCTACTCGAGTATGGTCAATCGTAACCTTGGCCGATTGCACCAACAGTCATGGGTCCCACAATCTCTCTGAGTTGATTTCTTTTACTTTGTGACCTATAGATAAAATAGATTCATGGAGTTCTAAGATGTCCTATGCTCCCCCCATGAATAGGTGGACCATATTTCATACCCTACTCTTTCGCACCCTATTATCTATGATTTTGGGAGAGAGGTCAACCTTTCGGTTCCTCCTTAATTCTCTTAGGTTTCCATAAAGATGCTTTTGACATCTATATCGACTATGCACAGTAGAAACAAGAGCAAGTTGTCATTATCACATAACTATAATACATAGAGTACAAACATAAATAGAAGAAATCAGAATTTACTTGGATAAATATGTCCAACACGCATAAGTTACTCCCTAATCCTAGAATCAAAGGTTCTACTATATAGAATATGAAGAACAAACACAAGACATTAATCTTTTAATATTTACAACCAAAGAGAAATCAAGATGAAGGAGAATATGGTCTGCTTTAGTTGGAGAAGCATCTTGGTGGCCTTCCGATGGATGAATCTTCATTGTCACCTTCGAGTCTCCTTTCTCCTCCCCAATTGGCGAGCTTGTGGTTCTTTTTAGGACATCAACCGTCCTCCTTGTGGTTTGGTATGCCATCCTATTTATAGAGGCGATACTGACTTTCATAATTGGACAGAAAACCTATTTCTTGGGTTTTACAGTAGCGCGACATGGTTGTGTGTCGCGCTGGAAAAATGACACCTAGTCTTCAAATCTGGAAAAGGTACGACCATGTGGATTTAACACAGTCGCCCGTGTGTCCTTATGGAAAGTTGCACAAACTCTGTCTTTTCATCTTAAAGCGTACCTGTGTCCTGAGACATTGGCCAGATCACAGTTCTCTTTCTTCCAAGCTTCACTCAGGTCTTCATTAAGCTCTAAAACTCCATCCTACATAGGAAAAACAACAAAAGCATACCTCCGAACTAGAAAGTAATAATAAAGTACAAACTAAAGTAAATATGCATAAAATAACTACTAAATACAATGAGATGTGTGCCAAAGCTATTGGACTTTCCGAGCCGCAAAAACCGCTTTTTGCGTTGCGGAAACCCCGGAAGTCCAACCACGGATCCGTGCAAAGATGTATTAAAATTAAAACATGTATGTGTTTACTAAAAACCCTAGATCTACATTAGATCTAGAAGGTGAGATCATTACCCTCGATGCGACGCCCTTCGCAAATCCCGCTCGTCCAAAAGTTTCGTCAGAACTCAAGAGCGTCAAGTGCACACTCCTCTATTGGTATCCACAAAAGCAATAGGTGGAGAAAACACACCCTTGTGTGTGCTAGCACCCTATGAATGGTTCGGCCAAAGAGAGGGATGGGAGAGCAAGCTTGAGAGGAAGATGATCCAAAGAAGAAGATGAAGTTGTGTAACTCACACAAATAATTCTCATCTAATGAGAATAGTGGTCGGCCACTTTTCTTAGGGGGGTTACATGCATGCATGTAACTCCTCCAAGAGCCAATGGCTCTTGGTCTCCCTCATGAGGTGGCACCACATGCTAAGTCAATGATGATGTGGAGCATCATCATTAGCCGGCCATGCCAAGTCATCATCATGACATGGCATTTGGTCAAGTCAAACTTGACCTTTCATCTTCCCTCTCAAGTCAAGTCAAACTTGACCTCTTATCTCCCATGGTTGATTAAATCCAACCATTTGATTCAAGTCAATTTAATTTAATGAATCTATATTCATTAATTTAAATTGATTTGATGAATCAAATCTAAATTAGACTCATTCAACACTTGAATCAAATTGAGTCCAACTCAATTAGTCTAATTAGGATTACTCTTAATCCAATTTTGGTTCATCCCATGAACCTAATCCTCATGGTTCATCATATGAACCTAATCTCCATCTAATTGCCCTTAGTGTGTGACCCTATAGGTTCTTGTAACGTTGGCAATGTCCCTAAACCGATTTAGGAACATAAGCAATGAGCGGTATCTAGCAACACATCATTGTTACCCAAGTTACAAGAATGTTGAGTCCCAACATCACCTTTGTGACTACTAATTGTGACTCTCACAATATGTGACAATGCCCCTCTATCCTTGACATCTAGATTGACCAATCGAGGCATAGACCGTGTCATCCTCGGTACAATCTATATCTTGAACTCCAAGTAGACTCACTCTAATCAAATGAGCTTAATATCTCATATTGACTCATTTGGGCATGGTCATGCACTTCGTGGTCTCACTCTATCAAGAATGTCGATGTCACCCCTGTCATATAGGAGGGATAGATCCCATATACATCACTCACATCCCTCCGCATAATTTGTTACATACCCAGTAATCGCCTTTATAGTCCACCCATTTATGGGTGACATTTGACGAAGCCAAAGTATGCAACTCCTTATGTAGGAAACCATGGTGACTTCAGGTCTAAGGACTAATAGTCATACTAATAGCCACATGAGAAAGTATATGACACTCATATAACGATCCATGATACTTTCTCATGGCGGGTCATTCAGTATACATTCTTTAATGCATACCCATGTGTCAACTTGATATCTCATATCCATGACTTGTGAGATCAAGTCATCGTGTTGACCTACATGCTAGTCTCTACGCATTAACATTGTCCCTAAATGTTAATACTCGACTAGGAATGATTAAGAGTAGTGTTCTCTATATCATCTCATTATCGATTCAACCAATCGATTGATATAGATAAGAACCTACTACTCAAGGACATTATTATATTTAGTTATTTGGCACCAATACAAGTAAATATAATAACCATGCTTTTATAAATAGGAATATGATACAATAGAGTCCATACAACAATCATCACGTGATTGGCTCTAGGGCTTTCATTAACAATCTCCCACTAGCACTAGTGTCAATCACCGTAGTATCTAATACCCAATGACCTAGTGTGACTATCATGCTTTTTCTGTGCCAAAGCCTTGGTCAAGGGATCTGTGATGTTAGCCTCTGTGGGTACTCTGCAAATTTTCACATCTCCTCTATCGATAATCTCTTGAATGAGATGGAAGTGTCGTAGTATGTGTTTGGTCTGCTGGTGTGAACGAGGTTCCATAACCTATGCAATCGCTCCATTTTTGTCACAATAGAGCTCTATTAGATCTGCTATGCTAGGAACCACCCCAAGCTCAGTAATGAACTTGCGGATCCAAACTGCCTCCTTTGCTGCCTCAAATGCAGCAATATACTCGGCTTCTGTTGTAGAATCAACAACTATGTTCTGCTTCGAACTCTTCCAGCTCACAACGCCACCATTCAAGCAAAACACGAAACCTGACTGCGATCTATAATCATCCTAGTCAGTTTGGAAGCTGGCATACCTGTAACCCTTTACAGCTAGGTCCTCATCGCCTCCAAATATCAAGAAATATTCTTTAGTTCTTCTCAAGTACTTAAGAATATTCTTGACTTCTATCCAGTGACGCTCACCTAGATCTGACTAGTATCTACTCGTCATGCTCAAAGCATACGAGACATCAGGACAAGTACACAGCATGGCGTACATGATAGATCCTATAGCAAATACGTAAGGGATCTTATCCATGCGGTCTCTCTCCTCTCTAGAAGAGGGACTTTGAGTATTCGAAAGACTCACACCATGTGACATCGGCAGAAGTCCCTTCTTGGAATTCTGCATGGCAAACCGTAGTAATACCGTGTCAATGTATGTACTCTGACTTAGGCCAAGCAATCTCTTAGATCTATCTCTATAGATCTTGATGCCTAGAATACAGGCTGCTTCACCTAAGTCCTTCATTGAGAAGCACGTCCCCAACCAAGTCTTCACAGACTTTAGCGAAGGGATGTCATTCCCAATGAGCAGTATGTCATCCACATACAATATAAGGAAGACAACTATATTCCCATTAATCCTTTTGTAGATACAGAGTTTATCTTCATTCTTGATGAAACCAAACTGTTTGATCGCATCATCGAATCGAAGATTCCAGCTCCGAGAGGCTTGCTTTAGCCCATAAATAGACCTTTGCAGCTTGCATACTTTCCTAGTATGCTGTGGATCTTCAAAACTCTCAGGTTGTGTCATGTACACATCTTCGAGTAAGTTTCCATTCTAAAATGCAGTTTTGACATCCATCTGCCAGATCTCATAATTGTGGTATGCTGCAATAGCAAGCAAGATCCGAATGGACTTAAACATCGCCACTAAAGAAAAGGTTTCATCATAGTCAATACCATGAATTTGCTTGAAACATTTAGCCATCAATCGACCCTTATAGGTATGCGTAAGTCCATCCATATCAGTCTTTCTCCTAAAGACCCACTTACACCCAATGGGTTTGACCCCTTCAGGTGGATCAACCAAAGTCCATACTTGGTTGGTGTACATGGATTCCATCTCGGATCTCATGGCCTCTAGCCATTTCTCAGAATCTGGGCTCATCAAAGCTTCCTGATAGGAGGTAGGCTCATTCTCAATGAACATTACATCATCATGGTCAGACAAGAGAAATGAGTATCTCTCAGGCTGACGACGTACCCTATCAGATCTGCGAAGAGGTAGGTCTACCTGAACAGGTGGTTGTTCCACAACTCTTTGTGCAACAACCTCATCACCCACAACACTTTGTGGTTCCTGTTCAACCTCCATCAAGGCCTCAGTGCTATGGTCCTTATCTTGAATTTCTTCAAGATCGAACGTACTCCCACTAGTTTTTCTAGAAATAAAATCTCTTTCTAGAAAAATCCCAGTCTTTGCCACAAACACTTTGTGCTGACTGGGAATGTAGAAGTAATATCTCTTTGTATCTTTGGGATATCCAACAAAATAGTACCTATCGGATTTGGGTTCCAGTTTGTCTGAGACTTGACGTCGAACGTAAGCCTCACAACCCCAAATCCTCATGAAAGACATCTTGGAATTTCTCCCTGTCCATATCGTATATGGTGTCTTTATCATAGCCTTGGATGGTACACGGTTAAGGGTAAAGGCTGTTGTATCTAGAGCATATCCCCAAAAGGATATAGGAAGATCTGTGTGACTCATCATAGATCGTACCATATCTAATAGCGTACGATTCCTCCTTTCGGATACACCATTCCACTGTGGTATTCCAGGAGGAGTGAGTTGGGATAGAATCTCACACTCAGCTAGATAGTCACAAAACTCATGGCTAAGGTATTCACCACCTCGATCTGATCGAAGTATCTTACTACTCTTGCCAAGCTAGTTTTGTACTTCATTCTTGAATTCTTTGAACTTGTCAAAGGATTCTGATTTATGTGTCATAAGATACACATAACCATATCTACTGAAGTCATCAGTAAATGTAATGAAGTTCCTGTAACCACCTCTAGTAGCAACATTGAAAGGGTCACATACATCACTATGTATAAGTCCTAACAAATCAGTTGCCCTTTCGCTGTGTCCACTAAAGGGAGTCTTGGTCATCTTGCCTAAAAGGCAAGACTCGCATTTCTCATATGATTCAAAATCAAATGAGTCTAGCAGCCCATCCTTATGGAGCTGAGATAAGCGACTCTCATTTATGTGACCTAAGTGACAATGCCAGAGATAGGTTTGGTTCAACTCATAAAACTTGAACCTTTTGGTACTTATGTTATAGATAGGGCTCTCTAAGTCTAGAAAGTAGAGTCTGTTCATTAGAGGTGCACTACAATAGAACATATCATTTAAAAAAACTGAACAACATTTGTTCTTTATTATAAATGTAAATCCTTTCTTGTCCAAATAAGAAACCGAAATTATGTTCTTAGTCAAAGCAGGCACATAACAACATTCATCTAATTCTAGTACAAGCCCAGAGAGCAGAGATAGATCATAAGTTCCTACAGCAACAGCAGCAACTTTTGCTCCATTGCCTACTCGTAGGTCCACCTCGCCCTTTGTCAATGCCCTTCTATTTCTCAGCGCTTGCACATTGGTACAAATGTGAGATGTACATCCGGTATCTAATACCCATGATGAAGAAATAGATAGATTGACTTCTATAACATTTATACCTGAAGTAGAAGTCTCACTTCTCTTCTTCTTAAGATCTTCCGGGTATGCCTTGCAGTTACGCTTCCAGTGTCCAGCTTCCTTGCAGTGAAAGCAAGCCCCTTCCTTGGCCACCCCTCCTTTGGGTTTAAGTTCCTTGCCTTTGCCCTTGGCTTGGGACTTTCCCTTACCTTTAGGCTTGCCCTTGCCTTTCTTCTTTTGCACCATCAAAATGGTGTCAGATTTTCCCTTCTTAAGGTTAAGCTCAGCAGTTCTCAACATGCTAAGCATCTCAGGCAGTGGCTTATCAATTTCATTCATGTTATAATTCATGACAAATTGATTGTAGGCTTGTGGCAAAGATTGCAAGATCAGGTCAGTAGCCAGCTCTTGGCCAAGTGGGAATCCCAACCTTTGTAGGTTTTCTACATACCCAATCATCTTGAGTACATATGGACCTACGGGAGTCCCATCTTGCATTTTGGACCCAAACAATGCCTTAGAGACTTTATATCTCTCGTGCCTTGCTTGTCCTTGATATAGTTGATGAAGATGTTCAATCATATCATAAGCATTCATGAACTCGTGTTGCTTCTGAAGCTCAGAGTTCATGGTCGCGAGCATTAGACATGACACATCTAATGCATCATCTTGATGCTTGTTGTAAGCATCTTTGTCAGCTCGCAAAGCAGTAGAAGGAGGTGCCTCCGGAATGGACTGCTCCAGGACGTACAACTTCCTTTCTTGGGTTAGAACAATTCTCTGATTCCTGTACTAGTCCAGGAAATTTGCTCCATTGAGCTTGTCCTTCTCAAGGACAGAACGCAGAGAGAGAGTGTTCGTGTTTGTCGACATAGTAATCTACAACATAAAATGCAGAGAATTAATATCATATTCTTTTTATCATTTAATTAGGCCTTTAATCAAATGATGCTCCCACTGAATTATAGGAATTTTGTAGAATCGAGTTATGGATATGGTCAAACCACATTACTAGATTCATACAAACTAGCTATAATTCTTGCGGGACAAGATCTACATCATACTAAGCCTTGAGTTAGCTTTGGCTAAATCGCCCAAGACTTAGTACAATCGGTGGGTAACACATTACCGATTACATCTCTATGCAACTCTTGTTTATAGGATCAAGACCCACATTTACAAAAGACCTTGAGTTAGCTTTGGCTAAATCGCCCAAGATTTAGTGTAAATGCGATCTTATCCTATCTTTCCAACGATTGGAATATGCCTATAGTTCTACTCGATCCAATTGAGTTAACTAGTTTTACTCAATCTAATTGAGCTTACTCTAACCCAAGTCGTGATAGGCGGGACCAAGATTGTCCCTCCGCACCCTACCAAGATAATATGCATTGCTCTGCTTTGGCAGATTCAACAACTACAAATGATCAAGGTAGTGATGGGTATCAAGGACTTGGTAGGCATTTACGAGTTGATTCGATTAAGATTTAATCTAATCGTAATGTGTATCATATATGCATTAAGGCCTTTATTATCCTATATTAGCATGCATCACATACATACAAGCATTATTCTAGCATGCATCATATACATATAAGAAAAATATCCTAGCATGCATCATATACATACAAGCATTATTCTACTAGCATGCATCACATACATACAAGCAAAATCAAATATATATATATATATATATATATATCAGCATATATTTATATAATTAACTGTGATGTGGTCATGGCCCTACTACGATCTTCTCAAGCCAATGAGAAGATCGGACGGTCAACCTAAGGCTAGCGGCTTCTCTAAGCGCTTCCTTTGACCGCCATGTGTTGTCGACACCCTTCTCGTAACTTCGTCTACAAGTGGACTTTCCACCGCTCCATTTTGTACATTACAAATATGAAACTCGAGTTACATTTGAGTCTAAAACTATTTACAACTAGAATTTCAAAAGAAGAGGTATGACGCACAGGCCGCATACACTATACAACACGCACAACCACAAAAACGACACGCAGGCCGTATTATGAATTACAACACATTAACGTCCAATCAAATTGGGGTTCTTGGGCCATGACAATCACAGAATTATACATAATTCTAAATTATGTATTATTACAGAAAATTTCTATAATTTTTCCTATTTTTTTCCAATTTTATGAGTCACCTCTCCGTAACGATCCCGCTAAGTGGTTTCCGGGCGCGATCGCGGGACAAGGCCCTTTTCGGGGATAGAGGCAGCGCCCCTACTCACAAAATAAACTTTGCGAGTGTCCCTACTATGATCTTACAGTGACTTAAGTCTCTGTCCCAAAAACCAAAAGTGAGAACTCGCCGTTTCGGAGAGTTTTTCTCGATGGTTGAAGCCTACAAGTGTCCCAACACTCGTTGCTTCGACTCTTCGAGAAAAATACCCAAAAATTCTATAAAAATAGGAAATTTACATAAACATAAAATTTTGTAATTTTTATATCTAATACAAAAATTACAAAAAATAGAACACATATATGCTTCGCACGTGGCTCTGATACCACTGTTGGACTATCTGTGCCGCAAAAACCGCTTTTTGCGTTGCGGAAACCCCGGAAGTCCAGCCACGGATCCGTGCGAAGATGTATTAAAACTAAAACATGTATGTGTTTACTAAAAACTCTAGATCTACCTTAGATCTAGAAGGTGAGATCATTACCCTCGATGCAACGCCCTTCGCAAATCCCGCTCGTCCAAAAGCTTCATCGGAACTCAAGAGCGTCAAGTGCACACTCCTCTATTGGTATCCACACAAGCAATAGGTGGAGAAAACACACCCTTGAGTGTGCTAGCACCCTATGGATGGATCGGACAAAGAGTGGGATGGGAGAGCAAGCTTGAGAGGAAGAAGATCCAAAGAAGAAGATGAAGTTGTGTAACTCAGACAAATAATTCTCATGTAATGAGAATAGTGTCCGACCACTTTTCTTAAGGGGGTTACATGCATCCATGTAACTGCTCCAAGAGCCAATGGCTCTTGGCCTCCCTCATGAGGTGCCACCACATGCTAAGTCAATGATGATGTGGAGCATCATCATTGGCCGGTCATGCCAAGTCATCATCATGACATGGCATTTGGTCAAGTCAAACTTGACCTTTCATCTTCCCTCTCAAGTCAAGTCAAACTTGACCTCTTATCTCCCATGGTTGATTAAATCCAACCATTTGATTCAAGTCAATTTAATTTAATAAATCTCTATTTATTAATTTAAATTGATTTGATGAATCAAATCTAAATTAGACTCATTCAACACTTGAATCAAATTGAGTCCAACTCAATTAGTCTAATTAGGATTACTCTTAATCCAATTTTGGTTCATCCCATGAACCTAATCCTCATGGTTCATCATATGAACCTAATCTCCATCTAATTGCCCTTAGTGTGTGACCCTATAGGTTCTTGTAATATTGGCAATGTCCTTAAACCGATTTAGGAACATAAGCAATGAGCGGTATCTAGCAACACATCATTGCTACCCAAGTTACAAGAATGTTGAGCTCCAACATCACCTTTGTGACTACTAATTGTGACTCTCACAATATGTGACAATGTCTCTCTATCCTTGACATCTAGATTGACCAATCGAGGCATAGACCGTGTCATCCTCGGTACAATCTATATCTTGAACCCCAAGTAGACTCACTCTAATCAAATGAGCTCAATATCTCATATTGACTCATTTGGGCATGGCCATGCACTTCGTCGTCTCACTCTATCAAGAATATTGATGTCACCCCCGTCATATAGGAGGGATAGATCCAATCTACATCACTCACATCTCTCCGCATAATTTGTTACATACCCAGTAATCGCCTTTATAGTCCACCCTTTTACGGGTGACGTTTGACGAAGCCAAAGTATGCAACTCCTTATGTAGGGAACCATGATGAATTCAGGTCTAAGGACTAATAGTCATACTAATAGCCACATGAGAAAGTATATGACACTCATATAGCAATCCATGATACTTTCTCATGGCGGGTCATTCAGTATACATTCTCCAATGCATACCCATGTGTCAACTTGATATCTCATATCCATGACTTATGAGATCAAGTCATCGTGTTGACCTATATGCTAGTCTCTACGCATTAACATTGTCCCTGAATGTTAATACTCGACTAGGAATGATTAAGAGTAGTGTTCTCTATATCATCTCATTATCGATTCAACCAATCGATTGATATAGATAAGAACCTACTACTCAAGGACATTATTATATTTAGTTATTTGGCACCAATACAAGTAAATATAATAACCATGCCTTTATAAATAGGAATATGATACAATAAAGTTCATACAACAATCATCACATGATTGGCTCTAGGGCTTTCACTAACAACAACAACCACTAAAATCCTCTAAGATTTGTACACATTAGGTGTCGTGAGGCTGCTTGGTGAGAAGCAGAGAACACTCATAAGAAGCAGCAGAGTGTTTGCAGAGTTTTTCGTTTATCATCCTTGTTGAGAAGAACAAGGAACAATCGTTGTCACTGGATTTTAGGATTGAGATGTTGGAAAGATTGTGATGGTAGTTCGTTCTACGTGACTACCATCCCGACTGCAAGGATTGCGAGGAGTTTATGATTAAAGATCACAATTCATCTTCCCGATATCTACATACAGTGAAATATGATAACTTAGGATTCCATAATTTATATTTTCATAAATCTACGGTGATAAATACCCATGTAAATATCCCATAGAAACGTAATCCTCTAAATTTTTAAATCAAATTTAGGAGTGATGTTACCGTTGGAGAAAATAATGTAAGAATAATTAATTATTTTCTGTGCAAACTCAACAATTTTATTTTTGGTCATTTTATTCTAAACATATAAAATCCCACCTAAATAAATACCTTTATTTCATTTAGTTTCTAATAAACAACTAGAATAATAAAATATATTAATGAGAAAACAAAATGCGTGGCAAAAGATTTACACGTGAATGTGATATAAACATCATTATGCTATTAAGGAACCACCATTAGGATTAGGATGTTACAATTTTGTCTCCACGTGAGAATCAAGTGATTAACATAGATGGTAGAATTGTCCTAAGGAGCAAAGGTCAATCTCTAAGAACTATAAAGTTTTATATGGTGCCTACTCTTCCACCATATTAATTCTTGGTTGGATAAAAATGTCTCTCATGATTTACCTCTCTTCATTTAATGGGACCGACGATAAAGGGTGGCTGGGTGATGCAAGCGGGATAGCAGAGTGAGCACTAAAAACCTTCCATACGTGAGGTTAGAATAGAGGGGGCAGAGAGAATTGAAGGAGAGAGGAAATTCGTCATCAAAAGAGGAACACCTCTTAGTTTGAACGAAAAGGGATATTGATATCGCATGCATTTTCTACCTCCTTTGGAACGAAGATGTCAAGGAGGCTTAGGGGTTCTCTCCGGTCGCAATAGTAAAATGAAAGTGTGATGACAAGAGATTTTAACGTCGTTCGGAAATCAAATTCCTACTCCACGAATGAGCTCTAGAGTGAGCTCCGGTGTTAGACACCTTTACTATAATCCCTCCTTCTCCAATGTACTTTCGGAGATGGAGAAACCCTTTACAGATAAAAGTCTATACAAGGTAAAAGAAAATAAGACTCGTATGATCCTCCTCCTTCCTCCTCCATCCAAGATGGTTCCCCTCCTCCAGTAGTGAGTCTCTGTCCAGAAAACTAACCAGCCACCCAAAGAGCCAGGGAGAGAGTGCGAGAGAGAGAATCCCCTTCTTTTTGCTTCCTTGCTTTTATATTTGCCATCCCTGGAGCTAGCTATCGTGTAATAAACCGCCTGGATCATCGTCCACGTGGTTAGCCATAAGTTTGAAGAATAATGCTGTTATGATATTAGTGAGTGAGGATTACTAAGAATCTTCTGTGGGGTCTTCCAGGTGTCTTGATTTGTTATGTTGCGTAACAAACTCTCATGAGAAAGCCTAATAGGGAGCATCCAACTCCCCCCCCCTTTCTTTACCCTCACCTTATCACTGGACCCTTTTCTCTCTTAGTCACTTCTTCTTATGCCTATCCCAACTTCGCTCTGTTTCCCGAGTTACCCTATTACTGATTTAGCTTATTTTCCTGACTTGCTTCCCTACACCATTCTAGTCATTTAAGCCGAGGAGCATATAACTCAACTCGGCTCTTCGAGTTGATATTTGTCCTTGTTTTGACCATCGGGCACATGCGCTTATAACCCACCTCGGCTTCCTAAGTTGCCACCCCCTCACCTAGCTTACTTTCCTGAGTCACTATCTAGTTTCATTCTGACCACCCGACCTCCTTTCCTTTCCCAAGTTGCCACCTCATCAACTCAGCCTATTTCCCCGAGTTGGATTTTGTTGGACTAGATTGTATACCCTGCATTATGATCCTTCCCTCCGATTTCTTTCTACAAATCGTAATTCCTTTTTTTAACTCCCAAGTCATATTATAGCAGTATCATTAGCCACCCTCCAAAATAGTCAGATGAATCCTTGAGTTTGACTTTTTAATATATGAATCCCCTTTAATCACCCTTCCCCAACCATGACTTAACCGCCTTCTCATCTCTTACGGGTTTTATTTAATTTATTAGGCTATGATCTTCCTCTTCATTACTTATCCTAAGCATATTACTCTTCTTACTGGGTTGATGGGCCCCGCTTTCCCATCTTAGGAAGAAGTTTAAAAATTAAAACCCTTGGAAACCTTGTTTCCACACGAACCCTTCCTCTTCTTCTTCCTCCCAGCAGTTTTCATCAGTGACTTTCCCACGCCCAATCCTTTGGCACTTAGGAGTCTTCTTTCTTCCAACGACCGATTCCTTTTAACCATAAGTAAGTGCCACCCTACCTTTCTTGCTATGGCTCCTTCTCTGACAAACCCAAGCTCAACCCCATGGTACGAAAATACTATTGGTGCAAGGGCACCAGATAATAAAACCTAGATTTTGATAATGGCAAAGATTCAAAGTTAAGTTATTTTGTTATCTCAAATGCTATGTTGAGTGTGCAGGTAATGTGTTAGACTTTGCTAAGGTCAAAAACACCTGAGCAATCTCGATGGGACAAAAAACCTCGGTGGTCGATGGACCGATCAAAGATGCCAGGAGAATTTCGATGAGTCGAGAAACCTCGATAGTCGGTTGACCATGTCAAAAGACGCCAAGAGAATCTTGGGAAGTCGAGAAACCTCAGTGGTCGAGTGACCGGAAGCTAAGCGACAGGTCAGAAGGACCAAGGTAAGCTTTGGGTGTGGAGCGATAGTAAGGGTGTGTCCTCGGAAAGGGGACAATCCTAGGCGTCGATCCGACCAAGGCTTTCGGAGGAATGCCGAAGTCGAGATCGCACAGTAAAAGGACTGTCACTATTAATATGGTTGAATGTTCTATTCTAATATTGTAATGCAGGTGAAATACTGAAGAAACATCAAGCAAGTGTCTTACAGCAGTCGACTGACATGGTGCAGTCGACTAATAATGAACGCAGTCGACTCATGGCGACAAATCAGCCCAAAGCACAAGGTCAAAGAGTTATCGATCAAAGTTGTCACCTCAAGGTAAGATCCATGAGATTTGGATCTAGATCAAGACTTATTCCAAGGCATCAGTCTATAAAAGGAAGGGAGGACACAAACCCTAATCAATCAATAAATTCCTAAGTGCTCTTGCTCTCCAATTGTAATTCTTTGTGATACAATGCTACTCCGACTGTGCATCCTCTATTATTTATTATCGGTATATTGTTAATATTTTCTGTACTTAATTTGTATAAGGATCGGTAAGTTTGTTACCGGCCTTATAATCTTTGTAATCATCTTGTCTCTTACCTTCAATGAGGAAGAGACTTTTAGGGATTGCCCTTCGGAAGCAATCAAGGATCGTAGAGCCTTGGATTAGCAACCGGCGGATTGTGAACCAAGTAAATATTTTGTGTCTTGTATCATGTGTGTTTTACTTTCCGCTGCAAGCTTTGGTTTTAACAACAAAACGAAAAGAAAAGTTTTTCGAACACTATTCGCCCCCCTCCCCTCCTTTAGCGTCTTTCTCAATCCAACATTTGGTATCAGAGCGGGGGTGCTCAGATTCGGTGCAACCATCGGTCGAGAATTTTCTTTTCATTTTTATTTTATTTTATTTATTATCTCCCGAACTACTAATCTAAGACCAAGTCTTGGGACATTTGTTTTTGTAATTAACATTGCAGGAAAATGGATAAATCAATTATATCAAGGATTCAGGGGGAGAGTTCAGATCAGGACTCACAAGGTAACAAATTAAATTTAAAATTTAGATTTCATATTATTTGTTTCAAGTGTAGGGAGAGAGGACACTATAAAAATAAGTGTCCTACTCGTAAGACTCGAACGGTGCAACCGGCGACAAAGGAGGCACCAATGCCAAAAGTCCGGAGGAACAAGGAGCACATCAAGTGCTTCAGGTGTAGAAGATTCGATCACTATAAAAATCGGTGCCCGGAGAAAAAGAAGGTTAGTAAAATTAATAGTTTTGAGAATTTAAGTTTTAAAATACTTGATAATTTAGATAAATTGTTGTCAAAGCTAGCAAATTAATTGATTGTTGTCAATTAGTTAACATAATTAATAATTCACATTTAATTAGTTTCAATAATAATAATATTATTGAAGAAAATGATCAAATTAATCTAACCTTTGATAAAATTAATCAAGAGTTTAATCAAATTTTTAGTTTAATCAATATAGATCCAGATCAAATCAAGAATAAAACCAACTTAGATCTTAATCAGAATAATCAAAGCCTAGATCAAAATAATCAAAACCTAGAAATAAATTATCAAACACTAGATCTGATTAATCAAGATAATTCCGAAATAAAAAACTTTGTTTTGAAATATTCAACCTTAAAAAATTCGAAATTAAATTTAAAAAATTCTAAATCTAATCAAGAAAATTCGAAATCTAATTCTAATAATTCTACTTTGAAAAATTCTAATAATCCTATCTTCAAAAATTCTATTAATTATACTTTGAAAAATTGTAATAATCCTATCTTGAAAAATTCTATTAATTCTACTTTGAAAAATTCTAATAATCCTATCTTGGAAAATTCTAATAATTCTACTTTGAAAAATTCTAATAATCCTATCTTGAAAAATTCTATTAATTCTACTTTGAAAAATTCTAATAATCCTATCTTGAAAATTATAATAATTCTAATCATCCTATTTTGAAAAATTCTAATAATACTAATAATATTATTTTGAAAATTCTAATAATCCTATTAAATCTATTTTAAATTCAAAATATAACTTAATTAAAAATTCAAAATTAGATAATCAAACCAATAAAATTAATTATAATAGAGTACCATTTGATTATACACAAATTAATAATTTAGTAATTAAACCTTCAACTTTTAAAAATTCAACTAATAAATATATAGACTTGGGTCATTAGTCTAAGTTAATCAAAAATCAAGACCCTAAAATTTTTAAATCTAATTATCATAGACTACCTTATAACTATGGAACAAATAAAAGTCTATCTAAGGAACCAACTACTTCTTTGAATTGATTGAATATGACATGCTCATTAATACATATCATGTTTAATTAATTATCATGCTTAATTATGCCATGTCATATGTACTAGTCTTAAATTAACTCTCTTAGAATGGTTAGATAAGAAATGATTAACTAACCTTGAAAACATAGTATCAGGACGCGGTGAGATAATAGTATGTTAGGGAAACAAAATCAAGTGTATTCGGGTTGAATAAGGAGTATCTAGCTTGGTGCATTTAACTAAGTGGAACTAACTAAAGCTACCTCATCACATCCTAAACTAGTTAGACTAGGATTTGACCCTAAGTAAATTAAGGGTGTGATTTTCTATGTTGGCTTTGTCTAAGGAAGTAGTCATTGTTTCGATCAAAGAAGCCCTCTGTGTCTCGCAACGATTTAAAAGCCCTCTTTTGAAATGTTCACTTAACTAAATAAAGGTTAAATCTGAATCTAACCCAAGGTTAATTTGTAAGATACCAAAAAAAAATCCCTTTCTAATTGGGAATTATCATGAGGAATTTTTTTCAAGAATTTTCAGAAATTTTTTAGGAATTAAAAGAGATTTGTATGACCATTTAGGAGGAAGATTAAAACCTAAATGGGTGCGGGGTCAAGTTGGATTAGCTCAGATTTAAGCTAGGCTAGTCCAACCACCTAAAACAGCCCGATCATGAGTTTCTTGTTGGTGCAATCGGCCCAGGTCACGATTGACCAGGACTCGAGTTTGACTCGAGTGATGTTTTGATGTTTTGACAAAAACATATGACAATGTAATTGTCATGGGAAAGTCCAAGTCTTGTGCACTTGGTAGGGAAAGTTCAAGTGGAACACTTGGCATTTGGTAAAGTCCAAGTCTTGAGTACTTGGCATGAAAAGTCCAAGTGGGACACTTGGCACATGAAAAGTCCAAGCATGGGTCTTGGCAATGTAAAAGTCCAACATGTGTTGGCAAGGGAAAAGTCCAAGCATGGGTCTTGGCAATGTAAAAGTCCAACATGGGTTGGCAAGGGAAAGTCCAAGCTTGAGTCTTGGCATGAGAAGTCCAAGGGATTTGATGTTGGCTGCGTAAAGTCCAAGCGGGAGTCTTGGCAGCATAAGTCCAATGGTTGGCGGCGTAAAGTCCAAGCGGAGTCTTGGCGGCGTAAGTCCAATGTTCCTTGGCGGTGTAGACACCGTTAGCATGACATAGCCGACGGAAGCACCTAGAGGCTAGCGCGATGGATGAACAAGTCATGGATGACTTGGAGGGATCCGAGAGGCGTGAGGCTGATGGAGGTGGCTAGAAGGCTTAGGTCTAGGCTAAGGGTGGTCTAGCAAGTATGGGGCACCATACTTGGGTTAAAACCTCATTTTTGAGGTTGGCAGTCGACTGACATTATGGCCGGTTCGACTGCCGTGAGTCGACTTGAGTTCGACTGCCAGTTTAGAGATGGAAATGCTCTACGATCGCTCATTGAGCGATCGTGTCGACGGCAACGATCGCCAAGGGCTCTGCAATGATCGCTACCCAATGTCGAGCGAGAATGCTCCGTAGCCGTAGCGCTTCGGCTCACGGCGCCGAAGTCGACTGCCAATGTTGGCAGTCGACTGCCAAGAGTCCCGTTGGAACTTGTCCGACGTGGATTGAGCCGTTGTCTCACGACAACAGTGGCATCAGTCGACTGGGGACTTATGGCAGTCGACTGTGTTAGTGAAAGCCCTAGAGCCAATCATGTGATGATTGTTGTATGGACTTTATTGTATCATATTCCTATTTATAAAGGCATGGTTATTATATTTACTTGTATTGGTGTCAAATAACTAAATATAATAATGTCCTTGAGTAGTAGGTTCTTATCTATATCAATTGATTGCTTGAATCGATAATGAGATGATATAGAGAACACTACTCTTAATCATTCCTAGTCGAGTATTAACATTCAGGGACAATGTTAATGCGTAGAGACTAGCATATAGGTCAACAAGATGACTTAATCTCACAAGTCATGGATATGAGATATCAAGTTGACACATGGGTATGCATTAGAGAATGTATATTGAATGACCCGCCATGAGAAAGTATCATGGATCGTTATATGAGTGTCATATACTTTCTCATGTGGCTATTAGTATGACTATTAGTCCTTAAACCTGAAGTCACCATGGTTCCCTACATAATGAGTTGCATACTTTGGCTTCGTCAAACGTCACCCGTAAATGGGTGGACTATAAAGGCGATTACTGGGTATGTAACAAATTATGCGGAGGGATGTGAGTGATGTAGATGGGATCTATCCCTCCTATATGATGGGAGTGACATCGATATTCTTGATAGAGTGAGACCACGAAGTGCATGGCCATGCCCAAATGAGTCAATATGAGATATTGAGCTCATTTGATTAGAGTGAGTCTACTTGGAGATCAAGATTTAGATTGTACTGAGGATGACACGGTCTATGCCTCGATTGGTCAATCTAGATGTCAAGGATAGAGGGACATTGTCACATATTGTGAGAGTCACAATTAGTAGTCACAAAGGTGATGTTAGAGCTCAACATTCTTGTAACTTGGGTAGCAATGATGTGTTGCTAGATACCGCTCATTGCTTATGTTCCTAAATCGGTTTAGGGACATTGCCAACGTTATAAGAACCTATAGGGTCACACACATAAGAGCAATTAGATGGAGATTAGGTTCATATGATGAACCATGAGGATTAGGTTCATGGGATGAACCAAATTGGATTAAGAGTAATCCAAATTAGACTAATTGAGTTAGACTCAAGTTGATTCAAGTGTTGAATGAGTCTAATTGAGATTTGATTCATCAAATCAATTTAAATTAATGAATAGAGATTCATTATATTAAATTGACTTGAGTCAAGTGGTTAGATTTGATCAACCATGGGAGATTAGAGGTCAAGTTTGACTTGACTTGAGAGGGAAGATGAAAGGTCAAGTTTGACTTGACCAAATGCCATGTCATGATGATGACTAGGCATGGACGACCAATGATGATGCTCCACATCATCATTGACTTGGTCAATTGGTGCCACATCATGAGGGAGACCAAGGGTCATGGGAGTTACATGCATGCATGTAACCCCCCTTCCATGAAGTGGCCGGCCACTTTGGGGTTATGGGTGGTGAATTCATTTGGTGAGTTACACTCTTAACTTCATCTTCTTCCTTGGAACCTTTTCTCTCAAGCTCTCCCTCTCCCATCCCTCTCTTTGGCCGAACCAACCAAGGAGTGCTAGCACACTCAAGGTTGAGTTTTCTCCACCTATTGCTTGTGTGGATACCATAGAGGAGTGTGCACTTGACACTCTCGAGTTCCGGCGAACTTTTGGACGAGCGGGATAAGCGAAGGGCGTCGCTACGAGGGTAACGTTCTAACCTCTTAGATCTAAGGTAGATCTAGGATTTCTGTAAGCACATACATGTAATTATAATTTTTATACTTCGCACGGATCCGTGGCCGGGGCTTCCGAGGTTTCCGCAACGCAAAAAGCGGTTTTTGCGGCTCGGGAAATTCCCAACAGTGGTATCAGAGCCACGTGCGAAGCATGTATGTGTTTCGTTTTTGTAGTTTTTATATTAGATATAAAAATTACAGATTTATATGTTTCTGTAAATTTTCTTATTTTATAGAATTTTTGGGTATTTTTCTTGTAGAGTCGAAGCAACGAGTGTTGGGACACTCGTAGGCTTCAACCGTCGAGAAAAACTCTCCGAATCGGCGAGTTCTCGCTTTAGGTTTTTGGGACAGCGACTTAAGTCACTGTAAGATCATTGTAGGGACACTCGCGAAGTTTATCAGTCATGCGCCCTAAAGGCCAGCTTAAGCGGGACGCTTAGCGGACCGCTTTGAGGGTGACTCATAAATTCAAAATAAATTAGAAAAAATTATAGAAATTTTCTGTAAAAATACATAATTTAGAATTATGTATAATTCTATGATTGTCATGGCCCAATAACCCAATTGGATTGGATTATGTGTGTTGTAATTCATAATACGGCCTGTGTGCCGTTTTGTGGTTGTGCGTGTTGTAAAGTGTTTGCGACCTGCGCGTCGCACCTCTTCTTTTAATATTCTAGTTGTAAATAGTTTTAGACTCAAATGTAACTTGAGTTTCGTATTTGTAATGTACAAAAATGGAGCGGTGGAAAGTCCACTTGAAGACGAGCTTACGAGAAGGGTGACGACGACACATGGCGGTCAAAGGAAGCGCTTGGAGAAGCCGCTAGCCTTAGGTTGACCGTCCGATCTTCTCATTGGCTTGAGAAGATCGTAGTAGGGCCATGACTATATCACATTTAATTATATATATATATATGTTGATATATATATATATATATATATATATATTTAATTGATTTTTTGCTTGTATGTATGTGATGCATGCTAGTAGAAAAATGTTTGTATGTATATGATGCATGCTAGGTTAATTTTCTTGTATGTATATGATGCATGCTAGAATAATTAATGTATGTATATGATGCATGCTAATATAGGATAATAAAGGCCTAAATGCGTATAAGATACACATTACGATTAGATTAGATCATAATCGAATCAACTCGAAAATGCCTACCGAGCCTTGATACCCATCACTACCTCGATCATTTGTCGTTGTTGAATCTGCCAAAGCAGAGCAACACATATTATCTTGGTAGGGTGCGGAGGGACAATCTTGGTCCCGCCTATCACGACTCGGGTTAGAGTAAGCTCAATTAGATTGAGCAAAACTAGTTAACTCAATTGGATCGAGTAGAACTATAGGCATATTCCAATCGTTGGAAAGATAGGTTAAGATCGCATTTACACTAAATCTTGGGCGATTTAGCCAAAGCTAACTCAAGGTCTTTTGTAAATGTGGGTCTTAATCCTATAAATAAGAGTTGCATAGAGATGTAATCGGTAATGTGTTACCCACCGATCGTACTAAGTCTTGGGCGATTTAGCCAAAGCTAACTCAAGGCTTAGTATGATGTGGATCTTGTCCCGCAAGAATTATAGCTAGTTTGTTTGAATCTAATAATGTGGTTTGACCACATCCATAACTCGATTCTACAAAATTCCTATAATTCAGTGGGAGCATCATTTGATTAAAGGCCTAATTAAATGATAAAAGGAACATGATATTAATTCTCTGCATTGTATGTTGTAGATAACTATGTCGACAACCACGAACACTCTCTCTCTGCGATCCGTCCTTGAGAAGGACAAGCTCAATGGAGCAAATTTCCTGGACTGGTACAGGAACTTGAGAATTGTTCTCACCCAAGAAAGGAAGTTGTACGTCCTGGAGCAGCCCATTCCGGAGGCACCTCCTGCCAATGCCTCGCGAGCTGACAAAGATGCTTACAAGAAGCATCAAGATGATGCATTAGATGTGTCATGTCTAATGCTCGCGACCATGAACTCTGAGCTTCAGAAGCAACATGAGTTCATGAATGCTTATGATATGGTTGGACATCTTCGTCAACTATATCAAGGACAAGCTAGGCATGAGAGATATGAAGTCTCTAAGGCATTATTTGGGTCCAAAATGCAAGAAGGGACTCCCGTAGGTACATATGTACTCAAGATGATTGGGTACGTAGAAAACCTACAAAGGCTGGGATTCCCACTTGGCCAAGAGCTGGCCACTGACCTAATCTTGCAATCTTTTCCACAAGCCTTCAATCAATTTGTCTTGAATTATAACATGAATAAAATTGATAAGCCATTGCCTGAAATGCTCAGCATGTTGAGAACTGCTGAGCTTAACCTTAAGAAGGGTAAATCTGACACCATTTTGATGGTGCAGAAGAAGAAAGGCAAGGGAAAGCCTAAAGATAAGGGAAAGTCCCAAGCCAAGGGCAAAGGCAAAGAACTTAAACCCAAAGGAGGGGTAGCCAAGGAAGGGGCTTGCTTCCACTGCAAGGAAGCAGGACACTGGAAGCGTAACTGCAAGGCATACCTGGAAGATCTTAAGAAGAAGAGAAGTGAGACTTCTACTTCAGGTATAAATGTTATAGAAGTCAATCTATCTATTTCTTCATCATGGGTATTAGATACCGGATGTGCATCTCACATTTGTACCAATGTGCAGGGGCTGAGAAATAGCAGGGCATTGACAAAGGGCGAGGTAGACCTACGAGTAGGCAATGGAGTAAGGGTTGCTGCTGTTGCTGTAGGAACTTATGATCTATCTCTGCCCTCTGGGCTTGTACTAGAATTAGATGAATGTTGTTATGTGCCTGCCTTAACTAAGAACATCATTTCAGTTTCTTGTTTGGACAAGAAAGGTTTTTCATTTATAATAAAGAACAAATGTTGTTCAGTTTATTTAAATGATATGTTCTATTGTAGTGCACCTCTAATGAACGGACTCTACTTTCTAGACTTAGAGAGCCCTATATATAACATAAGTACCAAGAGGTTCAAGTCAAATGAGTTGAACCAAACCTATCTCTTGCATTGTCGCTTAGGTCACATAAATGAGAGTCGCTTATCTCAGCTCCATAAGGATGGGCTGCTAGACTCATTTGATTTTGAATCATATGAGACATGCGAGTCTTGCCTTTTAGGCAAGATGACCAAGACTCCTTTAGTGGACATAGCGAAAGAGCAACAGATTTGTTAGGACTTATACATAGTGATGTATGTGGTCCTTTCAATGTTGCTGCTAGAGGTGGTTACAGGTACTTCATTACATTTACTGATGACTTCAGTAGATATGGTTATGTGTATCTTATGACACATAAATCTGAATCCTTTGAAAAGTTCAAAGAATTCAAGAATGAAGTACAAAACCAGCTTGGCAAGAGTATTAAGATACTTCGATCAGATCAAGGTGGTGAATACCTTAGCCATGAGTTTCGTGACTATCTAGCTGAGTGTGGGATTCTATCCCAACTCACTCCTCCTGGAACACCACAGTGGAATGGTGTATCCAAAAGGAGGAATCGTACCCTATTGGATATGGTACGATCTATGATGAGTCACACAGATCTTCCTATATCCTTTTGGGGATATGCTCTGGACACAGCAGCCTTTACCCTTAACCGTGTACCATCCAAGGCTATGGTAAAGACACCATATACGATATGGACAGGGAAAAATCCCAAGATGTCTTTTATGAGGATTTGGGGTTGTGAGGCTTACGTTCGACGTCAAGTCTCAGACAAACTGGGACCCAAATCCGATAGGTGCTATTTTGTTGGATATCCCAAGGATACTAAAGGATATTACTTCTACATTCCCAGTCAACACAAAGTGTTTGTGGCAAAGACTGGAGTTTTTCTAGAAAGGGATTTTGTTTCTAGAAAAACTAGTGGGAGTACCTTCGATCTTGAAGAAATTCAAGATAAGGACCATAGCACTAAGGCCTTGATGGAGGTTGAACAGGAACCACAAAGTGTTGTGGGTGATGAGGTTATTGCACAAAGAGTTGTGGAACAACCACCTGTTCAAGTAGACCTACCTCTTCGCAGGTCTGATAGGGTACGTCGTCAGCCTGAGAGATACTCATTTCTCTTGTCTGACCATGATGACGTTATGCTCATTGAGAATGAGCCTACCTCCTATCAGGAAGCTGTGATGAGCCCAGATTCTGAGAAATGGCTAGACGCCATGAGATCCGAGATGGAATCCATGTACACTAACCAAGTATGGACTTTGGTTGATCCACCTGAAGGGGTCAAACCCATCGGGTGTAAGTGGGTCTTTAGGAGAAAGACTGACATGGATGGACTTGCGCATACCTATAAGGGCCGATTGGTGGCTAAAGGTTTCAAGCAAATTCATGGTATTGACTATGATGAAACCTTTTCTCCAGTGGCGATGTTTAAGTCCATTCGGATCTTGCTTGCTATTGCAGCATACCACGATTATGAGATCTGGCAGATGGATGTCAAAACTGCGTTTCTGAATGGAAACTTACTCGAGGATGTGTACATGACACAACTTGAGGGTTTTGTAGATCCACAGCATACTGGGAAGGTATGCAAGCTGCAAAGGTCCATTTATGGGCTAAAGCAAGCTTCTCGGAGCTGGAATCCTCGATTCGATGATGCGATCAAACAGTTTGGTTTCATCAAGAATGAAGATGAACCCTGTGTCTACAAAAGGGTTAATGGGAACACAGTTGTCTTCCTTGTATTGTATGTGGATGACATACTGCTCATTGGGAATGACATCCCTTCGCTACAGTCTGTGAAGACTTGGCTCAGGACGTGCTTCTCAATGAAGGACTTAGGTGAAGCAGCCTGTATTCTAGGCATCAAGATCTATATAGATAGATCTAAGAGATTGCTTGGCCTATGTCAGAGTACATACATTGACACGGTATTACTTCGGTTTGCCATGCAGAATTCCAAGAAAGGACTTCTGCCGATGTCACATGGTGTGAGTCTTTCGAAGACTCAAAGTCCCTCTTCTAGAGAGGAGAGAGACCGCATGGATAAGATCCCTTACGCATCTGCTATAGGATCTATCATGTACGCCATGCTATGTACTCGTCCTGATGTCTCGTATGCTTTGAGCATGACGAGTAGATACCAGTCAGATCCAGGTGAGCGTCACTGGATAGCAGTCAAGAATATTCTTAAGTACTTGAGAAGGACTAAAGAATATTTCTTGATATTTGGAGGCGATGAGGAGCTAGCTGTAAAGGGTTACAGCGATGCCAGCTTCCAAACTGACCAGGATGATTATAGATCGCAGTCAGGGTTCGTGTTTTGCTTTAATAGTGGCGCTGTGAGCTGGAATAGTTCCAAGCAGGACACAGTTGCTGATTCTACAACAGAGGCCGAATATATCGGTGCTTCCATCTCATTCGAGAGATTATCGATAGAGGAGATGTGAAGATTTGCAGAGTACCCACAGAGGCTAACATCGCAGATCCCTTGACCAAGGCTTTGGCACAGAAAAAGCATGATGGTCACACTAGGTCATTGGGTATTAGATACTACGGTGATTGGCACTAGTGCTAGTGGGAGATTGTTAGTGAAAGCCCTAGAGCCAATCATGTGATGATTGTTGTATGGACTTTATTGTATCATATTCCTATTTATAAAGGCATGGTTATTATATTTACTTGTATTGGTGTCAAATAACTAAATATAATAATGTCCTTGAGTAGTAAGTTCTTATCTATATCAATCGATTGGTTGAATCGATAATGAGATGATATAGAGAACACTACTCTTAATCATTCCTAGTCGAGTATTAACATTCAGGGACAATGTTAATGTGTAGAGACTAGCATGTAGGTCAACAAGATGACTTAATCTCACAAGTCATGGATATGAGATATCAAGTTGACACATGGGTATGCATTGGAGAATGTATACTGAATGACCCGCCATGAGAAAGTATCATGGATCGTTATATGAGTGTCATATACTTTCTCATGTGGCTATTAGTATGACTATTAGTCCTTAGACCTGAAGTCACCATGGTTCCCTACATAATGAGTTGCATACTTTGGCTTCGTTAAACGTCACCCGTAAATGGGTGGACTATAAAGGCGATTACTGGGTATGTAACAAATTATGCGGAGGGATGTGAGTGATGTAGATGGGATCTATCCCTCCTATATGACGGGAGTGACATCGATATTCTTGATAGAGTGAGACCACGAAGTGCATGGCCATGCCCAAATGAGTCAATATGAGATATTGAGCTCATTTGATTAGAGTGAGTCTACTTGGAGATCAAGATTTAGATTGTACCGAGGATGACACGGTCTATGCCTCGATTGGTCAATCTAGATGTCAAGGATAGAGGGACATTGTCACATATTGTGAGAGTCACAATTAGTAGTCACAAAGGTGATGTTGGAGCTCAACATTCTTGTAACTTGGGTAGCAATGATGTGTTGCTAGATACCGCTCATTGCTTATGTTCCTAAATTGGTTTAGGGACATTGCCAACGTTACAAGAACCTATAGGGTCACACACATAAGAGCAATTAGATGGAGATTAGGTTCATATGATGAACCATGAGGATTAGGTTCATGGGATGAACCAAATTGGATTAAGAGTAATCCAAATTAGACTAATTGAGTTAGACTCAAGTTGATTCAAGTGTTGAATGAGTCTAATTGAGATTTGATTCATCAAATCAATTTAAATTAATGAATAGTGATTCATTATATTAAATTGACTTGAGTCAAGTGGTTAGATTTGATCAACCATGGGAGATTAGAGGTCAAGTTTGACTTGACTTGAGAGGGAAGATGAAAGGTCAAGTTTGACTTGACCAAATGCCATGTCATGATGATGACTAGGCATGGCTGGCCAATGATGATGCTCCACATCATCATTGACTTGGTCAATTGGTGCCACATCATGAGGGAGACCAAGGGTCATGGGAGTTACATGCATGCATGTAACCCCCCTTCCATGAAGTGGCCGGCCACTTTGGGGTTATGGGTGGTGAATTCATTTGGTGAGTTACACTCTTAACTTCATCTTCTTCCTTGGAACCTTTTCTCTCAAGCTCTCCCTCTCCCATCCCTCTCTTTGGCCGAACCAACCAAGGAGTGCTAGCACACTCAAGCTTGAGTTTTCTCCACCTATTGCTTGTGTGGATACCATAGAGGAGTGTGCACTTGACACTCTCGAGTTCCGGCGAACTTTTGGATGAGCGGGATAAGCGAAGGGCGTCGCTACGAGGGTAACGTTCTAACCTCTTAGATCTAAGGTAGATCTAGGATTTCTGTAAGCACATACATGTAATTATAATTTTTATACTTCGCACGGATCCGTGGCCGGGGCTTCCGAGGTTTCCGCAATGCAAAAAGCGGTTTTTGCGGCTCGGGAAATTCCCAACAGACTGATAGGCAGAAATCCAGCCCGACACAAGATAAAAAGGGGAGCTCGTGGAGGATTTCATCATCAGTTCTTTGGGGGCTTTGGTGAGGCGATTTGAAGGCGATTTGCAGGTGCATTTCAGGGTCCTTCAAGCTCATCCAAGCAACTGACAAGCAAGCGCTCAAAACCCTAGTTTGTAAAGTGTTCTTTACATTTTCACTTGTATTTGCTTGTATTTCTTTTGTTTATTGTTGTAAACATTTGTACGAGGTTTCTCCGCCTCCGACTTGTTGTCGAGAAGGAGTTTATTGATTAGTGATTGCATTGGCATCGCTAGAGCTCGTTAGAGCTCAATCCATGGAGTAGGAACCATTCGGTTCCGAACCACGTTATATTCTTGTGTTCGTGATTGTATCTTTTCGTTATTGCTTTTATTATTTCTATTCCGCTGCACATAACGAGTTTTGTAGAGACGATCGCGAACGAATTCCATCTACGTACGGTCAAACGATATTCACCCCCCTCTAGCGGCGTCAAATTTCCAACATTTCTCACTTGTGATAGCTGGCTTTTAACGTGCGTTTCTTAGCCACCTTTTTCTTCACCCATCGTCGACTCCTCTTCTCCGTCGATCATTCTTCCCCGAGCCCTAATTCATATTGTCACCTCTCTCGCACCCTGTTCTTCCCGATTTTTGCCGCTTCACTCATTTTGATCTCGAGCTTCAGTCGATCTCTGTCCTTGCTCATCAGTCGATGCCACGGCTGCGTGAGCCTGCGAGTTCGAGAGGAAAAGCCGACGACTCCATTCTCCACGGTAATGTCCGATTGGAAGCACAACGATCTGAAGTTGAGTGGTCAGTTTCTTTGGACACAGGGAGGAATATCACTGGTAGAGATGTGATTACCGGTATATCTCAATCTCTTCTCCTTGCCGAGCCACCATCTCCGTCGCTAGCTACAACAGTGCGGTCATCCTTGGTCGTCGAAGGTCACCTCGAGCAGAAGACCCCCGATGGTTGGCCATCAACGGGCTCGATCTCTGCTGCAGTCATTTCTTACTTCCGATCCTGTTCTTTTCCATTTCCCTTCTCTTCCTCGGCCGTTACCTTCGCTCTGGCCGTCGACGGCTTGCCTCCGATCAACGAAGGCACCTACCAGAGATATTGTTGAGTCCGCGAGCATAGCTTGGCGAAATCTGTAGCATCGCCAGCCTCACTGAAACTCTGCCTCTCCTCATCGCTAGATCTCAATCCCGATTTGCTGCTCATTGCGATCTCTCCTTCTGCCGTCTACCTCGCCGGTGAGTTGTTCCGTTGTGTTTCTTCTTCCTTATTAGGGACTCTGCTGAGGTCGATGTTGATTGCTTGCTCCGAAGATCTCACCTCACTGCACATGATCGCAACCCTCTTCACCTCAATGAGCAGCAGCAACCATCGTGTGTTCAGGTAGCAATGCAATGCCAGAGTTGTTCAACAACCGCTATCGATCATTTGTGAGGGTTTTCTCGATGATCTACTCTTTCATCTATGAGTAATTTCTTAGATATCTTATTGTTTTTTAGATTACAGATTGTGTTTCCTATCTCCTTAACACTCAAGGATACAGTTGTATGATCCTATAGAACAGATCGTTGTCATCAGTACGATGAAACTAGGCTTCAGAGCCTAGACAACGGTTAACTTGTACATCAGTGTTAGCTAGGTAACAGGTAGCCGACTTCGTGATGGACTTAGAGCACTGCTGGCTGGCATTGTCTCATCTCAACTCTGAGAGTCCAGGTTTTTGGGTTTTCCGTATGTCTTGTTATGTATTCTGAGTTTTCATGGTGTTATGTGTTATGTGATGTACGCACATGTTGGTGCGGGTTTTGATGAGGTTTTCTTTATGTTCTGGTGTTAGTCATACCGGTATGCATGGTGTGTGGTTGTATTGTATATGTGTGGTTATGGGTATGTCGTTGTATTAGTTTCCACTATGTTTCGTTATGTGGTTATGTTTTTATTTGTATATGTTATGTTTATTGTGGGCCCAAGGGCCTTGTATTAACACGAGATGTTGCCACGTACAGGGGAGATGCAGTCCGTTTGCTTTTCGGCACGACATACTCTCGGGGCGTGACAACTTTAGTGGTATCAGAGCCCTAGGTTCTGCGATGCCATATAATGTTGTTTTGTGTCGAGTCTTTGATTCTCAGGAGTCGATTTGTTTCGATTTTGATTTTCTGAGATGAGATGAACAGCGACTTGAGCTCCAAGCAGCACGAGGTAAGAATCCCTGATAACTTATAGTTAGTTAGATGTTTATCTAAACTTGCTCAACAGGTGTATACAGTTAGAGTTATGACACCTGTACAGACTTGTAGTAGGGGTCGTCCACCGAGGCGATTAGCCGGAGTTGCCTTTAGGGTTTATACTCTCGGTTTTGTTGTTTATGCATTTAGTGTATATAACAAGGAATAACCTGCAGTGTGTTGGTTATTGTTCGTAACCGTGGTATGAGTTGACCACGGTAATGACCTGTTGAATCTGTGAGTCTTGAACCCGTGTCGAAAAGGTGATTTACCTTTGAGAGCCGACTGATACCGAGTTAGAAAATAGGGGTCAAGTCATCACATTTCTTGTGGAAATTAGAGACTACAACCATAGAGATTTTCACTAATTATGCTAGTCAGATCATTACCTATTGGGTAATGGACAAGACAAGTACGCTATTATTGATGCAGATAGCGGAAGGCTAGTTTATGGTGTTTCATAGGGATTTTAATCCCTGAGTTTGTTCATACTGGGTTGTATAACTTTGAGGGTACTTTTGTGTACTTAACTCGTGTTATACAGAAAAAGTAGAGTTATTTGCATACCATTATCGGGATCAAGTCGGTATTTGGTGGAAAATGTAGAAAATAACCTTCGGGGAATAAAACATCACTTGATCATGATTTAGTGATGTTGAAAGAGAGTATTTCCCCGTGTCACTTTTAGTGACACATTGTAAGGAATTCTTGAGCTTCAAGTAAGGTGATCATCGGTAACGGGATTACCATGCAGGGTCATTAGACTTGCAGGGGTTACGACCACCTAATAGCTTCAGAAGGTGAATGGATGTTTTAAGCCACCCACGGTTGTTGGCTTACTGTTGGATTAAGATGATTGGATCTTCTATCAGATCTTACCGGAAGGCATTGATTGAGTTAGGAGTTTAGAAATGACTCCGTACAAGTGTTTAAGAGTTGGAGACCGATAAGCAGAAATTGTAGGTCAACTTATTAGAGTCAGAAGTCTTCGACTATTGGGAAAAAGGAGCAAGATCGGAGTCATAAGCTTTAAGCCATTTTCTGATTATAGAAGACCAATCGCAGATCATCAGGATGTCCTCGTTCACATCAGCGAAATCAGAAGAAAGACTCCGGGTTATGTGCGTGCAGTACGGATCACGAAGACACGCGAAGTCAGATTATCTATTGGATCAGTTCATCTGTTGCTATTGTGAGCAACCAGTACATTTGAGGAGCTATACTTTGAAGACTCAGTTGAAGACTACCAATGGTGTTCCAGGAGGATGATGCACCATCTCGATAGCAGATATCAGCATAGAAGATTGTGTTATCTCATCAGTCGTGACCTACTACCTCAAGTGTGGTTGGAGTTGTTGGGAGATCGATTGGCCGGCTAGAGGGGGGTGAATAGCCCTCTTCGTTGGATGTCGTATTTTTCTTGTCTACAAAATGTTAGCGCAAGTGGAATATACAAATGTAAATAAAGACAAGCAAAATATAAGCAAGCAATACAAACACCGAGATGTAACGTGGTTCACGGCTACGCCGCTAATCCACGGTCCGATTCGTCCACGGTGAATCACTCCAAAATCTATCCACTAGATCTCTCCTTTGCACAAAGCTAGGTGGAGGTAACCTCTTTACACAAAAACACTCCTCTTACAAATATAATGGAAATAAGCTTGAGTAAGAGGATGGAAAGCCTTAGGGAACTTTGGGAGAGTATTAGAGCATAAGCATTAGCCTCCCAAAGCCTCATCCCCTTCCTTTTTATAGAGGAAGAGGGTTTCTTCCCGTTGACACAGGATCAGTCGACTGATGCCCTCAATCAGTCGACTGATCCCGTAGCCATTGCCCAATAACGGCCGCTTTCCATGTTGGATTCCATCCAACGGTATTGGCATCAGTCGACTGATCCTACCATCAGTCGACTGATGCTCGATCAGTCGAGTGCTCAATGGAGTCGACTCCATTATGTGCCCGTGCACAGTGCCATTAGTCGACTGCCATTCCGCCGGCCGATCGACGGCTAATATCGGGCCAATCGCTACCCATGGCAATGATCGCTAAGCGCTTAAATCGGTATTATACCGGGCCGATCGACCCATCGACTCGAGCAGCGACTATCATGACATGGCAATGATCGTGTCGGAAAACCCATCCGACACTTGGCCAAAATGGCCAAATTTCACCTAAGAGCTACCCTTCCCGGGTTACATTCGCCACTCACTCATCTCTGAGTCCGCCGCTTCGTTCTCTTCGCTCGCGGCCACGCCCTCGCAAAGATCAAAGCGCACGGCTCGCAATGCTCCTTCGCCTCTTGCCTCAAGTCTACTTCCTCCGGCTTCACTCCAAGCTTCGTCCGGCTGGTCCCCTGATGCTCCAAGCGCACGGGCTCGCAGCTATCCTTCACCGACTCAAGGCACGAGTCATGAGATGTGAAACTCGCCACGGCTCCATGTGCGAATTACTAAGTCCTGCACGACTTCAACGCACATATCAAATCAACATAATAACCTAACTTAAACCCTTTGCCACACACATCAAAACCTTATCATGGCAAGAGATTGCCCTAACAATCTCCCCCTTTTTGATGTGTGGCAATCCGTTTAAGTTAGGTAAAAATATTTGATATAAATTTTAAAGGAAAGAAAGCATGTAAACATAAACATGATATAACAACATGCAACTCCCCCTTAACCCATGAAACTCCTCATACAAATTTTCTCCCCCTATCACAATTTACTTAAACATAATTATTTCTCCCCCTTTGACACCATCAAAAAGATTAACACTTAGTTAAAAACACATGACATCAAGTCTAATAGAAAGAAAATACCACAAGTTGTCTCGATATTCAGTTCATCACGATCGGTTCAGATTACTAATGATCGCATTGCTTTCGTGATTTCGATTTCCGACCGAATTCAAATGCGTTAAAAATTCTAAAAAATTCGAAAAATCATGAAATTTGGGGAAACACTTTTCTTTTAAGTATATCTATCAGTGAAAAATAGGTTTTCATGAAAAATCATTATATTTCCACGTATTTGCCAAAAATCCATAAGCTTTAAAAACTACTAGGTTTTTGATCATAAGAGTATCCATTTTAACACCTAGTTTTGCTTTGAATTGTTTCAAAACATGAATACATAGATTTTAGATTAAGAAATTGTTTTGAAAATATATGAAATATCCAACCATGATCTTTGGGCAATATGTCTATGAATTAAACATAAGCCTTCCCCATGATTAGTCTATTATTGCTATTTTGATACTTTAAATGACCATCTAAATGCCATAGGCATTAGTGGACATTTGTATCATCCTAACATCTCACCCATGCTAAGTTTGCAATCAAGTTAGCCTATAGTGAGTGTGAGATGCATCCTAGGGGGTATTTGTATATACTTAACCCTTGTATTCATGCAATTCTATCATGGTTAAGTATCAACCCAACAACCTACATGATCATAATGACATATATGAATTAATTTCACATTATGATCATGAAATACATGTATTCATTAAATAATAATCATGCATTAGGTATTATATGATGATAATAAACAAAGTATCACCTAAAGCATGATTCAACCCTATTTCTCATGATTACGTGCCAAATATTAAAATCATAAATCATGATTTCAAACATACATAGCAATTACATTAATCATCATGATTTAAGCATTATTATCTATTTATCGCGTTATCATCACCCAACACTATTCTAAAAATGTTGTCCCGCCATCCTAAGTCAACCAAAATATGATATAGGTCAATTGCATATGGTTGACTACCCTAGGGTTTTCCTAACCCTTAAGGATGGATTTTGGAACCCAAAATAAGTTCTTTCCTATTGGGTTCACTAAGTATTCCTTGGGGATCCATTTCCTAGCTATTACTTTCTTCTTATCTTGTCCCCTAGCAATTAGGCATTTATAGGCCTTTTCATTTTTCTTTTCTTTGTATCCTAGGCCCTTTTTGTTGAAGCTTGCCCTTTGGCTCCCTATAATCATGTTCAATGTGTTGGAGCCAATAGTGAATTTCTCTAGGGCTTTTGTCAAATAGTCTACCTTTTCCCTTAAAGCCCTATTTTCCTCTATGCATGCATCATTAACATCCAAAGGAATATAGTCATGTGAACATGCATCATTTAAGCTAGAAGAAATATCATTATTATTTAGGCATGCATTTTCTAGCTTATTTTCTAATGCCTTAATTTGATCAAGCATGCTTTTATTTTTCTTTTTCATTCCAAATAAGTCCCTAGTTAAACTAGAAATTATGGAAACTATTTTCTTAGGAGAGGCATTCGTTACCATAGTTTCCATGTCTTCTTCTTCTTCGATGAGGAGGATGTAGAAGCTCCCTTCACTTGAGCCTCTCCACTTGAGCTTGATTCTTCATTTGAGGAGGAGGAGGAGCAATCCGAGTCATGAAGAGTCATTAGTGCTAGGTTGGAATAGACATGCTCTTCTTCTTCGGATGAGGATGAGGAAGCAAGGTCATCCCATGTCTTTGCTTTGAGAGCCATGGCTTTTCTTCTTTCCTTGGCCTTCTTTTCTTCTTCCTTTTTCTTCTTGCTCCCCTTCTTCTTCTTCTTTTCTTCCTTCTTTTTCCTTTCCTCTTTGCTGTTGTTTAGAGGGGACAATTGTCCCTTATGTGTCCCTCCCTTGACAATTGTAACAAATGATCTTCCCTTGGTCTTCTATTCCTATCATGAGATTTATCAAATCTAAAATTTTAAATGCACGCCTTTACCCTCCTTACCATGTAGGCTTCTTCCGTGCTATCCATGGAAGAGGTAGAGGCTTCATCATCATCGGAGGAGGAGGGGATCTCTATCTTCTTCTTCCCCTTATTTGCCATCAAGGCTACTCCTCTTGAGGGTTGAATTCTAGGCTCTTCTTGTATTCCTTCAAGCCTAGTTTCGTGGAGCTCCATTGTTGAGAAAAATTCCTCCAAGGTACTTACTTCCAAGTTCTTGGAGATGTAAACGAATCCACCATGGAGCTCCATCTTGAGGACCGGGGAAAGGCATCTATGGCCTTCATTACCATATCCCGGTTGGAGAGCTTTTCTCCTACACTTGTTAGCCCAATTAATATTTCTTTAAATCTAGAATGTAGGGAAGTTACCTTTTCTCCCTTTTCAAGCTTAATATTTGATAGTTGGGAGCGGAGGAGATCCCTTCTTGCTAGCTTGGCTTCCGAAGTGCCTTCATGAAGTTCAACTAGCTTCTCCCACATCTCCTTAGCACTAGAACATTCCCCTATCCTATTGACTTCTTGTTGGGGGAGTACATTGTATAGGTGGTGCTTGGCCTTTGAATTTGCCAAATATTCTTCTCTTTGCCTCTTGCTCCACCTTGATTTCTCCAATGGCTCCCCATTTTCGTTCCTAGGCAACTCGAAACCGTTTTCCATTATTAATAGAATTTCAAAGTCGGTTTCGAAGAATACCTCCATTCTCTTTTTCCACCAAGAGAATTCACCGTCGAACTTCGGTGGGTGGATGTTTGAGCTGGCCATTTGAGATGTAGAGCTTGTTGCGGCGGTAAGTCCGGTGACAAGCAACCTTGCTCTGATACCACTTGTTGGGAGATCGATTGGCCGGCTAGAGGGGTGTGAATAGCCCTCTTCGTTGGATGTCGTATTTTTCTTGTCTACAAAACGTTAGTGCAAGCGGAATATACAAATGTAAATAAAGACCAGCAAAATATAAGCAAGCAATACAAACACCGAGATGTAACATGGTTCACGGCTACGCCGCTAATCCACGGTCCGATTCATCCACGGTGAATCACTCCGAAATCTATCCACTAGATCTCTCCTTTACACAAAGCTAGGTGGAGGTAACCTCTTTACACAAAAACACTCCTCCTACAAATATAATGGAAATAAGCTTGAGTAAGAGGATGGAAAGCCTTAGGGAACTTTGGGAGAGTATTAGAGCATAAGCATTAGCCTCCCAAAGCCTCATCCCCTTCCTTTTTATAGAGGAAGAGGGTTTCTTCTGACACAGGATCACCAACCGATGCCTCAATCGCCGACTTATCCCGTAGCCGCTCAATAACGCGCTTTCCACGCTGGATTCCATCCAGGCACCCGACCGATCCTACCATCCCGATCGATGCTCGATCAATGAGTGCTCAATGGAGTCGACTCCATTCGCGGCAGCCGCAGCCGATCGCCATTTCTCGGCAACGATCGCCGCATCGACATCGGGCCGATCACATCCATGGCAATGACCGCCAAGCACTAAATCAGATTATACCACCGATCGACCTATCGACTCGAGAAGCTGATCGCATGACATGGCAGTCGACTGGTGTCGGGAAAACTCATCCGACACTTGGCCAAATGGCCATGTTTCACCTAAGAGCTACCCCTTCCCGGGTTACATTCGCTCACTCTCATCTCTCAGAGTCCCTCGCCTTCAAAGTTCTCTTCGTTCGCGGCCACGTCCCTCGGCAGCATCAAGCGCACGGCTCTGCAATGCTCCTTCGCATCTCTTGCCTCGAAGTCTACTTCCTCCGGCTTCACTCCAAGCTTCTCGTCCGGCGGTCCCTCGGATGCTCCAAGCGCACGGCTTCCGCAAAGCTATCCTTCACCGACTCAAGGCACGAGTCATGAGATGTGAAACTCTCCACGGCTCCATGTGCAAATTACTAAGTCCTGCACGACTTCAACGCACATATCAAATCAACATAACAACCTAACTTAAACCCTTTGCCACACACATCAAAACCTTATCATGGCAAGAGATTGCACTAACAGGAGTTCCATGATACCTCCCTTCAAGGGAAGTGATTTACGCAGCAGAAGACATCGTAGAAGACTCATGCAGACAACAACAACAGTTACCCCAGATGTGGATTGACTTTGTACAAAGGATAGAGTATACGACGATGGTCGTATCTATTCGGTAATCTTCAGTTGCAACTCGTAGGATTAAGTGATAGGATCGGATGATCTAGGAAAAATCCCCAGATCATTTATCATAGAAATGCGACCGCTTTGTCGCGGATTGTTTGATCTGATATTGTTCTCTTCAGAGAAAGGCCGAGACCTACGGGGAGCCTTTGGATCAGATCGACAGATAATTGATCGTACAGGGTATTACGTTAGTTTACCCTCTGGGTTAATATATTGAGAGATGCTTGTATTTATAGGTATCCTTGTCTAGAACATTTTTAGTTTGGATTAAAAGGGTCCTTTATATCGACTTGTCGGTCGATGGTATCTCTACCGTCAGGTGAGATGGGGACCAACAATTAAGAAGTTAAGGGATGCCCTTAGACTTGGATAGACATATCTTTACTGTAGACATATCCTTATGGATGGTCAAATTATTGGGATTATGGTATGTTATGTCTCTCGGATGTGCGTATAATCTGAGAGCCTTCGGATGTAGTTTCGGATGAACTCCTAGCCTTGCCATTGCATAGGCAAGTGGAGTAGGCGATCGGAATGATTGCGGAAATAGTTCCGATATCAAAGATCTCATACCGAGTGATAATTTTGACTGATATAAGTGTTACTAAACACTATGGGAATTGGAAGAATGTAAGTTGTGATTATAGGAGATGTTGGAGGGGATATTTATCTATCCCAGTATTTCTCCTTAAGAAGATTCGGAACTCTTTGTTGAAAGAGAGATGAACCTTTGAGATTAGACATCGATTATCGATGATGAAATATGGTAGTTGTTAAAAATTAATATCCTTCGTTGAGGATAAATGATCTGTTTAGATCAGCTAAGGACACCTGTGTATACTCTAGGGTTGATTTACGACTGGAGTATTAATATTGTGGTGACAGGAAGTCATACAATTATCAAGGTCATTGTGATGATTGATATATCATCAGTGAAGAGTAAAGAGGATGCAGGTGTGTAAAGACGACAATTTCATACTTAGTATGAATTTTATGAGTTGTGATTAAGTTGGTAGACTAATTAACGATTTAGTCACCACTAGATTTGAGAATCGTGTATCCTGGACACGATTGGATCAGTTTGTGGTTGTTGGAGTTGCGTAACCTGGCCACTATTGATTTTAGTAGTTGGAGTTGCACACTCGACCACCGTAGATGGTGGTTTTCCTTGTATGTTTTGGGTTAATTATGTAGAAGTGGATAGAATGTTTGACATTACTATACCACGGACTTGTTTGACAAAGGTGATGATGGAAATCATTTAGTCGGAAGCTGGTGAAACCAGTTACAAGACCTTGACGGCGGTTAACTTTTACACGAGTATTAGTTAATCCTTCCGGGGTGGATAAAAGGATGTACGCAAATGCATCATTTCAGGGATCGGAGCGATTCCGATGCAGTTGCATGAGACGTATCTTATGCTTACGACAGTTAAGAAACTACGAGATAGGCTGTCATATACATGCCGTGACTTTGGTAGTTATTATCTAGATTTATGGATGTATGGAGCAAAAGTGCTCATTGAATTTAACTAGCTACTGGGTAGCTACTATAGAGTTGCTGGAATGCGAACAGTTGCAACTTGAGAGATTGATCGCTATAGTCTTCCATGCACTTACAGAGTGTGTGGCGGAGTGGATTTTTGATGGTAGATGGACTTCTCTTGTGAGAAGATAATTTTTCGCCTCTAATATGGATATGTATTCTAGACACACATCCACTTAAGAAGGAGTTGCTACAGGTGGCACATCATCTGAGATTTGCTCTACATCCTGGTGGTACTTGGATGTACGGAGACTCGAAATGCTTATACTGGTGGAACGGTATAAAAGAGATAGTGCAGACTTGGTTTCTTGATGTTCAGTATGCCAACGGGTAAAGGTCGAACATCAGAAACCCGCTGGGTTGCTCCAAGAAATTTTGATTTCCTGAATGGAAGTGGGAGCATATCACTATGGATTTCATTATGGGATTGTCCATAACCCGTAAAGGACATGATGCAATTTGGGTGATCGACTAACCAAATCAGCTCACTTTCTGCCTATTCGTGGAATGGACTTGTTGGATCGTCTGGCAGAGTTGTACTGTTGAGGGATTATCATATTGCATGGTGTGGCATTGGGTATTATATCTGATAGAGATCCGTGATTTACCTTACGATTTTGGTAGAGTCTACATCAGACCATGGGCATAGAGCTTTAACTCAGTACAACGTTCAGCCGCAGACAGATAGACAATCTGAGTGTACCATTCAGACATTGGAGGATCTATTAAGATCTTGTGTCATGAATTATGGAGGTAGTTGAGAGAATCACATTCCTTTAGTGGAATTTGACTATAAGAACAGTTATCACTCATCCATACAGATGACTTCTTCTGAGGCCCTATACGGTAGACACTGTAGATCTCCCGTGTTGTGGAAGGAAGTCGGGGAACAGGTATTTCAACGTGTTTCACCTACGAAAGGGGTGAAACGATTTGGGTTGAATGGAAAATTAGCTCAATACTATATTGATCCATTTGAGATGTTGGAGCGGATTGGGAGTGTTGTTAGTGAAAGCCCTAGAGCCAATCATGTGATGATTGTTGTATGAACTTTATTGTATCATATTCCTATTTATAAAGGCATGGTTATTATATTTACTTGTATTGGTGCCAAATAAACTAAGTATAATAACGTCCTTGAATAGAAGGTTCTTATCTATATCGATCGATTGGTTGAATCGATAATGAGATGATATAGAGAACACTACTCTTAATCATTCCTAGTCAAGTATTAACATTCAGGGACAATGTTAATGCGTAGAGACTAGCATGTAGGTCAACTCGATGACTTGATCTCACAAGTCATGGATATGAGATATCAAGTTGACACATGGGTATGCATTGGAGAATGTATACTGAATGACCCTCCATGAGAAAGTATCATGGATCGTTATATGAGTGTCATATACTTTCTCATGTGACTATTAGTTCTTGGACCTGAAGTCACCATGGTTCCCTACATAAGGAGTTGCATACTTTGGCTTCGTCAAACGTCACCCGTAAATGGGTGGACTATAAAGGCGATTACTGGGTATGTAACAAATTATGCGGAGGAATGTGAGTGATGTAGATGAGATCTATCCCTCCTATATGACGGGAGTGACATCGTTATTCTTGATAGAGTGAGACCACGAAATGCATGGCCATGCCCAAATGAGTCAATATGAGATATTGAGCTCATTTGATTAGAGTGAGTCTACTTGGAGTTCAAGATATAGATTGTACCGAGGATGACACGGTCTATTCCTCAATTGGTCAATCTAGATGTCAAGGATAGAGGGACATTGTCACATATTGTGAGAGTCACAATTAGTAGTCACAAAGGTGATGTTGGAGCTCAACATTCTTGTAACTTGGGTAGCAATGATGTGTTGTTAGATACCGCTCATTGCTTATGTTCCTAAATCGGTTTAGGGACATTGCCAACGTTACAAGAACCTATAGGGTCACACACAAAGGGCAATTAGATGGAGATTAGGTTCATATGATGAACCATGAGGATTAGGTTCATGGGATGAACCAAATTGGATTAAGAGGAATCCAAATTAGACTAATTGAGTTAGACTCAATTTGATTCAAGTGTTGAATGAGTCTAATTTATATTTGATTCATTGAGTCAATTTAAATTAATGAATAGAGATTCATTAAATCAAATTGACTTGAATCAAGTGGTTAGATTTGATCAACCATGGGAGATAAGATGTCATGTTTAACTTGACTTGAGAGGGAAGATGAATGGTCAATTTTGACTTGACCAATTGCCATGTCATGGTGACATGGCATGCGGGTTGGCCAATGATGATGTTCCACATCATCATAGACTTATCATGTGGTGCCACCTCATGAGGGAGACCAAGAGCTATTGGCTCTTGGAGTTACATGCATGCATGTAACCCCCCATCCATTGAAGTGGACGACCACTATTCATCATGGTGGAATTCATTTGGTGAGTAAATCTATCTTCTTCTTCCTTGGATCATCTTCCTCTCAAGCTGTCTCCCAATCCTTTACTTTGGCCGAAACTTCCAAGGGGAGCTAGCACACTCTAGGTTGTTTTTCTCCACCATTTGTCCATGTGGATACCAATAGAGGAGTGTACACTTGACACTCTTGAGTTCCGGCAAAGCATTTGGAAGTGCAGGATAAGCGAAGGGCATCGCTATGAGGGTAATACTCTCATCTTGTAGATCTAAGGTAGATCTAGGGTATTTAAACACATACATATTTTATTTTATTTTATATCTTCACACGGATCCGTGGCCGGGCTTCCGAGGTTTCCGCAATGCAAAAAGTGGTTTTTGCTGCTCGGAAAGTCCAACAAGTGTAGCTTACCAGTTGACTTTGCCTCCAACACTTGTAGGTGTTCATAATGTATTTTATGTTTATATGCTGAGGAAATACGTTCCGCGTTTAGAGCATGTTCTGAAAGAGCTTCCGATTCTACCTCAATCTAATTCGACCTATGAGGAGATTTCAATGCAAATTTTTGGTCGCAAGGAGCAACAATTGCGAAATAAAACCATCTGACTTGTAAGGGTTGGATGGCAGCCATATACTGATGAGAAGGCTATGTGGGAGCTGAAAGATACTATCCGAGCTCGATATCCTCATTTGTTCACTTGAGGCATGTAGTAGTTCAAGAAATCTCTTGAATTGGTTCTTACATTTAAGTACGAAATTTGGGAACCAAATTTTTATTAGTGGAGGAGAATGTAAGATACCAAAAAAAAATAAATCCCTTGCTAATTGGTAATTATCTTGAGGAAATATTTTCAAGAATTTTCAGGAATTTTTCTGGAATTAAAAGGAATTTGTATGACCATTTAGGAGGAAGATTAAAACCTAAATGGGTGCGGGGTCAAGTTGGATTAGCTCGGATTTAAGCTAGGCTAGCCCAACCACCTAAAACAGCCCGATCGCGAGTTTCTCACTCGCGATAGCTAGATTTTACTGTTTGTTTCTCAGCCGCCTTTTTCTTCACCCGTCGTCGACTCCTCTTCTCCATCGATAATTCTTTCCCGGGCCATAATTCGAACCGTCGCCTCTCTCGCTCCCTATTCTTCCCGATTTTCGCCGCTTCACTCATTTTGATCCCGAGCTTCAGTCGATCTCTGTCCTTGCTCATCGGTCGACGCCACAACTGCGTGAGTCTGCGAGTTCGAGAGGAAAAGTCGGCGACTCCATTCTCCACGGTAATGTCCGATTGGAAGCACAGCGATCTGAAGCTGAGTGGTCGGTTGCTTTGGACACAGGGAGGAATATCGTTGGTACAGATGCAATTATCGGTATATCTCGATCTCTTCTCCTTGCCGAGCCACCATCTCCGTCGCTAGCGACGACAGCGCGGTTGTCCTTGGTCGCTAGACGTCACCTCGAGCAGAAGACCCCCGATGGTTGGCCATCAACGAGCTCGATCTCTGCTGCAGTTAGTTCTTGCTTCCAATCCTGTTCTTTTCCATTTCCCTTCTCTTCCTCGGCCGTTACCTTCGCTCTGGCCGTCGATGGCTTGCCTCCGATCAACAGAACTACCTACCAGAGATATTGTTGAGTCCATGAGCACAGCTTGGCGAGATCTATAGCTTCGCCAGCCTCACCGAAACTCTGCCTCTCCTCCTTGCTAGATCTCGATCCCGATTTGCTGCTCATTGCGATCTCTCCTTTTGCCGTCTACCTCGCCAGTGACTTGTTCCATTGTGTTTCTTCTTCCTTATTAGGGACTCTGCCAAGGTCGATGTCGATTGCTTGCTCTGAAGATTTCACCTCACTGCACATGATCACAACCTTCTGCACCTCAGTGAGCAGCAGCAACCATCGTGTGTTCAGGTAGCAATGCATTGCCAGAGTTGTTCAACAACCGCTGTCGATCAATTGTGAGGGTTTTCTCGATGATCTACTCTTACATCAATGAGTAATTGCTTAGATATCTTGTTGTTTCTTAGATTACAGATTGTGGTATGTTTATGACAGGGATAAGGCAGACCATTGTGAGGTTTGTCTCCAATTCAACTGTTTGGACTTAGGTCCAATTGAACCAAGAAGCTGTGGTTCAATGAGGTGGTGTTAGGTAAGTTGGATTTGGATGTTTACGGATGTATACCATTAGTGGTTTTGTTATCTGATCTGATGGTTGGTTGGTGATGAAATATAGGGATAGATGTGAAGGCTTGATAAGGTTAATTGGATAACTAGATCAATCTAGTTGATCGAGATACGAAGTCGTGTAGGATTTGATTCGATCATTCGTTGTATAATAGAACTTAATTCTAGTTTTTGTTGTCTTGCAGGATTTTGATTAGTGATGGATGCTCGTACTGTAGGGGATCATTGGAACGCTAAAGGGGGGTGAATAGCATCGTGCTATGCGTCGATGGAATACGTTCGCGTGTTCGTCTATAATTTTCGTTAGCGCAGCGGAATATAGATAATAATAACAATAACAAAATAGACAATCACACAAGAACACAAGAATATAACGTGGTTCGGAACCGAATAGTTTCTACTCCACGGATCGAGCTCTAAAGAGCTCTAGCGATGCCAACGCAATCACTAATCACAACTACTCCTTCTTAACACAAGTTGGAGGCAGAGAACCCCCTTACAAACTATTCTTACAACAATAAGAAATAGATACAAGCAATTACAACAATGAAATACAATGCAAGTAAAGAAAACTACTTTACAATTGCTCTTTGAATGCTTGATCGCTTGGTAGCTTGGATTGCACTTGGAGACCCTGATTTGCAGCAGCAAATCGCCCCAAAAGCCCTTAAAAAACCATTTATTTTTCCTCATTCACGAGCTCCATTTAAAGGTTCTACCTGTGCTGGAACATCAGTCGACTGATCAAGTCATCACTCAACTACTAACCGCAGCGGTCGAGTGAGACTCAATTTTGTGCTCCAAAACTCGAGCACCAGTCAACTGATCACACGATTAGTCGACTGATCGGCCAATCAGTCAACTGCCCTCCTCTGGTAGTCAACTGCTATGGCACTTCCCACAGTCAAACCCTAGTTGACTCTCACCAGTCGACTGCCATATGTCACCAGTCAACTGGCACACCTCAAACATGAGGTTTTATCCCAAGTATAGTTCCCCCATACTTGCTAGACCACCCTTAGCCTAGACCTAAGCCTTCTAGCCACCTCCATCAGCCTCATGCCTCTCAGATCCCTCCAAGTCAACCATGACTTGTTCATCCATCGCGCTAGCCTTCAGGTGCTTCCATCGGCTATGTCATGCTAACGGTGTCTACACCACCAAGGCACATTGGACTTGTCACGCCCCGATAGAGACACCGCCAGATGAAAATCCGGCATCATCTCCCCTTTATGGGTGACAATGCCAATTTTCATACAAGGCCTACACGGCCACTATACATCGGTCAACACGACCGGAATCTAAACAACACACACAGTGAAATAATTAGGCCTCAGGCCAACAAACAAATGACATAACCAAAAGTATATCACATATAAACCTACCCCATCTGCCATCTGGGCAGGAATACTCAACCGAAATCCAATCCAGAACAAAACTCTGAATAAAGGTCCATAAGGACACTAAAAATCCATGAGTACATAATCCAACTCCAGTCCTAAACATATCCTCTAATAAAAATCCAAATCCATAAAAAAATAACCAAATAAAAACTCCCACTATGAAGGGGTTTGACAGCTGGACTCTCCTGACAGCTTCATCCTGAAATAGATATAAATCAACGGGGTAAGTTCAAAGATCTCAGCGGGTATAGTCGATATGCAAGTAAGTCATAGCTAACAATAAAAATCATGTCAGTACAGTCTCATATATAGGGTATGCAAGAAATAAATACAACAGGACTGTACTAACCTGAATCTCCTACCCTGATATAGGAGCATGTGCCTGACTAGAAGTAATAAAGTCCTCACCATATATATAAATATGTATCCTGTATGAATGACAATCATATGCACAATCAAGGCAGCAATAAAAATGCAGCAAACACAATACAAATGCTATCCATGCAAAATGCATGCCGTGCCAATGACATGGTCACCCCTGACGCCAGTCAGCCGCCTCACACGCAATGGTGAAGCCGAGTGGGTAGGGCTATGACAATTGTGCACTCTGCCATCACTGCTCATGAGTGATCGAGTGGACAGGATGCTGTCGGAGTACACCTATCCTCCTGCCCCAAACAGAGTGGGGAGCTAAAGCCTTTACTTATATTTTACAAGGGACTGATAACATGATCTTCTGTGCCACACCAAGCACCATGTTATCTACAATGTAAAATATTAGACAATATGCACACACATATAATAAATATATAAAGTGCAAACAATGATCATGTGATTCTTATTTCAAAATAAAATGTTCATACAAAAAGAGCTAGGCTTTCAGTATACATTCTAACGATTATTGTGTAGGCCGTATGGCCGTTGCGGGCTCGATAATAATGGAACCCGTCCGGATGCAAGATAGTGCATGATAATAAAGCATATAAATCCAACAAAATACACCTATCCGAATAATATGCACAATCAATATGTACATATCCCTAATCCAAGTAACTATGATCCAAATAAAACAGGAAAGGTATAATCATAACCTATCACATGCATGTATCAACTAGGCACCAAAAACATACTAGGCATATAAATATGAAAATTATTGCAAGTTATCCTAACTGGCATATCAACTTGACTATATCAAAAAGATAAGTCAAAATACCCGCCTGATAATATATCCACAAAAGAACCAGATCGTCACGACCGGGGACCTGCCTGTAAACACAATAAAGCATAACTATTATTAAGCACAAAATACCATTTACCGACAAATCGAATTCATAATCGATTCCTTCCATAACCAATTAATCCAAAGTAAATCCATCAAATCCAAGCACACGACGTGCTAAATACTACTATGTATCTCCAAGTAGACCCTCAACCCGTAGGTCATAAATTGTGATTAACTCCTCAATCCAAGAATATGTCCTTGCAATTAATCTCACCATGATCAATACTCATCATATGAAAATATTATCCATCTCACAACAAATGATCGAATCGAATCCTACATCGACCTCATATCGGATCCACTAGATTGATTTAATTATATATCCTATTCCACCTAATCAATCCTCCATACATAATTACAGAACCGATCATAAATATGAATCTAACCTAACTCTAGGTGACATACACATGACTCAACCAATCCTTACCTCAACCTCGATCCAACACTTGGATCCCAGAACAGCTCACCAACAGGACATCACAAATCGACCTTCAATTTCATACCGTGAATCCGATCCACACTTACCCTGTACAACTCCTTTGATCCGAGTATAGGTATCAAATCTGGACCAATCAGATTGTTTTGCAAGCAATCCCTATTCGGATCACCTTCCACACCTAGAAATCACAATTTATAAACCCAACGCATTCCATAACCCACCGAATACACAACTCAAGGCCTAATCCATCTCTACAACCCTGTACGACCTGAAACAAAACCAATCTTCACTCCCATTTACAACCCAATTCACAGTCACCACAAGCAAGATCAAACACAGCCTTTAAAGAAAATGCACAACGAGATATACCTGCCTTAGCAACTCCATCGGCAGCCATTCCTAATCCAATCCCTTGTTCCCCTGTTCAAGACCACTTCAAAAAACCACAGACTTAAACCAAACAAAGGAAACTACGGCTAGGGTTTTTGATCTTCATCAAAGGAAATATACAACAGTCGATTCTTACCTTGCTCCGACGCCCAACGGCAGAGATCAAAACCTCCGGTCAAACCCGCTGCAACCGCTGCCTAGCCGCCGCACAGCGGTCCTTGATATGCCGCTCACCGTCGGCTCATTTGTGGAGGCCGGCGAGTTACTCCTCCGTCATCGTCAAAAGAAAGAAGAAGAGGGCTCAGCAAAGATCATCGCCCCCAAAATTTGAGTGAGGCACAACTACCCCATCGCAAACTCCCAGTCACGCGCTCATCGTCGGCTCGTCCATGGCCACCGGCGAGGATGCTTGCCGTCGCTTGCAGAGAAGATGAAATTTGCCAAGGATCAGAGCGACGGCGCGGGGAGGTCTTGTCGCGACAGCGCGGGGAGATCTGGTCGAAGACCTTTGGGCGCACGGCGGCGGACTCAGCGCCAGCAGCGAAGGGGAAAAAAACAAGAGGAGGCCGGTGGCCGCAAGGACGAGCGGCGAAGAAAAATAAATCACGGAACCACCGCGAGGAAGTCGTCGGGCGCTGCGGGGGAAAAGAAAAAGAAGAAAAAAAACAAATAGGTTTTCTGTTTAGGGTAATACCCTCTATTAACCCCTTAAATAGACTTCACCAAAGCCTATTTATTTTATTCCCGTAATAATCTCGTACGAGATCCGTTTATTTCTAGAAAAATTTCGAAAAAATTTCTAAAAATCTCAAAAAATTTCCAGGATTATTTCCTTAACTCTTTGGCCATTTAATCTAATATTTTAAATCTTCAGTATTTAACATTCTCCCCACTTATAAAAATTTGGTCCCCAAATTTCTTACTCGTATATGAGTACGAGATGTCACAACAACCATCTCCGGCATCTGGAGACAAGTCATATCTCAAGTGACCAAGTGGGGTTACTGATATCCCCTAAAAATCAAATCACACCTGCTTCTAGCAGCCCTTCTAAAGTATGAATAGTATCTTCATATCGACCACCTATCAAAAGTACCTAACTGTACCAGAGTTGAGCTCGATATTCGTGACCTGTTAAAGACTTTACCATAATCCTAAGGTAAATCCTGAATCGCTATCGCATACAATACTCAAAGATACTCCATGAACTGGAAATTGCCACAGTATAACCTATCCAGCGATCCAACAAACTCATCGTATGGATCGGACGAAAATGAGCGGACTTAGCTAATCATACTAAGTCCTTTCCGAATTCCAAATAATCTCCCAACACTGTCCCTCATACTAGGCTTTCACTTTTCTCTTGGTACAGAACCTTGCTGATTATTAGCATTCCACCTTTACTAGTTGACACACTGAATACCAGACTTCCAAATCAACTAAGTTCCACATGACGTTCCACCACAGAGAACGTTTCAATATTTACTACTTTCCAGATACAATCCTATACATCTGCAACATATAGAACCTATTGCAATCATCAGCAATACTTATCAAAATATCATGACCAAGCCTCGTGGCTCTCGGAGTAATGCAAAAGGCACTACTTTTAGGCAACGACATGCTACCCCGACCGGGACTCGTAGCCAGTCAAGATGTCAAGTAGCTAACTAGCTATAGACGACATAGAAATTCCACTATCACTAATTCCGAACCGGTAGAGCAAGAGTACAACTCTATGGTAGATGCTCTCTATCATCCCAACAGGGATCCCTAGTTGCAACTTTCCTTGTTCTAACAACTCCAGGCAACTACTCAGTAGCTAGCTAAAATCCCATGAGCATTTCTGCTCCTCACCTCTACAAAGAAACATCATATCTGTTAAGTCCACATCATATATATATATATATATATATATATGACAACCCATCTCGTAGTTCCTCATTTGACGTAAACATGGGATACGTCTCGATCAACTAAATCAAAAACGCTCCATTCTCTGAAACATCGCATCCGCATATAAATTAACCTTCCTTTCACCCGAGAATGATCACACAACACTGTGTAAAAGTCAACCATCGTCTGAGCCCTGAAACTAGTTTCACAAGCTTCACACCAAGTAAATTCCATCACCAATCAGCGGTGTAGAACCACTAGAGCATCCTATCCATATCTATGGTAATAATCAAATCAATACCAGAAAACCATCATCTACAGTGGTCGAGTGCTCAACTCCAACTGCCACCATCATAAATGATCCAATCGTGTCCAGAATACACGATTTCCTAAATCCCTGGATGACTAAGTCGTCATAAGTCAAACAAGATAAACAAACCTCGTACAATTCATACCGAGTATGAAATTGTCACCACTATACACCTGCATCCTCTTTACTCTAGGCTGATGATATATCAATCATCCCTATGACTTTGATAATTGTATGACATCCTGTCCCTACAATATCAACACACCTATCATAAATCAATCCTGGAGTATACACAGGTGTCCTATAGTTGATCTAAATAGATCCTTAATCCACCATGAAGGATATTCATTTCCTTCTACCACTACTGCATTTCATCATCGATGATCGATATATAACCCCAAAGGTTCATCTCTCTTTGAACAACAAGTTCCAGAGCTTCTCAAGAAATAAAATACTGGGATAAATAAATATCCCATCCAACACCTCCTATAATTGGAACTTAGATTCTTCCAATTCCCAATAGTGTTAAGCAACACTGATACCAACTAAATTATCCCCTGGTAAATTCGTCATTCTAACTAATACCTCTCGGCATCATCAACCTTGCCAATTTTGAAAGACCGAACGATGACGGTATCTAAGCAACTCGATTTGGCGCTTAGCCAATTGAATGACAGCGCCTTGAGTATATTACGAGCTTCAACAACCTTGTGCGTTTTACACTAGCCCTCAGCTAATGCACCATAAATACAAACATTTGGCTCGTAAAATATCATTACCTCAGTACCAAATAAATTATCACCCAGTAGGGGATCTTCGATATCAAAAACTATTTTCGAAATCATTCCGATCGCCTACTCTACTTGCCTATACAGCGGCAAGCCTAGAAGTTCATCCAACACCACCTCTGATTACTCTCGAATTATACAAGCATCCGAGAGACATTCTTATACCATCCTGTCACAATCATAACCTCCAAGTTAATATCCAAATATCCATATTATATCAACCAAGTTAACTATAACTCAACTAAGTCAACTCTCCCACCAAAATATAACATCTCCAACAATCAACCTCTAAACATCAAAAATTATTATCATACCCCTCTGATAATCATCACAGAAATTATCTCAACATCTCACCTGTCGGTGGAAACACTATTAATCTACATGATCCAAATATAGAAATCCTTTTAATCCTATTTGTACATGTTTTAACCATAGATATCTATAAACACCTGTACCTCTCAATATATCATCAAGTAAGGTAAACTATAGTAATACCTCAATGATCAATCCTTCAACCATCTACAATTCCTTTCGAGTAAAGATGCAAACTCATCCAAGTTCTGCTCTTAATGGATTCCCTATTTCACAGTGACCCATAATAAGAATTCGGTAACTGTATGAATCTAGGTGTAACCTCTTCCTATCATGTTCTTCAAGAACCATACAACCAGCCTCATATCTCCACAAGTGCACAAACCACTTCTGATAGTCACATAAATCTGAGGAGAAAACTTTAATCCATATTCCTATTTTCCGCTGGGAAATGAGGTGTTTCATCAATCTTTTATTCCCGAGACAGAGCCTTGATCACCACCAAAATAAACTAAAATTCCAACTAAACCCTCAATCACTCAAGAGGTTGTAAACCTCCATCATCAACATTAAGTTACCATCTCTAGCAACCGACATAATCAATATCGAACATCAACATGGGAACGAAATAATGTCACATGAATTCAACTAGAAAAGCACGTTCACGACTTCTACCGTTGCCTTATCCGATGTGTAGGTTATTATCACATAGATTTACTACACTATTCTCTTGAGACACTTGATGCAGTGTCATTTTCATAAATATGACTCACCCTAATGCCTCCCGATATGAACTGATGGAAGATCCAACTATCCTAATCCAAATGTAAGCCAATAAATCGTAGGTGATCGAAAATAACTCAATCACTATCTTGAGCCCTTAAATGGGGGTAAACTCCATAGTGAACTCCATTAACAATTGATCACTCAACTTAAGGCTCAAGCATTCCTCAACAATGAGTCATACAAAATAACCTGGAGAAATACTGTCTCTCGAAAACATCCTGAACCCGTGATCCCGTAATGGGTTATTTCCCCAAATAAATTTCTTCTACATATTCCACCAAGTAACATCTTATCATTGCCATAGTAAGAAACTAACTCCACTCTCCCTATATAAATACCAGTTAGGTACTTAACAGCACCGTCAATGTTATCGCTCTAAGGCTCAAGCCGCTCAAGGATCAAAATCCATATGGAACTTCGTAACTTAAACCTCCATTGTCTGCATCAACAATAGTATACATTCCTTGTCCCTTACCCACCAGGGTAATAATCTGACTAGCATAATTAGTGAAAATCTCTAACACTGTAGCTCTTGATTTCCACAACCAATGTGACGACTTGACCCCTGCTTTCTGACTCGGTATCAGTCAGCTCTCAAAGAAAAATCATCTTTTCGACACAGGTTCAAGACTCACAAACTGAACAGATTGTTCACGTGGTCAACTCCATCCACGATTACGAATAGTGAGCAATACACTAAATGTTATTTTCTGTTATCCACTAAACACATAGCCAATCAAACCAGGAGTATAAATACTACGGCAACTCCGGTTGGTCACCTTGCTGGGCGACCCCTACTACGAGTCTGCACATGAGTCAAAATTCTATAGACCCTTCTGGCAACTCCTTAGCCAGAGATCTCATTGTCCTCTTGCGTGGTTACCCTGCACCACGTCTCGGTGCAAGAGCACGCCCTCCTCGTCTCATATCTGTTAAATTATTACATATGTTACTAGAACAAATATTACTAGAAGTAATAACATATAAAATTAATCATCATACCTATTTTGCCGCAGGAGAGGTCCCGTCGCCGCCAAAACCCCATATTAACCTCGTCAAAAATCCTCGAATTTTCGAAACATAAAAATCGTCGGAAATCCATACCAATCCAAAATTTCCAGATTGCCTCGCAAAACGTGCCAAACATGGCGAACTCCAAAAAAATCCAAAAATCCCTAGGAACTCGAAAACCTAGGCGCTCTGATACCAAATAAATTGTCACACCCTGATAGAGACCCCGCCAGACGAAAATCCGGCAGCATCTCCCCTGTACGGGTGACAATGCCAATTTTCATACAAGGCCTACACGACCACTATACATCGGTCAACACGATCGGAATTCAAACAACACACGCAGTGTAATAATTAGGCCTCAGGCCAACAAACAAATGTCATAACCAAAAGTATATCACATATAAACCTACCCCTTCTGCCATCTGGGCAGGAATACTCAACCGAAATCCAATCCAAAACAAAACTCCGAATAGAGGTCCATAAGGACACTAAAAATCCACGAGTACATAATCCAACTCCAGTCCTAAACATATCTTCTAATAAAAATCCAAATCCATAAAACAAATAACCAAATAAAAACTTCCACGATGAAGGGGTTTGGCAGCTGGACTCTCCTGACAGCTTCATCCTGAAATAGATATAAATCAACGGGGTAAGTTCAAAGATCTCAGCGGGTATAGTCGATATGCAAGTAAGTCATAGCTAACAATAAAAATCATGTCAGTACAGTCTCATATATAGGGTATGTTGGCAACGTGCTATTCCTCGGAGGCTCATTGGCTCCCATGTCCCCGGATTAAAATTTTCACTAATGAAAACTAATCTGGATGGGATGAGTTTCCTAAGCACAACTAATTCATCGTCGTGCTAATGACTTGAGCGATCGCTTAAACAAACTAGTTGTTCAAGCAACACAATTCTTTTTTAGTCGGTTAGCCGTGGAAGAGACGACGGACGGATCACCGGTTTTTGTGTTTGTCTTCGGGGTCCATGATTATACAAATACATACAAATGTAAACTAGTATAATCAACACATACATAAAGTAAGCATCCACACAAAACATGCATATAAATAAGAACATGCAAAGATCAATAATAAAAGTTATAAAACTTTTATACCTCTCGATCTTCTATCGTATGTCCTAACCTCCTTGTAGACTTCGTGTGGGCGAAGATCCTCCACAAGTTGAAGCTTCCTAGATCTTCTTCAATCCAAAGAAAGAAGAACTCTCTTTCCTTTCTTGCTTGAGCCAACCACCAATCCACAAAGGATTGATGCCGCCGGCCCCAAGAATAGAGAGAACAAAATGGAAACCACCAAGGAACCAAACTAGGGACAAACCCTAGCTTCTAGTGCCACCGGCCAAGATGGAGTAAAGAGGTGAAAGGGAATATGTTGGGCTCCGACCAAGGTGAAGGGAATAGAGGAAGGAGCCGGCCACACCCTAGGAAGAAGAAGAGCTCCTCTCCTATAGATGCCGCCCACCTTCTTGCAAACCCTAGCCGCCCAACCATAGGAGCCAAACCCTAGTTAGGGTTTCCTCCTTAGGCTTACTTGCCGCCCAACCAAGGTGGAGGGAAGAGATCTAGGAGCCGGCCACCATCTTGGAAGAAGAAGAGATCCTCCACAAGTTGCCACCCACTCTCCCTTCGAAACCTTAGCCGCCCAACCATAGGAGCCAAACCCTAGTTAGGGTTTCCTCCTTAGGCTTACTTGCCGCCCAACCAAGGTGGAGGGAAGAGATCTAGGAGCCGGCCACCATCTTGGAAGAAGAAGAGATCCTCCACAAGTTGCCGCCCACTCTCCCTTCCAAACCTTAGCCGCCCAACCAAAGAGCCAAACCCTAATCCAATTAGGGTTTCCTCCTTAGGGTTTCTTGCCGCCCAAGCAATGAGAGGCTAAACCCTAATTTCCATCATCCATCATCTTATCATTGCCGCCCACCTTAAACCTATATATATAGAGTTAGGTTTAGGCCTTGGTTTAATCTCCACCGTCGGTTCTAGGGTTTTAATCTCAACCGTCGGATCTAGAGATTTAATCTCAACCGTCGGTTCTAGGGTTTTAATCCCAACTGTCGGATCTAGAGATTTAATCTCCACCGTCGGTTCTAGGGTTTTAATCCCAACCATCGGATCTAGAGATTTAATCTCCACCGTCGGTTCTAGGGATTTAATCTCAACCATCGGTTCTAGGGATTTAATCCCAACCGTCGGATCTAGAGATTTAATCTCAACCATTGGTTCTAGGGATTTAATCCCAACCGTCGGATCTAGAGATTTAATCTCAACCGTCGGTTCTAGAGATTTAATCTCAACCATCGGTTCTAGGGATTTAATCCCAACCGTCGGATCTAGAGGTTTAATCTCAACCGTCGGTTCAAGAGATTTAATCTCAACCGTCACTTCTAGAGATTTGTTTTCCATCATTGGATCTAGACTTCTTGAGGATTATATTAGGCTACGATAGGGACCATGAGGAGGAGTTGGATCTTGGCCACCCGATGGATCGGAACCACACAAACTTGATCCATCAATGATGTTCCATTCCACTAGAGGATCATCATTGAACTACCTCACCAACCCCCATAAATTAATATGGGCTCGATATATTATTTGTACATCCATCTCCCCGTGTTTAAGATATCGAATGTCCGTCAAATAATTGATTTACTGACCATCAATTAATTAACATCTAACTCCTCGAGTAGTACCACTCAACCTTTTCATCATGTTGACTAAGTCAACCTGCAGGGTTTACATGATGAACCTTATGAGCTCCTCAACGGGACATCATCAACCTATATATAGGACACAATTTCCTCCTATAATCAATGACACACCATGTAAATAATATCATTTCCCAACTTACCGGGCATATTGATTTAATCCATAGAAATCTCACCCTTTGGTAAATCAAAGAAATAAATACTAAGTACATGTGCCCATTATTATATCGAGATTAAGAGCATGTACAACATAATATCTGAGGTCCGATTCAATTATGTAGTCAGCAATAAATTGAATCACCTCTATGTCGGTCCTGCTCAATACACCTAAGTGTACTAGTGTAACTCTATGTTCAAGATAAAACAATACCAAGCTACACTACAACCATGCCAATGGTTTGTCCAAAACCATCTTGGTTGTGAGCCTCTACTTATATTCTACAAGGGGCTGATAACATGATCTTCAGTGCCACACCAAGCATCATGTTATTTACAATGTAAAATATTAGACAATTTTGCATAACTATAAAAATATGCAAACAATGATCATGTGATTCTTATTTCAAAATAAAATGTTCATACACAAAGAGCTAGGCTTTCAGTATACATTCCAACAGGGTATGCAAGAAATAAATTCAACATGACTGTACTAACCTGAATCTCCTACCCTGATATAGGAGCATGTGCCTGACTAGAAGTAATAAAGTCCTCACCATATATATAAATATGTATCATGTATGCATGACAATCATATGCACATCCAAGGCAGCAATAAAAATACAACAAACACAATACAAATGCTATCCATGCAAAATGCATGTCGTGCTAATGACATGGTCACCCCTGACGCCAGTCAGCTGCCTCACACGCGATGGTGAAGCCGAGTGGGTAGTGCTATGACAACTGTGCATTCTGCCATCACTGCTCATGAGTTATCGAGTGGATAGGATGCTGTTGGAGTACACCTATCCTCCTGCCCCAAACAGAGTGGGGGAGCTAAGCTCTCATCTCCTGGTGTCATAGACCAGAGGAGGGATCCCTGCCCGCTACCACGCTGCCTCATCGCTACGCTACCCATGATAGGCGGACGGTCGACAGAGCAACTGCACACACCCTCCTGATGTACCACTAACCCATGAGTGGCAGTGTGTGCAGGCCATGTAACTGGCTGCGGGCTCAACAATAATGGAACCCCGTCCAGCCAGCATGCAATCATGCAAGATAGTGCATGATACTAAAGCATGTAAATCCAACAAAATACACCTATCCGAATAATATGCACAATCAATATGTACATATCCCTAATCCAAGTAACTATGATCCAAATAAAACAGGAAAGGTATAATCATAACCTATCACATGCATGTATCAAGTAGGCACCAAAAACATACTAGGCATATAAAAATGAAAATTATTGCAAGTTACCCTAACTAGCATATCAACTTGACTATATCAAAAAGATAAGTCAAAATACCCGCCTGATAATATATCCGCAAAAGAACCAGATCGTCACGACCGGGGACCTGCCTCGTGACCGAAACCTGCATAAAGCATAACTATTATTAAGCACAAAATACCATTTACCGACAAATCGAATACATAATCGATTCCTTCCATAACCAATTAATCCAAAGTAAATCCATCAAATCCAAGCACACGACGTGCTAAATACTACTATGTATCTCCAAGTAGACCCTCAACCCGTAGGTCATAAATTGTGATTAACTCCTCAATCCAAGAATATATCCTTGCAATTAATCTCACCATGATCAATACTCATCATATGAAAATATTATCCATCTCACAACAAATGATCGAATCGAATCCTACATCGACCTCATATCCGATCCACTAGATTGATTTAATTATATATCCTATTCCACCTAATCAATCCTCCATACATAATTATAGAACCGATCATAAATATGAATCTAACCAAACTCTAGGTGACATACACATGACTCAACCAATCCTTACCTCAACCTCGATCCAACACTTGGATCCCACAACAGCTCACCAACAGGACATCATAAATCGACCTTCAATTTCATACCGTGAATCCGATCCACACTTACCTCAGCATAACTCCTTTGATCCGAGTATAGGTATCAAATCTGGACCAATCAGATTGTTTTGCAAGCAATCCCTATTCGGATCACCTTCCACACCTAGAAATCACAATTTATAAACCCAACGCATTCTATAACCCACCGAATACACAACTCAAGGCCTAATCCATCTCTACAGCCCTGTACGGCCTGAAACAAAACCACTCTTCACTCCCATTTACAACCCAATTCACAGTCACCACAACCTTTAAAGAAAATGCACAACGAGATATACCTGCCTTAGCAACTTCATCGGCAGCCATTCCTAATCCAATCCCTTGTTCCCCTATTCAAGACCACTGCCAAAAACCACAGACTTAAACCAAACAAAGGAAACTACGGCTAGGGTTTTTGATCTTCGTCAAAGGAAAAATACAACAGTCGATTCTTACCTTGCTCCGACGCCCAACGGCAGAGATCAAAACCTCCGGTCAAACCCGCTGCAACCGCTGCCTAGTCGCCGCCACCGACAGTCCTTCAGTAGCACGCTCACCGTCGGCTCGACTGTGGAGACCGGTGAGGTTGCTCCTCACTGTCGCGTGTAGAGAAGAAGGAGAAGAGGGCTCGGCAAAGATCGCCACCCCCAAAATCCGAGCCAGGCGCAACCACCCCGCCGCAAACTCCCAGTCACGCGCCCATCGTCGGCTCATCCGTGGCCATCGGCAAGGATGCTTGCCGTCGCTTGCAGAGAAGATGAAATTGGCCAAGGATCAGAGCGGCGGCATGGGGAGGTCTTGTCGCGACAGCGCGGGGAGATCTGGTCGAAGAACTTTGGGTGCACAGCGGCGGACTCAGCGCCGGCAGCGAAGGGAAAAAAAATGAGAGGAGGCCGACGGCCGCAAGGACGAGCGGCGAAGAAAAAGAAATTGCGGAACCGCCGTGAGGAAGTCATCGGGCGCTGCGGGGGAAAAGAAAAAGAAGAAAAAAAACAAATAGGTTTTCTGTTTAGGGTAATACCCTCTATTAACCCCTTAAATAGACTTCTCCAAAGCCTATTTATTTTATCCCCGTAATTATCTCATACGGGCTCCGTTTATTTCCAGAAAAATTTCGAAAAAATTTCTAAAAATCCCGAAAAATTTCCAGGATTATTTCCTTAACTCTTTGGCCATTTAATCTAATATTTTAAATCTTCAGTATTTAACAGGACTTACACTGCCAAGACTCCGCTTGGACTTTACGCTGTCAACCATTGGACTTATGCTGCCAAGAATCCCGCTTGGACTTTACGCTGCCAATATCAAACCCCTTGGACTTCTCAAATGTCAAGACTCAAGCTTGGACTTTCCTTGCCAACCCATGTTGGACTTTCCATGCCAAGACCCATGCTTGGACTTTTCCTTGCCAACCCATGTTGGACTTTTCATGCCAAGACCCATGCTTGGACTTTTCCTTGCCAACCCATGTTAGACTTTTCATGCCAAGACCCATGCTTGGACTTTTCTTTACCAACCCATGTTGTACTTTCCATTGCCAAGACCCATGCTTGGACTTTCTCAAATGCCAAGTGTCTCACTTGGACTTTCCATGCCAAGTACTGAATACTTGGACTTGCCCATAACAATCACATTGTCATATGTTTTTGTCGAACATCAAAACATCTCTCGAGTCAAGCTCGAGTCTTGATCAATCGTAACCTGGGTCGATTGCACCTACAATCTCTCCCTTTTTGATGTTTGACAAAAACCAAATAAACCATTGAGTTAGACGATCTAACTCAACCCAATCATCTCCATCAATTTTCCCAATTGATGTCATTCTCTCAATAAGTTCTCCCCCTAAACATTCTCCCCCTTTTTGACTAACATCAAAAAGGTTCTCTCCAAGGAGGTCAATATCTCATGTCCCAATGAGATCATACAATCTCCCCCTTGGTCCAAAAATATCTAGGATGCCTACCATCTTCCTAGTGATAATTCCCATATCACTCAAGAGAGGCAATCCTATACACTCTCAAAATCTCATTTTCCTCCTCAAGAGGAAAAAATACCATCCATCATCCCATGATGGATACCGCCCCCTAAAGGCTTGCTCCCTCTTAACCATTGCACCAACAATGTCCTTGGGAAGTCCCTAAGCCAATAGGAACTCTAAACCACCAAAAATAAGGTTAGAAAATAAACATTAAACTTTCCAACACCTTAAATTTGATACATTATCCTAACACCTCTCCTAATCCATATCCAATGGATTTTCACCCTTTATAATGCTTCCCAAAGCATATCCTAGGGTTAGAAGTGGTTAGGGACCTTAACCGTAGCTGAACACGGGCTAAACAATCTTGTTTTCCCGAAATCAGCATTGGCAGTCGACTATCTCAGCTACTAGTCGATGAAAAATCATAAATAATTATACGTAACTTGAAAAATCATGAAATTTCATACGTATAATACTTATGACCAATACAATGGGTGAAAAATATTTGAAAATTATTTTACCCATAAAATAATGAGTTTGATACAAAATCCAAAAGTGAATAAAAACTTCAAAGTTTTAGCTCACTTTGTATCAACTCATCAATGGTGATTGCTATCAAAAGATAGACTTCACCATGGTTTTTCAAAAGGATTTTAAAATGTTTTCAAAACCTTATTTTGGATCATATTCCTTGGGCTCAATGTACATGACTTGTACACAAGCTTTCCCAATGATCCACCCAATGAAATTAGATGAGTTTTAGTTCATCTAGATGCAAAAACTATGCACCTTGAACTTAACTCATATCCTAGCATCTCACATGTATCTAGGGTGTATAAATACACATACATGTCAATGTAATGTGAGATGTGGGTTTTGTTCTCCTAATCTAGGGTTTCATGCATTTTCCTAAGGCAACCCTACTTGATTCTCTTATAAATGGGACTCCAAGTCATGCCAAAGTCCTTAACTCAATTTTAATCAAATTAAATGCATGAAGTATGATCATGGCATAAATGATAGCATAATTAAGCATGGTCAATGATCATGATGTCATGGCATATGATATAATCTAAAAGCACATGACATTTAACCTAACCCTAAACATGATCATGACAAATAAATGATAAAAATAAACATGATGTCATGGCATGTTATATGGAAAATCAAGCATGGCATATAAAATGTATAGGTATAATAATACCTAAATTTTAATATTAATTGCCATTTGATATAATTAAGTATAATTTGACATAATATCACTTTTCTCCCTAGTGTGCCAAAAACCCAAAATAACACACTACAACCTCTAATCCTAAATTGTGCCAATTCAATTGATTTTTCATAATCCCAAAAATATATTGGCACATCCTAAAATCTTTTAGGATCACAATATCAATTCTATTTCCAAGGTATCCATAACCTTGAAAATATCCTAAAGTGCCACCTTTACCATGGTTGAGTTAACTACCCATCCAATCAAGGTTGACACACCCTAAAACATCTAGCGTGAATCAATCACGCTCTTAGGAACCCAAAACATATTTGAGCTCCTAGGGTTTACTAGGTATTTCTTAGGGATAACTTCCCTAGATACCCTCCTAATGACCCTTCTAGGCTTGTTAGCCTTGGTCATTATGGTCTTACCTAGGATGACTCTAGGGGTAACTCCCCTTGCAACCTTCTTAGTTGCTTCCCTAGGTTTCTTTGAAACCCTAGCCACTAGGCATATACCTTGGTCAACTCTAGGGATGACTTCCCTATTGACCTTGGTCATCCTAGACCTAGTTTGTGTTCCATAATCTAATGGAACACTATGATAAGCCACCTTAGGCTTAGGTTTGTGACCCAAACCCTTCTTGCCCTTGGTTGGCTTTTCTCTCTTTGTCCCTAGGTGTTGACTCTTGGTCCTAGACTCTTGACTTTGACCATTTGACCCTTGAAATTGATTTTACATCTTGAGGGTCTTTTCTAATTTTTCAAGCCTTGACCTCAAGGCTTGGTTCTCAATCTCTAATTGTCCAATTTTAGAATTTTGATTTGGTCTTTGGGCAATGTTCTTCCTAGGCATATGCCTAGTCCATTTGGGATTAAGACCTAGGTGCTCTTGCACCTTTCTAATTGTCTCCCTAGGTAGAATTAGTCTTGAGTTATTTGACCTAGGTTTGTCCTTAGAAAAATTGTTTTTAGGGACATTAGTCCCAAATTTCTCCTTATTTTTAAAATGAAAATTCTTAGCTCCTAAACAAAAATATTTGTTATTCCTATCATGCTTTTCATGAATAATCGCAAGATTACTTAAGTTATTTCTAGCATGCTTTTCATGATGAATTGTAAGAGAATTAAAATTCCTAGCATGCTTTTGACTTTTAAATTTAGAAAGAACATTATTAAGATATACCTTAGGGTTAGCCTTAGCTCCCCCTACTTGTGATGCTCCCCTTTGAGTCTTCTTCTCCCCCTTTGGGCATTGACTCCGGTAGTGTCCAGGTTGCCGACATTTGAAGCAAATCACGTGCTCCTTGCTTTTGGTTGTTGGGGGGACCGACATCCATATCTTTTGGTGCCGGTGGAGCTTTTCTTACTCTCTTTGGGCATTTTCTCTTGTAATGCCCACTTTCCCTACACTCAAAGCAAATTATATGATTTTTATTTAAACCTAAATTGCTTGAGTTACCTAGGGTATTTGTGGTGGTGATCGGAGTGAGCTCCTCATCCCTCCCGGAGGTTGAGGCTTCTTCTTGATTTTGCTCTTGCTCCGGTGTGGATGGTCTCTCCTCCCCCTCAATCCTTGAAGTGGAGGCTTCTTCCACTCCTTCCACCGATCCAGAAATTGATTCCCCATCAACTTCCGAATCCTCAAGCTCTTTAGATGACGATGTACTTGCTTGAGCTTGAGAGGGTGAGCACTCCTCTTCTTCTTCTTCTTGTATTGATGATGAATTTTCATGAAGCTTGGCCAAATCGCTTCATAGCTCCTTGGCATCCATGCACTCACCTAGGCTACACAAGAAGTCATTAGGAATTAAATCAAAAATGAAATTGATTACCTTCTTGTTTTTCTCAAATCTTTGGAGTTGATCTTCACTCCATTTCTTCTTCTTGATGTAGCCACCCTTTGGTCCTTTTGGATATTCGAATCCTTCCATCAAAACGGACCACTCCTCAAGGTCTCTCATCATCAAAAAGTTTTCAATTCTCGCCTTCCAAGAATTGAAGCCTTCTCGTCCATAGAAGGCATAGGGAATTGGGGTGTTGATATCTCATCCCAATTGTTCTTCCAACTCCATCTTCACCCTCTAGCATGCTCCCTCAGTTGTAAAACTTTGAAGAGCGGCCTTGCTCTGATACCACTTGTAGGGGATCGTTGGAATGCTAGAGGGGGGGTGAATAGCATCGTGCTATGCATCGATGGAATATGTTCACGTGTTCATCTATAATTTTCATTAGCGCAGCGAAAATATAGATAATAATAATAATAATGAAATAGACAATCACACAAGAACACAAGAATATAACGTGGTTCGGAACCGAATGGTTCCTACTCCACGGATCGAGCTCTAAAGAGCTTTAGCGATGCCAATGCAATCACTAATCACAACTACTCTTTCTCGACACAAGTCGGAGGCGGAGAAACCCCTTACAAACTATTCTTACAACAATAAGAAATAGATATAAGCAATTACAATAATGAAATACAATGCAAGTAAAAAAAACTACTTTACAATTGCTCTTTGAATGCTTGATCGCTTGGTAGCTTGGATTGCACTTGGAGACCCTGATTTACAGTAGCAAATCGCCCCAAAAGCCCTCAAAAAATCATTACTTTTTCCTCTTTCATGAGCTCCATTTAAAGCTTCTACCTGTGCTGGAAAATGTCGATCAGTCGACTGCTTAGGACCATCAGTCGATTGATGCCACTGTTGTCGTGAGACAACGACTAGATCTACGCTGGAAAAATCCAACGGATCCATTATCATTCGACTGCTTATGACCATCAGTCGACTGATCATGTCATCACTCAACTCCTGACCACAGTGGTCGAGTGAAACTCCATTCTGTGGTCTAAAACCGAGCACCGATCCGATCACAAGATCGGTCGATCGATCAATCACCGACCGCCTCCCTCCTGGCTGATCGCTATGGCACTTCTCGCAGTCAAACCCTAGTTAACTCTCACCAGACGACTGACATATGGCACCAGTCGACTGGCACACCTCAAACATGAGGTTTTAGCCCAAGTATGGTTCCCCCATACTTGCTAGACCACCCTTAGCCTAGACCTAAGCCTTCTAACCACCTCCATCAACCTCATGCCTCTCAGATCCCTCCAAGTCATCCATGACTTGTTCATCCATCGCGCTAGCCTTCAGGTGCTTCCATTGGCTATGTCATGCTAACGGTGTCTACACCGCCAAGGCACATTGGATTTACGCCGCCAAGACTCCGCTTGGACTTTACACCGCCAACCATTGGACTTATGCTGCCAAGACTCCCGCTTGGACTTTACGCTGCCAATATCAAACCTCTTGGACTTCTCAATTGCCAAGACTCAAGCTTGTACTTTCCTTGCCAACCCATGTTGGACTTTCCATGCCATGACCACGCTTGGACTTTTCCTTGCCAACCCATGTTGGACTTTTCATGCCAAGACCCATGCTTAGACTTTTCCTTGCCAACTCATGTTGGACTTTTCATGCTAAAACCCATGCTTGGACTTTTCTTTGTCAACCCATGTTGGATTTTCCATTGCCAAGACCCATGCTTGGACTTTCCATGCCAAGTACTGATGACTTGGACTTGCCCATGACAAATCATATTGTCATATGTTTTTGTCAAATATCAAAACATCTCTCGAGTCAAGCTTGAGTCATGGTAAATCGTGACCTAGGTCGATTGCACCAACATGTACATGTGGATAGCTAATATAAACTACATAATAGGTGGGTAATTCCTACCCTGGTCAGGTAGTTTTAATGCATACAGATTTAGATGCAATCTTATATGATCATGTTACCTTGACTCTATTCTTATTTACTCTTGCACTTGATACCTTACCTTTGGCTGTTAACTCCATTGCTGCTATCATGTTACATTTTATCATGATTAGGAGTTATATATATAGGTGATGTAAGTAACCTAGAATTTGTTTAGTTAAGTGCTAATAGTAAAATCCGAATGATGACCTGACTGTAAATTGGGCAAAAATATCATCCGTAGGTAGATAATGTCTTGAACCTAGGGTTAATTCTAGTACCCTTAGGTTGCATGTTTACCACCGACCATGTATTGTGTAAATGGTCAGGTGAATGGTATTTAGTGTGTCGCTACGGACCGGTGGTCCTAGCGTAATATAATCAGTTTAAGTATGACTCTCTATAGGATAGAGAGTGCGTCGATCAGATGGGTACGACTCTCTATAGGATAGAGAGTGCATCCATCAGTTAAGTACGACTCTCTGCAGGATAGAGAGTGCGTCAATTAGATTGGTATGACTCTCTACAAGATAGAGAGTGTTATGATCAGTTGAGTATGACTTTCTGCAGGATAGAGAGTGCGTTGATTTGATTAGTATGACTCTCTGTAGAATAGAGAGTCTGTGGTGGATGTCTGTATATGGGATATTGCATTCATGTCATTTGCATGCACGCTGGCGATGTGGTCTCCCTTGTGGTTGAGAGGGTCGCCAGTCATCCTGCCTCTACGATTACTCATAGGAGGAGTAACCAATTTGAGGGTAGAGCATTGTGGTGCTGCACTCTACCACTATAGACAGTGGTAGTGGGATTTGTGTGTCGTAGTCCTGTGTGTGTGGCACTCGACCACTCATGGGTAGTGACTGTCGGAGTGGCCAATTGCAGGGACCCCCATCGTGTAGCTTGCTCTTCACGGTTATATACTACTCGATCATACTGCCCACTCAGCCACTCGAGAGTAGTGGTTGGTGTTGAGTTGGGACAGTTGTCATGCCGAGGCCACACTGGGGTCGTGGTAGCTTTAGGGTGAGCCGACATTGCCATGCATGTTGCATTGCCGACTTATGGCATTTTTGCATATTGCCATATATATATATATATATATACGAATGATTGTGATTAGTATACATATATAGATGCAGTATATATATATATTCTTATTGTGATGCTGCATTTGATTGTACTATGCTTGTTGCATTTGGTTGTACATCATTTTCATACATGTTACCCGCATCGCTTATACGATCGTGTAGGATACCTGTATAGATGTTGGATTGTCTATTGCATTCTTTGACCTGTATTTATGTCGTTATATGGTTTAGAGTAGACTTCCTGTTTATGTATATACTGTGGATATGTGCTCAGGTTGGATAGGTGTAGCATAGCAGACGTTCAGGTTTGTCTGCATTTTATATTGGCTTTTGGTTAGAATGTATATACATGGATATGTTATCATGTTAGTGTTACCTGATATACCTGTAGATTTTTCTATCGAATTACATGTGATATGGATATATACATGTTTTCCTATTACCTGCTGAGTTTTACTCACCACCATTGACCCTGGGTTTTTCTATCGCCCAGGTAACAGGTAGCCGACTTCGTGATGGACTTGGAGCACCGCTGGATGGCATCGTCTCATCTCAACTCTGAGAGTTCGAGTTTTTGGGTTTTTTGTACGTCTTGTTATGTATTCTGAGTTTTCATGGTGTTATGTGTTATGTGATGTACGCACGTGTTGGTGCGGGTTTTGACGAGGTTTTCTTTATGTTCTAGTGTTAGTCATACCGGTATGCATGGTGTGTGGTTGTATTCTATATGTGTGGTTATGGGTATGTCGTTGTATTAGTTTCCGCTGTGTTTCATTATGTGGTTATGTTTTTATTTGTATATGTTATGTTTATTGTGGGCCCAAGGGCCTTGTATTAACACGAGATGTTACCACGTACAGGGGAGATGCTGTCCGTTTGCTTTTCGGCACGGCATACTCTCGAGGCGTGACATAATTAATTTCTAAGACATTAAACTTAACTAAGTAAAATTAAATTCATCTCACTGTTGGTGCAATCGACCCAGGTCACGATTGACCAGACTTGAGTTTGACTCAAGCAGTATTTTGATGTTAGATAAAACATATGACATGTGATTGGCAAGGGAAGTCCAAGTGTGTAGCCTTGGCATTGAAAGTCCAAGCATGGGGCTTGGCATTGGAATTCCAACATGGAGTTGGCAAGGGAAGACCAAGTGTGTAGCCTTGTCCATGTAAGTCTAAGTGTGTAGCCTTGGCAGTGAAAGTCCAAGTCATGAGTACTTGGCATTTGGGAAGTCCAAGGGGTGGTTTGGCAGCGTAAGGCCAAGCTGTAGTCTTGGGAGCGTAAGTCAATATGTACCTTAGTGGTGTAAACACAGAGAGCATGACAATAGCTGAAGAAATCACATGGAGGCTAGAGTATGGATGAACAAGTCATGGATGACTTGGAGGGATCCATGCATGGATGAACAAGTCATGGATGACTTGGAGGGATCCGATAGGCATGAGGTGAGTAGAGGTGGCAAGAAGGCTTAGGTCTAGGCTAAGGGTGTCTAGCAAGTATGAGGGCATCATACATATGTTAAACCTCATGGATGAGGTGAACTTGGCCATGTGACTGAGGTCAAGTGTCAGATACTCAAACATGTGTTGGTGCAATCGGCCCAGGTCATGATTGACCAGACTCGAGTTTGACTCGAGTAGTGTTTTGATGTTTGACATTGATGTTCGACAAAATGTATGACAATGTGATTGTCATGAAAAAGTCCAAGTCATGGGTACTTGGCAATGGAAAGTCCAAGCATGGGTCTTGGCAAGGGAAAGTCCAAGCTTGAGTCTTGGCAATGGAAAGTCCAACATGGGTTAGCATGAAAAGTCCAAGCATGAGTCTTGGTAAGGGAAAGTCCAAGCTTGAGTCTTGGCAATTGGAAAGTCCAACATGGGTTGGCATGGAAAGTCCAAGCATGGGTCTTAGCAAGGGAAAGTCCAAGCTTGAGCCTGACAATTGAAAAGTCCAACATGGGTTGGCAAGGAAAGTCCAAGTCATGGGTACTTGACAATTGGGATGTCCAAGGGTTGATATTGGTGGCCTAAAGTCCAAGGGTGGAGTCTTGTCATCATAAGTCCAATGGTTGGCAGCGTAAAATCTATGCGGTAGTCTTGGCAGCGTAAGCCCAATATGCCTTGGCAGTGTAGACCAGCTTAGCATGACAATAGTCGATGGAAGCACCTGAAGGCTAGCGTATGGATGAACAAGTCATGGATGACTTGGAGGGATCCGATAGGTGTGAGGCTGACGGAGGTGGTTAGAAGGCTAAGGTCTAGGCTAAGGGTGGTCTAGCAAGTATGAGGGCATCATACTTGGGGTTAAACTGAAGGTTGAAGCTTCTCTTCTCACTTCGCTTCGATCGCTTGTACATGGCGATCCTATCATATGTCCCTGGATTAAAAAAAATTAATCCAGAAGAAGATGGATTACCCAAGAAACAAATCCATCATTGTGCTATTCGATTTGAGTGGTCGCTTGAACAAACTTGTTGTTCAAGCAACCTAACTCTTTTCCTCGATTAGCCGTGGAATAAATGATGTACAGATCGTCGATTTTTATGTTTATCATCGGGGTCCAAGTAAATTAACCACATGCATGATACAAAAGAACTAAAATCAAACAAACAAGATTATACCTCTTGTTTACCTCTTGATCTTCTATTGTATGTCCTATCCTCCTCTTGGACGTCGTGTGGGCGACGATCTTCCAAGAGTCGAAGCCTCCTAGATCTCATATCTTCCCTTCCTTGCTCGCTCCGAACAAAGGGAAATGGCCAAACTCTTCTTCTCCTATCTAGTGTCGACCACCAAGCCACCTAGCTTGGTTGTTGCCGCCAGCCAAGGAGAGGAAGAAGGAGAGGGCGCCGACCAAAGGTTGAGAGAAGGGAGTCCAAACCCTAACCTTGCTGCCGGCCAAAACTTGAGGGAAGAAGGAGCCGCCCTAGGAGAGGAGAAGGAGAAGTCGGCCAAGAACCAAGGAGAAGATGAAACCCTTATCCTTTTCTTGTGTTTCCGCCGGCCCTAAGGGAGAAGCCAAACCTAGTTGCCACCCAACCCTTGAAACTCCAAACCCTATCACTCCCAAGATTTTCTTGCCGCCCAAGCCTTGGAACCTTATTTATAGATTTCGCTCAAGCCTCCTTTTAATCATGTCTGTTGGATATAGGCCTCATGAGGGTTTTAATAGGATACAATAGGGACCATGAGGAGGAGCTGGATCTTGGCCACCCTATAGGGGTCGGTGTTGGCCAGCTAGAGGGGGGTGAATAGCCCTCTTTCGTCGTATGATGAAAGTTGTTTGTTGATCATCTACAACTATCGTTAGCGCAAGCGAACAATACAACTAAACAACAATAAAGATAAGCAAGATACCAAACAATGCTAACAAGGGATGTAACATGGTTCACGACTTCGCCGCTAATCCACGGTCCGATTCGTCCAAGGTGAATCACGCCTCAATCTATCCACTAGATCTCTCCTTTGCACCAAGCTAGGTGGAGGTAACCTCTTTTACACAAGAATCACTCCTCTTACAATATAATGTAAATAAGCTTAAGTAAGAGGATGGAAAATGTGTTGGGCACTTGGGAGAAGTTTAGAGCATGAACATTAGCCTCCCAAAGGCCCTCACCCCTCCTCTTTATAGAGGAAGAGGGTTTCTTCCCGTTAACACAGCAGTAGTCGACTGATGTCCCGATCAGTCGACTGGTCCAGTAGTCGTTGCCCAATAACGGTTTCTTCCACGTTTGATTCCAACCAACGGCTCCCACAGTCATCAGTCGACTGATGTCGACTTCCAGTTGAGTGACGAATCGCTTCTGTGCCCGTGCATAGTGCGATCAGTCGACAACACCCCTTTAGCGGTCGACTGATGTCGACTCAATTTCCAGCCAAACACCAGTCAAACTCCATTCGACTTGGAGTAGTCGACTACCATGACATGGCAGTCGACTGGTGCCGTGTGAAACTCAAACTCAACATCCGTTTGATCTTTCGGCGGTCGGGTAAACCTCAACCCTTGCAGTCGAGCCTCCGACACTCAGCCATTCGGCCAAGTTCACCTAATGAGCTACTTACAATTCACTCATTCTCTCATCTCACTCGAAGTCTCTCGCTGAAGCTCTCTTCGTTCGTGGCCACATCCCTTGACAGCATCAGGCACACGGCTCTGCAATGCTCCTTCACATTTCTTGCCCTCGAAGTCATCTTCCTTAGCTTCGCTTCAAGTCATCTCGTCCGACAGTCCCTCGGCAGCATCAAGCCCACGACTCTGCAATGCTCCTTTTCTGACTCAAGCACAAGGTTGTGAGTGGTGACCCTTGCCTAAGCTCCATGTGCGAATTACTAAGTCCTGCAAGACTCCAACGCACATATCAAATCCAATCATCCTAACTTAAACCCTTTGCCACACACATCAAAACCATATCACGGGTTGATTGCCCTAACAATCTCCCCCTTTTTGATGTGTGGCAATCCGTTTAAGTTAGGTAAACATTTGATAAAAATTTAAGGTAAGAAAGCATGTAAATAAACATGATTATCAACTCTCCCCATTAATACATGAAACTCTCCCTAAATACAATTCTCCCCCTTAATCTAACTTACTTAGACATACATATTTCTCCCCCTTTGACACCATCAAAAAGATTCAACTAAGTTATTCAAACAAGGCATCAAGTCTAGGAAGAGGAAAAATACCACAACATGCCTTAAAAACTGATAAAAGAAGTTACTGGGCATGTTTTCAATCGATCAGTCAACTGGTTCAGACTACCAGTCGACTGGCACTCTGATTTTAGAATTTTCTAATTTTCGGGCTGAATTTCAGAAATGCATAAAAAATTATATAAAATTCGAAAAATCATGAAATTTGGAGAACACATTTCTTGTAAGTTCCTTTATCAATGAAAAATAGTTTTCCATGAAAAATCATTATATTTTCGAAAATTAGGCAAAATCTCAAAAGTTGGAAAAAGTCTAAAGTTTGTATCAACTTTGAAACATAGTTTTGCCTTGAAGCTTTTCAAAACATGAAAATTCAGTTTATGAAACAAGAAATGGTTTTCAAAACATTTGAAATATCCAACCATGATCTTTGGGCAATATGTCTATGAATTAAACATAAGTCTTCCTCATGATTGGTCTATTATTGCTATTTTGATACTTAAAATGACCATCTAAATGTCATAGGCATTAGTGAACCATTAGTATCATCCTATCATCTCACTCATGCTATGTTTTCAATCAAGGTAGCCTATAGTGAGTGTGAGATGTTCCTAAAGGTATTTGTATATACTTAACCATAATTTTCATGCATTTCTACCCATGGTTAAGTATCATCCTAAAAACCCACATGATCATAAAGACATATATGAATTAATTCCACATTATGATCATGAAACACATGTATCACTAAAATTGTAATCATGCATTAGGTATAAAATCATGATAATAATTCAAGTATCACCTAAAGCATGGTTTAAACCCTATTGCCCATAACTATGTGTCAAATATCAAGATCATAAATCATGATTGCAAACATGGGTAACAATTACATTAACTACCATGATTTAAGCATTATTATCAATTTATGAGCACATTATCATTGCCCAACACTATTTCAAAAACTTAGTCCAGCCATCCTAAGTCAACCAAAAATATGATATAGGTAAATTCCATATGGTTGAATATCCTAGGGTTTTCCTAACCCTTAAGGATGGATTTAGGAACCCAATACAAGTTCTTTCCTATGGGGTTCACTAAATATTCCTTAGGGATCCATTTTCTAGCTATTGTTTTCTTTTTATCTTGACCCCTAGCAATTAAACATTTATAGGCCTTTTCATTTGTTTTTCCCTTATAACCTAGGCCTTTCTTATTAAAACTAGCCCTTTGACTCCCTATAATCATATTAAGGGTGTTGGAGCCAATTATAAATTTTTCTAGGGCCTTGGTCAAATGATCTACCTTTTCCCTTAACATCCTATTTTCCTCAATGCATGCATCATTAGCATCAAAAGGCATATAGTCATGTGAGCATACATCATCATTATTAACATTTAAACATGCTTGTTCTAATTTATTTTCTAGATCCTTAATTTGATCAAGCATGCACTTGTTCTTTTTCTTAGCCCTAAATAAATCCTTAGTAAGGCTAGAAATCATGGAAACTATTTTATTGGGTGAGAGATTTGTTACCATTGTCTCCATGTCTTCTTCTTCGGATTCGGATGAGGAAAGTGATGATCCTCCCCCTTCACTAGAGCTCTCCTCACTTGTGCTTCTTTCTTCTTGCTCGGAGGAGGAGGTGTCTAGGTCATCAAATGCCATTAGTGCTAAATTTGTGACAAAAGCATTTTCTTCCTCCGATGATGATGAGGAGGAGGGATCATCCCATGTTCTTACGTTTAGTGCCTTGGCCTTCCCCTTTTCTTTGGCCTTCTTCTCCTCTTCCTTCTTCTTTCTCCCCTTCTTCTTCTTTTCTTCTTTCTTTCTCCTCTCTTCTTTGCTCTTGTTCAAGAGGGGACAATTATCCCTTATGTGTCCCTCTTGTTGGCAATTGTAGCAAATTATCTTCCCCCTTGATCTTCTTCTCCTATCATTAGATTTATTAAATTTAAAATTCTTCAAAGCACGCCTTACCTTCCTTACCATGTATGCTTCTTCCGTGTTGTCCATGGAGGAGGAGGAGGATGCTTCATCGGAGGAGGAAGGAGTCTCCATCTTCTTCTTTTTTTCTTTATTTGCTACTAGGGCTACTCCTCTTGATGGCTTGATACTTGATTCTTCAATTACTCCCTCAAGCCTTGTTTCATGGAGCTCCATGGTTGAGAAGAACTCCTCCAAGGTGCTCACTTCTAGGTTCTTCGACATGTAGAAGGAGTCCACCATTGAGCTCCATTTCAATGACCGGGGAAAGGCATCGATTGCTTTCATAAGCATATCCCGGTTCGAAAGTCTTTCTCCTACACTTGTTAGCCCAATTAAAATTTCCTTAAATCGAGAGTGTAGTGAGGTTACCTTTTCTCCCTTTGCGAGTTTAATATTTGATAGTTGGGAGTGGAGGAGGTCTCTCCTTGCAAGCTTGGCCTCCGAGGTACCTTCATGAAGCTCTACTAGCTTCTCCCACATCTCTTTAGCACTTGCACACTCTCCAATTCGGTTTACTTCTTGTTGGGGGAGTACGTTGTAGAGATGTTGCTTGGCCTTCGAGTTCGCCATGTACTCTTCCCTTTGCCTCTTATTCCACCTTGATTTCTCCAATGACTCCCCTTCTTCATTCCTAGGTATTTCGAAACCATTTTCCATTATTAATAGAATTTCGAAATCGGTTTCGGAAAATACCTCCATTCACTTCTTCCACCAAGAGAATTCCCCCTTGAACTTAGGCAGATGAATATTTGAGTCGGCCATCTCTTGATGAAGTGCTTGTTGTGGCGGTTAGTCCTCGACAAGCAACTTGGCTCTGATACCACTTGTAGGGGATCGGTGTTGTCTGGCTAGAGGGGGATGAATAGCCCTCTTTCGTCGTATGAAGAAAGTTGTTCGTTGATCATCTACAACTATCGTTAGCACAAGCAGAAAATACAACTAAACAACAATAAAGATAAGCAAGATACCAAACAATGCTAATAAGGGATGTAACGTGGTTCACGGCCTCGCCGCTAATCCACGGTCCAATTCGTCCAAGGTGAATCACGCCTCAATCTATCCACTAGATCTCTCCTTTGCACCAAGCTAGGTGGAGGTAACCTCTTTTACACAAGAATCACTCCTCTTACAATATAATGTAAATAAGCTTAAGTAAGAGGATGGAAAACGTGTTGGGCACTTGGGAGAAGTTTAGAGCATGAACATTAGCTTCCCAAAGGCCCTCACCCCTCCTCTTTATAGAGGAAGAGGCCGTAGTCATTGCCTAATAATGGCTTCTTCCACATTGGATTCCAACCAATGGCTCCCACATCAGTCGACTGATGAAGTCATCAGTCGACTGATGTCGACTTCCAGTCGAGTGATGACTCACTTCTGTGCCTGTGCACAGTGTGATCAGTCGACTGCAGCCCTTTAGCAGTCGACTAATGTCGACTCAATTTCCAGCCAAACACTAGTCGAACTCCGTTCGACTTGGAGCAGTCGACTGCCATGACATGGAAGTCGACTGGTGCCGTGTGAAACTCAAACTTAACATCTATTTGAGCTTCCGACGGTCGGGTAAACCTCAACCCTTGCGGTCGAGCCTTCGACACTCAGCCATTCGATCAAGTTCACCTAATGAGCTACTTACAATTCACTCATTCTCTCATCTCACTCGAAGTCCCTCGCCGAAGTTCTATTCGTTTGCGGCCACGTCCCTCGGCAGCATCAGGCGCACGACTCTGCAATGCTCCTTCGCGTCTCTTGCCCTCGAAGTCTGCTTCCTTGGCTTCACTTCAAGTCATCTCGTCCAGCGGTCCCTCGGCAGCATCAAGCACACGGCTCTACAATGCTCCTTCTCTGACTCAAGCACGAGGTTGTGAGTGGTGACACTTGCCTAAGCTCCATGTGCGAATTACTAAGTCCTGCAAGACTCCAACGCACATATCAAATCCAATCATCCTAACTTAAACCCTTTGTCACACACATCAAAACCATATCACGGATTGATTGCCCTAACACACCCAATGGATCCGGCCCACATAAATGTTAGTAATATATGAGAGATGTCCTAAGGCAATCGCCTTATGTATGAACCATTTATATGATAAATGAAGATTCACTATTTGAGTATACATGTTTTATGTATTTGATTGGATCTTAAACTCATTTACTGAATGTCCACGATACGATTCATAGCATGAGAGAATTTGTGATTGGATCACAACTAGTGAGTATCTCTACATGTGTAATTGAGATGTATCGAAATTATCCCTAGTCGATGAATTGATGGATTTGGACACCATCAATTCTGTCGAGACTAGCACGAGGTATACTCCTTGGTGTATCCAAGCAGCTGATTCTCACTGGTTGGAGACATTGTGATGTCCGGAGTTAATCGTGGATGCTAGTTATGGTAACTAGTTCATTGGAGTGACCAGCCGTAAGACTTCATATGGTTCTCTGCATATATAGATATGTCAATGAAGTTCTATCGTGGGCTTAAGTGCGATGTTCCTTTGACTTGCGGTTATTGAGTCATCTTGATCATGGAGAGACTTATGCTTTGACATCTTAAGCAAACATCTCAGGAGATGTGGACCGAGATGATTGGGTATAAGTCGAGTGATCGAAGGTGTTTGAATAGCCTATAAAGGATTCACCACTCCTTGCGAGGAGATGTATACCCATGGCCTCTCGTCGGATTGTTACTAAAGTCTTTGGCCAAAGCATTACATGTTTAGAGTAAAGGTACTCTTCGATACATGTGGAGTAACTAGAATCCGTAGGGCGAGGAAATGATACTTGGGCTAGGTGTGACGTAGTCGACCTAGTGAGGGACACAATAGACCATGTCTGAACCAAGTGGGTATAAGATGAGTGAAGGAATGGGGCACGATTCATTCGAGCTCTTGAAGGGTTTGAAATAGTTACGGATCAGATTGATCTTTTGGTTAATTGGGGATCATGATGTACTACTAGGTGCCACTCATGATCGTTCTATAATTAATGGTTAATTATAGGCGGCCAACATAAACCGAGAACCTATTTGGTCACCACGCTGTGAGTGTAATCCAAAGGATTTAAAGCGAGCTTGAGAATGGGATTCTCGGGAGAGAAACTATGTTTGGTTGGACCAAACATAAGCGAGCATGAAATTGTTTGATCGCAATGGGCGTGGATGGGCGTGTCTTATGAAGACATAATGGATGGACCAAAATGGTTTGGTTCTAATCCAATGGATGAGAATAAACCAAAGGGTTTGGTTTATATTAAGCGAATAGAACCAAAGGTTGGTTAGGTTCGTTTAACTTAAAATAAACCATCATGGTTTGGTTTATTTTAACTTATCTTAATGGAGGCGGGTTAACGGGCTTTATGGATATGATCCATTAACCATTAAGAGAATTAGTTCTCTATAAAAAGGGCTTAAGATTGTTAAACCTAATCATCAAAACCTAGCCCCCAGTTGCCGCCCACCTTGGAGTTTTGGCGCCAACCCTGCTGCCGCCGCCCAGCTTTGTGCCGCCGTCCAAGACCCTTGCCGGCGTCAAGCTCGGCGGTGAACCTCCGGCGACCCTCGGTGATCTCCTATAGGTTTGGCATCAAGGTGAGCTTTTTCTCTCCTTGTTTTGGCGGCGCCTACTCCTCCACCAAGCTGTCCAGTTTTCTGGACAGCTTCTCCTCCTCGTCGGGCGTCGTTTGGGCGGCGGTTAGTGCTCCGACAGCGGCTAACTTACCGAGATTTGATCTCGGTAATCCTCTGAGGTGGAGGCGAAGGATTCGTCAAGCGGTTGTGAATACCTCTCGGAGAAGCGAGTTTTGAGAACTCGTTTTAGGATCGAATTTGGATTCGGATCGTGATCATTCTCGATCACGCGTCGTCTTCAACACGAGGCTAGTAACCCGTCGAAGGCGAAGCTCGTGACTTAAGCGAAGTCATCGAGCTCGGCGTGGATACGGATAGAGGCGATTCTTACGAGGATCGTTCCGGTTGATGCCGTTCCCGCTACACGTCATACGGAAGGTATAACGTAGTTTAATTTCCTTTTATTGCAAATTTTAATTTACGGTTATGTCTACACTTGTTGTAATAGCATGCGTGTGTTGTGTGTGTTGTAATAAATATAGATTTATTAATTTTAATTGCTTCCGCTGTGCTCATGTTTACGAAACATGATCGAACACACACCTGTAGCGGTCGAACCCACCTTGATGGTATCGAGCCCAGGTTGTGTTTCGACATAATCGTAAAATGGTTTTGCGATAGTCATAATGTATTTCTGTAAATTTTCTAATTTTGGAAATTTAGAAGTATTTATGGAAATTTTTCAATTTTGGAAAGTCTAGAAGTATTTATGGAAATCTTCCACTTTTGGAAAGTTGGAAGTATTTATGGAAATTGATATTTTCCATAAATAAAATATTTGATTAGATTCTGAAAATTTGTTTCCTAATTTAATCATGATTTGATTTGGAAATCAAATCTTAAAATATTTTATTTCCATAAGTAGTTTTAATGATTTAGGAAATTGGTTTCCTAAATAGATTTTCCTTAATCAAATAATTCCATGAATAAAATATGTGATTAGATTTGGAAATTTGTTTCCTAATTTAATTATGATTTGATTTGGAGAATCAAATCTTAAATATATTTTATTTCCATAAATAGTTATGACATATAAGGAAATATATACATGACATAATTGTATGCCATGTAATTGCATTAGATGCATAAAATTATGCCATGCGTGTCGTGACATGTAGATGTATGCCATGTATGCCATGCCATGTAGATAATAGTTATTTGCATGCAAAGAGGATGAGACATAAAACCCTAACTCAATATTAAAGCCTACACCTTCCATTAATATGGTTAGAACCAGAGTTCCGTTTCTTGTTTGGGTTGTTGGACTCTCTCCAAGCCCGGCTCGAACCCGAACATGTTCAAACCATGGAATAGTTAGCTTTGGTTGTTGGACTCTCTCCAAGCTGGGCTAATTGGTTGAATGCACTCTAACCATATTAAAACTATTTCCCGATTAATGGGTTGGCTTTAACCTGGAGCATCGGCTTGTTGGACTCTCTCCAAGGTCGATGTAAAGGGAGGTGAAGTTGGGTGCTATGCATATGATGCATACTTGTTAATGTGTTAACAACCCAATGTATGTGTAAACATTCAATTAGTTGATAGCACATTGTGATAGTTACATATACATGATATGTAATCGGTATACTTGATACCCACCATCATAGCTAAGAATGGCTTGTTGGACTCTCTCGAGGTTGTTCTTATCTATGATGGATATCGACCATTCGGAGATGGACCTACGATCTCGAAGTGATTTTAAGGGTTTTGAAATTGAAAAATGAATGGGATTTATAAATGTATATTGATGCATTTTAAAATCATTTTCTCATATATGCTCGTTTTGTATTTCTAGGTCAATAAATTGATCATGAGCGTCTTTGAATTTGCGCACTATTTTGGATTGAACAAGTGATTGGGCCTAACTTCTGGGTGGCTTAGAAACACGAGAATTGTTCTCAAGGCGGAAAAGCTTGCATATGTCCTTGAAGAACCTCTTCTGGCCGTCCTAAAGGCGATGCAACTCGGACCAAATGTTGGTCTATCGAAACATGTGGCGGTCTACGGCGAGTTGCATCATGCTAGCAGCGATGGTACCTGAGCTGCAAAAGCAGCATGAGCATATGGATGCTAATACTATGGTCTTCCATCTTCATGAGTTGTTCGATGAGCAAGCGAGATCCGAAAGGTTCGAGGTCTCTAGGCTCCTCTTCACTACGAAGATGCAAGAAGGTTCGTCTGTAGTGCAGTGTGTACTAAAGATGAACGGGTACATCGGCGGCTAGCTACCCTCGGTTTGTGATGGATCATGAGTTAAGTATTGACTTAATTGCATTGTTTGCCAAGAGTTTCTCGCAATTTGTGATGAACTATCGGATGAACAAATTGAAATCCACCATTCAGAGCTCCTTAATATCTTTGAAGCTGTGGAGCCTTACGTAAAGCATGAGGAAAGGCGGTTACATTAGTTGATTCCTCAAAGAAAGGTTCTAAGAGGAAGGCAAAAGAAACGAGAAGAAAGGAAAGAAAAAGGCAAAGAAAGGCGGAACCCAGTATAAAGGGCACTTGCCATCACTTGTGGCAAGGAAGGCCTTTAGCGAAGAAAGCTGCAAGATTTATCTTGAGTCCATGAAGAAGAAGGCATCCGATGCCCCATCCTCTTGAGTATCTTCGTTATTGATTGTCATTCTATTTCCTTAGACACTTGGGTATTGGATCGGTGTAGCTCACATATATGTAATGACATACTGAGGCTAGGAATAGAAGAAGACTTGTCGAGGAGTCAAATTTGCGAGTTGGCAATGGAGCAAAGGTTCTTTCGGTCGCCATCGGAACTTATTTCTTTGAAGCTCCTAGTGGACTAGTCTTGGAACTGGACAATTGCTATTATGTTCCTTCTCTAATAAAGAACATTGTTTCTATTTCCTGCTTAAATAGAAATGGTTTCCATTTAACGTTTAGTAACACTTGTTGTTATATAACTTTGAATGGCGTACTTTATGGAACTGGAACTTTGAGTAATGGCATTTATACGTTGGACGTATCCAGTGACATTTTCAATATCGAAGCGAGCAACACGCGTGCTCGAAAGGATAATCACATAGACTCCTATATGTGGCATTGTCGTCTTGGCCATATAAGCAAAAGCGCATGTCGAATTACACCGATGTGGAATTACGGAATCGTTGAATTGGATTCATACGATACATGCGAATCATGCTTAAAAGGCAAGATGACTAAGTTACCTTTTCTTTGGAAAAGGTGAGCAGTGGGAAAGTTACTAGGTCTAGTACATACTGATGTATGTGGACCTATGTCAACTCAAGCATTAGGAGGCTATAGCTACTTCATTACCTTCACCGATGATCACTCACGGTTTGGGTATGTGTTCTTGATGAAACACAAGTCTGAAGCCTTTGAAAAGTTCAAAGAATTCAGAAATGAAGTAGAGAAACAACATGACAAAAGTATTAAAATACTTCGATCGGATCGAGGTGGTGAATACTTAAGTCAAGAGTTTCTTGATTATCTAAGAGACAATGGCATATTGTCTCAATGGACTCCGCCCTATACACCACAGCATAATGGTGTATCCGAGAGGCGAATCTTAGGACCTTGTTGGACATGGTCAGTCAATGATGAATCATGCGACTCTTCCCAAGTCCTTTTGGGGTTATGCACTTGAGACATTTGTTTACTTGTTAAGCAGAATGCCTACCAAGGTAGTCTCTACTACTCCATATGAGATATGGAATAGTAAGAAACCTCATGTATCTTACTTGAAGATATGGGGTTGTCCTCTTATGTGAAGCGGGTATGTCGAACAAATTGGATGCTAAGTCTGATAAATGTCTATTTATTGGATACCCTAAGGAAACAAGGGGTTACCAATTCTATCATCCTGTGGAACAAAAGGTGTTTGTTTCAAGGCATGCTATGTTTCTAGAGAAAGAGTTTCTCATGCAAGAAAACAGTGGGAGTGTCGTCGAGCTTGAGGAGGCTCGAGAGACTCAAATAGACATTGATGAGATACCTGGTGAAGCACAACAGCCGATAACTCATAGTGATGAGCAATCAATTTGGACCTATTGTAACACCACATCTTCGTAGATCACTGGTAGAACCGCTGAGAGATATGGATTTCTCGTAAGTGAATCGAACGACGTGTTACTCATTGATGATGAGGAGCCTACCAGTTATGAAGAAGTGCTGACAAGTTCAGAAAGGGATAAGTGGCTTGGTGCCATGAAGTCGAAATGGATTCCATGTATGAAAACCAAGTTTGGAACTTGGTTGACCCACTGAAGGCATAAAGCCTATAGGGTGCAAGTGGGTTTTCAAGAAGAAAACCGACATGGATGGTAATGTGATTACCTATAAGGCTAGATTGGTGGCGAAAGGATATCGTCAAAAGCAAGGTGTTGATTATGACGAAACCTATTCTCCTGTAGCTATGCTTAAATCCATTCGGATGCTCCTGGCCATAGCGGCTCATTATGATTATGAGATATGGCAGATGGATGTGAAAACAACTTTCCTTAATGGAAACTTGCTCGAGGACGTGTATATGATACAACTGAGGTTTCACATCGGTTGATAAAACCAAGGTATGCAAAATGGATTGAAGCAAGCATCCAGGAGCTGGAATATCCGTTTTGATGAGACAATCAAAAGGTTTGATTTCTCAAAAAATCCAGACGAACCTTATGTGTACAAGAAGGTTAGTGGGAGTGCAGTCGTGTTCCTAGTATTGTATGTCGATGACATACTACTTATAGGAAACGATGTTTCAATCTTCTGATCGATTAAGGTTTGGTTATCCAAGACATTCTCCATGAAAGACACAGGAGAAGCAACCTACATCCTTGGGATTAAGATCTATAGAGATAGATCGAAGCGGTTGCTTGGTCTTTCACGGTCTACATATATAGGACCGAAAAGTGCTAAGAGGTTTAGCATGTCGGAATCCAAGAAAGGTTATCTACCCATCGGGCATAGGAACACCTTCAAGTCTATGTGTCGCGCACGAAGGCGAGAGGATTTGCATGAGTAAGATTCCCTATGCATCCGCAATAGGATCTATCATGTATGCTATGTTATGTACGAGGCCCGATGTATCGTATGCTCACGAGTGTCACGGCGGATACGATCCGATCCAGGAATGGATCATTGGGCGGCTGTTAAGACGATCCTTAAGTACTTGAGAAGAACTAAGGATGTGTTCCTAATATATGGAGAAGGGTACATGGTGATACATGGGTATACGGATGCCAGCTCCAGAAAGACAAGGATGATTTCATGTCTTTGTCTGGGTATGTATTCACCTAGAATGGAGGCGCAATAAGTTGGAAAGGTTCCAAGCTTGACACTATAGCGGATTCTGCCACTAAGGCAGAATACATTGCGCTTTAGGCGGCAAAGGAAGCGGTTTGGATCGAAGTTCATCTCTGAACTTGATGTGGTCTCATCAATGATCCAAACATGTGCTTCGCCGCTATCATCTTATCAGAGAGATCATAAGTAGGAACGAAATACAAATCGAGAAAATTCCCACTGAAAGGAACTTAGCGGATCCTTTGACTAAAGCATTACCTCAAAGTAAGTTTGAGGGTCATGTTAGAGCTTATGGTATTGGATACCGTAGCGATTGGCATTAGGCCAAGTGGGAGTCTGTTAGTAATATATGAGAGATGTCCTAAGGCAATCGCCTTATGTATGAACCATTTATATGATAAATGAAGATTCACTATTTGAGTATACATGTTTTATGTATTTGATTGGATCTTAAACTCATTTTCTTGAATGTCCACACGATACGATTCAGCATGAGAGAATTTGTGATTGGATCACAACTAGTGAGTATCTCTACATGTGTAATTGTGATGTATCGAATTATCCTAGTCGATGAATTGATGGATTTGGACACCATCAATTACATCGAGACTAGCACGAGGTATACTCCTTGGTGTATCCAAGCGGTGATTCTCACGGTGGAGACATTGTGATGTCCGGAGTTAATCGTGGATGCTAGTTATGGTAACTAGTTCATTGGAGTGACCAGCCGTAAGACTTCATATGGTTCTCTGCATATATAGATATGTCAATGAAGTTCTTACTGTGGCTTAAGTGTGATGTTCCTTTGACTTGCGGTATTCAAGTCATCTTGATCATGGAGACTTATGCTTTGACATCTTAAGCAAACATCTCCGAGGAGATGTGGACCCGGGATGATTGGGTATAAGTCGAAGTGATCGAAGGTGTTTGAATAGCCTATAAAGGATTCACCACTCCTTGCGAGGAGATGTATACCCATGGCCTCTCGTCGGATTGTTACTAAAGTCTTTGGCCAAAGCATTACATGTTTAGAGTAAAGTACTCTTCGATACATGTGAAGTAACTAGAATCCGTAGGACGAGGAAATGATACTTGGGCTAGGTGTGACGTAGTCAGCCTAGTGGGGACTGACACAATAGACCATGTCCTGAACCAAGTGGGTATAAGATGAGTGAAGGGAATGGGGCACGATTCATTCGAAGCTCTTGAAGGGTTTGAAATAGTTCGATCAAGCGTTGATCTTTTCGGTTAATTGGGGATCATGATGTACTACTAGGTGCCACTCATGATCGTTCTATAATTAATGGTTAATTATAGACGGCCAACATAAACCGAGAACCTATTTGGTCACACGCACAATGAGTGTAATCCAAAGGATTTAAAACGAGCTTGAGAATGAGATTCTCAGACCGAGAGAAACTATGCTTGGTTGGACCAAACATAAAGCGAGCATGAAATTGTTTCAGTCGCAATGGAAGCGTGGATGGGCAGTGTCTTATGAAGACATAATGGATGGACCAAAATGGTTTGGTTCTAATCCAATGGATGAGAATAAACCAAAGGGTTTGGTTTATATTAAACGAATGAACCAAAGGTTGGTTTGGTTCATTTTAACTTAAAATAAACCATCATGGTTTGGTTTATTTTAACTTATCCTAATGGAGCGGGTTAACGGGCTTTATGGATATGATCCATTAACCATTAAGAGAATTAGTTCTCTATAAAAGAGGGCTTAAGGGATTGTTAAACCCTAATCATCCAAAACCCTAAACCTAGTGGTCGCCCAACATAGTTGCCGCCCACCTCCTTGGTGATTTCGGCGCCCAACTACAAGCTGCCGCCGCCCAGCTTTGTGCCGCCGTCCAAGACCCTTGCCGGCGTCCAAGCTCCAGCCGGTGAACCTCCGGCGACCCTCCGGTGATCTCCTATAGGTTCGGCATCAAGGTGAGCTTTTTCTCTCCTTGTTTTGGCCGGCGCCTACTCCTCCACCAAGCTGTCCAGTTTTCTGGACAGCTTCTTCTCCTCTCGTCGGAGCGTCGTTTGGACGACGGTTAGTGCTCCGACAGCGGCTAACATACCGGGGATTTGATCTCCGGTAATCCTCTGAGGTGGAGGACGAAGGATTCGTCAAACGGTTGACGAATACCTCTCCGGAGAAGCGAGTTTTGAGAACTCGTTTTAGGATCCGAATTTGGATTCGGATCGTGATCATCTCTCGATCACGTCATCTTCAACACGAGGCTAGTAACCCGTACGAAGACGAAGCTCGTGACTTAGCGAAGTCATCCCGAGGAGCTCGGCGTGGATACGGATAGAGACGATTCTTACGAGGATCGTTCCGGTTGATGTCGTTCCCGCTACACATCATACGGAAGGTATAACGTAGTTTAATTTCCTTTTATTGCAAATTTTAATTTACGGTTATGTCTACACTTGTTGTAATAGCATGCGTGTGTTGTGTGTGTTGTAATAAATATAGATTTATTAATTTTAATTGCTTCCGCTGTGCTCATGTTTACGAAACATGATCGAACACACACACGCCGCGGTGCCGGAAACCCAACAATAAAATCCGATCCATTAATGATAATCCATTCCGCTTGAGGATTATCATTGATCTACCTCACCAACCCCGATAATTAAATATGGGCTCCATATATTAATTGTACAAATATCTTTCCGTATTTAAGATATCGAATGTCCGTTAATTAATTAATTACTGACAATTAATTAATTAACATCTAACTCCATGAGTAGTACCACTCAACCTTATCATTATGCTAGACCAAGTCCACCTACAGGATTTACATGATGATCCTTATGAGTTCCTTAGGTTAATATGACCTAACCTTAGATGCGAAAGATACGTTTGGTTCATTTTCGAAGGTTCTTTTCTCTTATTGGATTTTGAAGATGAGTAATTTACTTCTATTTGCATCGTGGGAGCTTTTAGTTCAAGAGTATATAAATTTCCTACCAATGCACCAGAACAAATAATCTCCCTGTTCCTTTTTATAACAACTCTGTTATTAAAAGAAATAGAATATCCATCCAAAAACAATTTAGAAACTGAAATTAAATTCTTTCTAAATGAAGGTACATAAAGGCAATTTATCAGAACCAAGGTTTTATTCCTATAAAAAGATAAATAAACATCTCCCCCTGTAATAGCCGCCACCTTAGTAGCATTGCCCATGTAGATGGTAATCTCCCCCTCAGCTAGTCGTCTGGTTTCCTAGAACCCCTGCAAAGTATTGCAGACATGATCAGTGGCTCCTGTATCTATACACCAGGTGCCAATAGATAACATTGCTAAATATGTTTCAATGACTATACCAAAAGATATACCTTTGTTCTACTTCTAGTTAGGGCAGTCAGCCTTCCAATGTCCAGTCTACTTGCAAGTGAAGCACTCCCAATTGTCATACATCCCCGATTAAAAAAAAATTAATCCAGATGAAGATGGATTACCCAAGTAACCAATCCATCATCGTGCTATTCGATTTGAGTGGTTGCTTGAACAAACTTGTTGTTCAAGCAACCTAACTCTTTTCCTCGATTAGCCGCGGAATAGATGATGTACGCATCGCTGGTTTTTATGTTTATCATCGGGGTCCAAGTAAATTAACCACATACATGATACAAAAAAACTAAAATCAAACAAACAAGATTATACCTCTTGTTTACCTCTTGATCTTCTATTGTATGTCCTTGTTAGAATGTATACTGAAAGCCTAGCTCTTTTTGTATGAACATTTTATTTATGAATAAGAATCACATGATCATTGTTTGCACTTTATATATTTACTATATATGTGTGCATATTGTCTAATATTTTACATTGTAGATAACATGGTGCTTGGTGTGGCACAGAAGATCATGTTATCAGTCCCTTGTAAAATATAAGTAGAGGCTCACGACCAAGATGGTTTTGGACAAACCATTGGTATGGTTGTAGTGTAGCATTGTATTGTTTTGTCTTGAACATAAAGTTACACTAGTACACTTAGGTGTATTGAGCAAGACCGAAATAGAGGTGATTCAATTTAGTACTGACTACATAATTGAATCGGACCTCGGATATTATGTTGTGCATGCTCTTAATCCCGATATAATAATGGGCATATGTACTTAGTATTTATTTCTTTGATTTACCAGAGGGTGAGATTTAGATGGATTAAATCAATATGCCCGGTAAGTTGGGAAATGATATTATTTACATGGTGTGCCGTTGATTATAGGAGGAAACCGTGTCCTATATATTAGGTTGATGATGTCCCCTTGAGGAGCTCATAAGGTTCATCATGTAAACCCAGCTGGTTGACTTAGTCAACATGATGATAAGGTTGAGTGGTACTACTCGAGGAATTAGATGTTAATTAATTGATGGTCAGTAAATCAATTAATTGACGGACATTCAATATCTTAAACACGGGGAGATTAATGTACAAATAATATATGGAGCCCATATTAATTTATGGGGGTTGGTGAGGTAGTTCAATGATGATCCTCTAGTGGAATGGAACATCATTGATGGATCAAGTTTGTGTGGTTTGTTGGGATGTATACTGAAAGCCTAGCTCTTTGGTATGAACATTTTATCTTGAAATAAGAATCACATGATCATTGTTTGCACTTTATATTTATATATGTGCATATTGTCTAATACTTTACATTGTAGGTAACATGGTGCTTGGGTGTGGCACAGAAGATCATGTTATCAGTCCCTTGTAGAGTATAAGTAGAGGCTCACAACCAAGATGGTTTTGGACAAACCATTGGCATGATTGTAGTGTAGCTTGGTATTGTTTTATCTTGAACATAGAGTTACACTAGTACACTTAGGTGTATTGAGCAGGACCGACATAGAGGTGATTCAATTTGTTGCTGACTACATAATTGAATCGGACCTCGGATATTATGTTGTACATGCTCTTAATCCCGATATAATAACGGACATATGTACTTAGTATTTATTTCTTTGATTTACCAGAGGGTGAGATTTCTATGGATTAAATCAATATGCTCGGTAAGTTGAGAAATGATATTATTTACATGGTGTGCCGTTGATTATAGGAGGAATCCGTGTCCTATGTATTAGGTTGATGATGTCCCCTTGAGGAGCTCATAAGGTTCATCATGTAAACCTTGCAGGTTGACTTAGTCAACATGATGATAAGGTTGAGTGGTACTACTCAAGGAGTTAGATGTTAATTAATTGATGATCAGCAAATCAATTAATTGACGGACATTCGATATCTTAAACACGGAGAGATGGATGTACAAATAATATATGGAGCCCATATTAATTTATGGGGGTTGGTGAGGTAGTTCGATGATGATCCTCTAGTGGAATGGAACATCATTGATGGATCAAGTTTGTGTGGTTCCGATCCATCGGGTGGCCAAGACCCAACTCCTCCTCATGGTCCCTATCGTAGCCTAATATAAACCTCATGAAGTCTAGATCAAATGATAGAAAACAAATCTCTAGATCCGACGGTTGGGATTAAAACCCTAGAACCGATGGTTGAGATTAAATCTCTAAATCCGACGGTTGAGATTAAAACCCTAGAACCGACGGTGGAGATTAAACCAAGGCCTAAACCTAACTCTATATAAAAAGAGAGGAAAGGTTGGATAAGGTGGGCGGCAAGAAAATTGGGAATTAGTTCCTATATTTTTGGCTACCTCATCAATAACCAATTTTCTCCTAAGTTCTATAATAGGGTGGCTATGGGTTGGGCGGAAAAGAGATGAGAGTGGTTGATGTTGGATGATGGATGCTAAGGAGATTAGGGTTTAGCCTCCAATTGCTTGGACGGCAAGCAACCCTAAGGAGAAAACCCTAATTAGGGTTTGGCTCCTATGGGTTGGGCGGCCAAGGCTTGGAAGATGAGTGGGCGGCAACTTGAGGAAGATCTCTTCTTCTTCCTTGAAGATGGCTAGCTCCTAGATCTCTTCTCTCCATCATGGTTGGGCGGCAAGAAACCCTAAGGAGGAAACCCTAATTTGATTAGGGTTTGGCTCTTTTGCATGGGCGGCCAAGGTTTGGAAGGAGGGTAAGCGGCATCTTGTGGAAGAGTTCTTCTTCTTCCTAGGAAAGGTGGCCGGTTTAGATCTTTTCCTTCCACCTTGGATGGGTGGCAAGAAGACCTAAGGAGGAAACCCTAATTAGGGTTTGGCTCCTATGGTTGGGCGGCAAGGGTATGCAAGGAAGGTGGGCGGCAACTATAGGAGAGGAGCTCTTCCTCTTCCTAGGTTGTGGCCGGCTCCTTCCTCTATTCCCTCCACCGTGGCCGGCGCCCAATATATTCCCTTTATCCTCTTCACTCCATCTTGGCCGGCGGCACCAAAACAAGGGTTTGTCCCTAGTTCGGTACCTTGGTTGTTTCCATTATGTTCTCTCTATTCTTGGGGCCGGCAGCATCAATCCTTTTGTGGAATGGTGGTTGGCTCAAGCAAGAAGGGAAAGAGAGTTCTTCTTTCTTTGGATTGAAGAAGATCTAGGAAGCTTCAACTTGTGGAGGATCTTCGCCCACACGAAGTCTACAAGGATACGATAGAAGATCAAGAGGTATAAAAGTTTTATAACTTTTATTATTGTTCTTTGCATGTTCTTATTGATATGCTAGCTTATGTTCTTTATGTTAGTATATGTTGATTATACTAGTTTACATTTGTATGTATTTGTATAATCATGGACCCCGATAAGAAACACAAAAACCGGCAATCCGTCCGTCGTCTCTTCCGCGGCTAACCGACTAGAAGAGTTGTGTTGCTTGAACAACTAGTTTGTTCAAGCGATCGCTCAAGTCGTTAGCACGACGACGAATTGGTTGTGCTTAGGAAACTCATCACATCCGGATTAGTTTTCATTAGTGAAAATTTTAATCCGGGGACATGGGAGCCTATGAGCATTCCGAGAAATAGAACGATTGCCAACATGGTTCCGATCCATCGGGTGGCCAAGATCCAACTCCTCCTTATGGTCCCTATCGTAGCCTAATATAATCCTTGTGAAGTCTAGATCTAAAAATGTAAAACAAAACCTAGAACCAACGGTTAGGATTAAATCCCTAGATCCGATGGTAAGGATGAAACCCTAGAACCAACGTTTGGATTAAATCCCTAGATCCGATGGTTAGGATGAATCCCTAGAATCGACGATTGAGATGAAACCCTAGATCCGACGGTTGGGATGAAATCCTAGATCCGACGGTTGGGATGAAACCCTAGATCCGACGGTTGGGATAAAACCCTAGATCCGACGATGGAGATTAAATCCCTAGATCCGACGGTGGAGATTAAAGGAGGCTTAAGCCCAATTCTATAAATAGGGGGCTTAGTCTTGGGTGGCAAGAACAATTGATAGGGAATTAGGGTTTGGCTCTTCCAAGAAGTGGGCGGCTGGGTTTTGGGAGCTAGGGTTTTGTTTTGGGCGGCAACCTCCTTCCTCCAAGAAGTTGCCGGCGCCCAACCTTCTTCCATCTAGACTTGGCCGGCACCCATTCTCAAGGCCTCTCTCTTATTCCTTAGTCGGCGGTTCTCCTTCCATTGGCGGTCGGTGCTCTTCCTCCTCCCTTTCTCCTTGGTGGCCGGCGGCAACCCCTCTTCAAGTTGGCCGGCGCTTCATCCACTTGCTCCTTGGCCGGCGGTTGCACTAAATTCCCTAATTTGGTGGCCGGTTCTAGAAAGGATAGGTATTTGTTGGTTCTTCTCATTGTTTGCAGTAGACAAGGAAGGGAAGAACGCGATCTAGAAGGCTTCTACTCGTGGAGGATCTTCGTCCACGAGAAGGATAGGACATACGGTAGAAGATCGTAAGGTATAAAGTTTTTTTTCTTTATTTACAGATCTGAGCATGTTCTTTTATGTTTTGATTATACATGTATGCGTATGAATATATGTTGTATAATCATGGACCCCGAAGACAAACACAAAAACCGGTGATCCATCCGTCGTCTCTTCCGCGGCTAACCAACTAGAAGAGTTGTGTTGCTTGAACAACTAGTTTGTTCAAACGACCACTCAAGTTGTTAGCACGACGACGAATAGGTTGTGCTAAGAAAACTCATCCCATCCGGATTAATTCTTTCATTAGTGAAAATTTTAATCCGGGGACATGGGAGCCAATGAGCCTCCAAAGCAACTCCCAACAAGTGGTATCAAAGCCACGGTTTCCGGTTTTGTGTGTTTTGGATTCGGTTACATTCATGAACATTTCATATATTGAGTATGCCGGATAATAGTAGGATGTGCGTAGGCTAACTTTTTGGTTGCAGGCATAAGATCCGACTATTATGGCTATTTGGTTCTATGTGATGGTTTTGTGTGTGATTGTATGTATATTATTTGAATCCTCGGGGTTGACGAGGCTAGATTAGTATTTAATTTTTATAATTAAATATGGCATTGTTTAGCCGCTCATTTTAGTTTACTTTCGATCTAGATTATTTGTACACTCCTTCGTGGAGTATAGGATAGATGGATGTAAATTAAAATGATTTATCTCGGCTCGGATATCTTTGGTGACTTGCGCACGGGAAAAGGTGGAGCGGACGAGGTGGCGACACGACGGGATGCATATTGGAGGACAATGCCATAATAGTTGGAAAAATTATGTTTTTTTCCATATTTATTGCTTATTTGTTTTATATGCATGTTGTGTATGTTTTAAAATTCCTCATTTTCAATTAACTAAGTGGGAGAGGGACATTTTAATTAATTCCCGCAGCCTCCATTACAATTTGACGTGTGATGCAACAAACTTGTGTGTTGGCTCTGACTGCCTTCCTCCCTGCGGACGGGTTTGTTTGCGGATCACTAGGTCAAATAATGGTTATAGGAAATTATCTAGGAGCATGTGTACTTCCACAGCGGTAAGGCACATAATCAGAAATAATTCCCTTAGTATCGTGTAATGGTGCACACTTAGATGCAAATAGAAGTATCCTCCCCATCGGAGTCACTGCTTTTATTTGTAGGACCAAAGAGGAACCAACTATTAATTTTATTTGTCAAAAAGTAAGGTTGACAAGATAATAAAATTAATGGGTAAAACCTCCTCTTACAAATGTAGAATTCGTATACGTCCACACAGCGTGACATGCGATATTCTCGGTGATTTGAGGTGTTGGTTGATTTCAGGATTTTATTGTTTTGAGGAATCAATAATATTTGAAATCTAATATTTTGATCATTGTGATTTTTAGGATTTTCTAATGGCTTTCAACCCACTTGCTGTGATTTTAAAAGAAAACAAACTTACTGGACCAAACTACATTGATTGGAAAAGAAACTTGGATATTGTCTTAACTGCGGAGGAGTACAAATTTGTACTCTTCGAGGTCTGTCCTCCTAAGCCCTCCGATGACTCTGATGAAAAGGAGAAAGAACGTTATAAGAAATGGGTTAAGGCAGATGAGATGGCACGGTGTTACATTTTGGCATCTATGTCAAATGTCTTTGCAACATCGACATCGTGCCATAGCCACTGCTTATGACATGATGTTCAATCTCAAGGAACTTTTCGGACATCAGAGTAGGGCGGCTAGGCAGGAGGCAATGAGAAACTTGATGACGACCACCATGGTCGAGGGAACACCCGTTAGGGATCATGTTCTCAAGATGATGGCTCATCTCAATGAGATGGAAGTCCTCAGAGCTGAGATCGATGGGGAAACCCAGGTCGATATCATTCTCCATTCTCTGCCTTAGGAGTTTTGAGCAGTTCCGCCTCAACTACAACATGAACAAGAGGTTGTATTCGTTGGCGGAGCTTCTGACAGAACTCCAGGCGGCAGAGGGGCTTTTTCGTCAGAGTGCTCAAGCCATGGTCGCTCAGAAGGTTTCTTCCTCTAAACCGAAAGGTAAGAAGAAGAAGAAGCAAGGTGGAGCGAAGAAGGTGGCAGTGGGACCTCAGGCAGGAGTGAAGAAGCCGAAAGGCAAGTGCTTCACTTGCAAGCAGACTGGACATTGGAAGGCGGACTGTCCTCGCCGAAAGAACAAAGGTATATCTTCTTGTTTAGTTGTTGAAACATGTTTAGCGGTGTTATCTACTAGTGCCTGGTGTGTAGATACAGGAGCCACTGATCATGTCTGCAATTCTTTGCAGGGGTTCCAAGAAACCCGACGACTAGCTGAGGGAGAGATTACCGTCTTCATGGGCAATGCTTCAAAGGTGGCGGCTATTGCAGTGGGAGACGTTTATTTATCTTTTGATAGGAATAAAGTTTTGGTTTTGAGAAATTGTCTTTATGTACCTACTTTTAGAAAGTATTTAATTTCAGTTTCTAAATTGTTTTTGGATGGATATTCTATTTCTTTTAATGAGAAAGTGGTTATAAAAAGGAATAGGGAGATTATCTGTTCTGGTACATTGGTTGGCAATTTATATACTCTTGAACCAAAAACTCCCACGATGCATATAGAAGTCAATAACTCATCTTTTAAGTCTAATAAGAGAAAAGAACCTTCGCAAATGAACCAAACATATCTTTGGCATCTAAGGCTTGGTCATATTAACCTAAGTAGAATTCAAAGGTTGATAGCTGATGGACCTTTGGGTTCATTAGTGGTGGAGGATCTCCCAACCTGCGAATCTTGCTTGGAAGGTAAAATGACCAAGAGGCCTTTCAAGGCCAAGGGGTATAGGGCCAAAGATGTGTTAGAATTGGTTCATTCTGATTTGTGCGGTCCTATGTCTATCCAGGCAAGAGGTGGTTTTGAATATTTCGTCTCATTTATAGACGATTATTCAAGATATGGATACATTTACTTGATGCGCTGCAAGTCTGAATGCTTTGACAGGTTCAAAGAATTCAAGGCTGATGTGGAGAACCGTCAAGGTAAAAGTTTCAAGACATTACGATCTGATCGTGGTGGTGAGTACCTCTTGGAAGAGTTTAGGAATTACTTATCATAGACTGGGATTCAATCCCAATTGTTTGCACCTGGCACACCCCAGCAGAATGGTGTAGCGAAGCGAAGGAATAGGACTCTTATGGAGATGGTCAGATCGATGATGAGTTATTCTGATTTACCTGTTTCGTTCTGGGGGTATGCACTGGATACGGCAATGTACACTCTGAACTTGGTTCCATCCAAATCAGTACCTTCTACCCCTGTAGAATTGTGGACTGGGCGAAAGCCTAGTCTAAGACATATTTGGATATGGGGGAGTCCAGCACATGTGCTGAAGGCTGATGCTGGTAAGTTGGAACCTCGTACAGAAGTGTGCATGTTTGTTGGCTACCTTAAGGGAACGAAAGGTGGTTTGTTTTATAATCCTAGAGATCAGAGGGTGATCGTTAGTACGAACGCCAGATTTCTAGAGGAGGATTATGTAATGAACCACAAGCCCAAGAGTAGGATTGTTCTTGAGGAGTTGACAGGGGAAGTCCCGACTTCAGTACCACCGGTACAAGAGGAGACACCACAAGTCACTGCACCGTGTGTCACAGAGTATACACAAGAGGCACCTCGTCATAGTGGGAGGGTTGTTAGACAACCCGAGAGATTCATGTTTTTGGAAGAGTCTTCGGACTTAGTCCCTGGTGAACATGAACCGGATCCCTGGACATATGACGAGGCACTCCAAGATAGAGATGCGGTATCTTGGCAAAGTGTGATGAATTCAGAGATAGAATCTATGGATTCTAATCAGGTCTGGGAGCTAGTAGAACCACCCGATGGTGTAAAATCCATTGGATGCAAGTGGATCTACAAGAGAAAGAGAGGAGTAGACGGGAAGGTTGAGACCTTCAAAGCTAGGCCTGTTGTGAAAGGGTATACTCAGAAAGAGGGTATCGATTATGAGGAGACCTTTTCGCCGGTAGCTATGCTTAAGTCTATCCGGATTCTCTTATCTATAGCTCCTCATATGGATTATGAGATTTGGCAGATGGATGTCAAGACAGCTTTCCTTAATGGAAGTCTTGAGGAGAACATCTATATGCGGCAACCAGAGGGATTCATTGCTAAAGGCAAAGAGCATCTTGTATGTAAGCTTAATCGGTCCATTTATGGATTGAAGCAAGCTTCTAGATCATGGAACATCCACTTTGATGAGGTAATCCTATCATATGGATTTATTCAAAGTCCGGATGAGCCTTGTGTATACAAGAGATGTGACGGAAACGTAGTGGTGTTTCTTGTACTATACGTAGATGACATTTTGTTAGTTGGCAACAATATCAAAGTGTTATCAGACGTAAGGGTATGGTTGTCCAAACAGTTTGATATGAAGGACTTGGGAGAAGTGGGGCACATCCTTGGGATCAAAGATATAAGGGATCGCAAGAAAAGGATGTTGTGCTTGTCTCAAGCTTCATACATTGACACTATCCTTGCTCGTTTTAGCATGCAGAACTCTAAGAAAGGTTTTCTACCTTTTAGGCATGGAGTTCCTTTATCTAAAGAGATGTGTCCCAAAACATCAAAGGAGATAGAGGACATGAAGGCGGTTCCTTATGCTTCGGCAGTAGGAAGCCTCATGTATGCTATGCTATGTACGAGACCGGATATCTGCTTTGTCGTGGGCATGGTTAGCAGATATCAGAGTAATCCTAGACAGGGACATTGGACTGCGGTAAAGCATATATTGAAGTACCTGAGAAGGACTAGGATTATATCTTTGGTTTCTTGGATCAATTAGTCCCTGTGGGTTACACGGATTCGGATTTCCAATCAGATAGGGACAAGAGTAAGTCTATCCACGGGGTTTGTGTTTACTTTTGGAGGTGGAGCCATAGTATGGAGGAGTGTCAAGCAGAAATGCGTGGCGGACTCTACCATGGAAGCTGAGTATGTGGCAGCCTCTGAGGCAGCCAAGGAAGTTGTATGGCTCAGGAACTTCTTGATGGACTTGGATGTGATTCCTGGTTTGCCCAGAACTATCACAATTTATTGTGATAACAGTGGTGCAGTTGCAAACTCGAAGGAACCACGAGCCCATAAGGCGAGTAAACACATAGAGCTCGAGTACCACCTTATACGAGAGATCGTAAAGCGAGGAGAAGTTGTTGTCGCCAAGATTGCATCAGAGGATAACCTGGCAGATCCATTCATTAAGGCCCTTCCAGCGAAAGCGTTTGATAGGCATGTGGAGGACAGGGGGATCAGATGTATGGCAGAGTGATGACGGTATAGTCTTTTAGTATAAGTGGGAGATTGTTGGAATGTATACTAAAAGCCTAGCTCTTTTTGTATGAACATTTTATTTTGGAATAAGAATCACATGATCATTGTTTGCACTTTATATATTTACTATATATGTGTGCATATTGTCTAATATTTTACATTGTAGATAACATGGTGTTTGGTGTGGCACAGAAGATCATGTTATCAGTCCCTTGTAAAATATAAGTAGAGGCTCACGACCAAGATGGTTTTGGACAAACCATTGGCAAGGTTGTAGTGTAGCTTGGTATTGTTTTGTCTTGAACATAAAGTTACACTAGTACACTTAGGTGTATTGAGCAGGACCGAAATAGAGGTGATTCAATTTAGTACTGACTACATAATTGAATCGGACCTCGGATATTATGTTATGCATGCTCTTAATTTCGATATAATAACGGGCACATGTACTTAGTATTTATTTCTTTGATTTACCAGAGGGTGAGATTTAGATGGATTAAATCAATATGCACGGTAAGTTGGGAAATGATATTATTTACATGGTGTGCCGTTGATTATAGGAGGAAACTGTGTCCTATATATTAGGTTGATGATGTCCCCTTGAGGAGCTCATAAGGTTCATCATGTAAACCAAGGTGGTTGACTTAGTCAACATGATGATAAGGTTGAGTGGTACTACTCGAGGAATTAGATGTTAATTAATTGATGGTTAGTAAATCAATTAATTGACAGACATTCGGTATCTTAAACACGGGGAGATTAATGTATAAATAATATATGGAGCCCATATTAATTTATGGGGGTTGGTGAGGTAGTTCAATGATGATCCTCTAGTGGAATGGAACATCATTGATGGATCAAGTTTGTGTGGTTCCGATCCATCGGGTGGCCAAGATCCAACTCCTCCTTATGGTCCCTATCGTAGCCTAATATAATCCTTGTGAAGTCTAGATCTAAAAATGTAAAACAAAACCTAGAACCAACGGTTAGGATTAAATCCCTAGATCCGATGGTAAGGATGAAACCCTAGAACCAATGGTTGGGATTAAATCTCTAGATCCGATGGTTAGGATGAATCCCTAGAATCGACGGTTGGGATGAAACTCTAGATCCGACGGTTGGGATGAAATCCTAGATCCGACGGTTGGGATGAAATCCTAGATTCGACGGTTGGGATGAAACCCTAGATCCGATGGTTGGGATAAAACCCTAGATCCGACGGTGGAGATTAAATCCCTAGATCCGACGGTGGAGATTAAAGGAGGCTTAAGCCCAATTCTATAAATAGGGGGCTTAGGCATGGGCGGCAAGAACAATTGATAGGGAATTAGGGTTTGGCTCTTCCAAGAAGTGGGCGGCTAGGGTTTGGGAGCTAGGGTTTTGTTTTGGGCGGCAACCTCCTTCCTCCAAGAAGTTGTCGGCGCCCAACCTTCTTCCATCTAGACTTGGCCAGCGCCCATTCTCAAGGCCTCTCTCTTATTCCTTAGCCGGCGGTTCTCCTTCCATTGGTGGTCGGTGCTCTTCCTCCTCCCTTTCTCCTTGGTGGTCGGCGGCAACCCCTCTTCAAGTTGGCCGGCGCTTCATCCACTTGCTCCTTGGCCGGTGGTTGCACCAAATTCCCTAATTTGGTGGCCGGTTCTAGAAAGGATAGGTATTTGTTGGTTCTTATCTTTGTTCGCAGCGGACAAGGAAGGGAAGAACGCGATCTAGAAGACTTCTACTCATGGAGGATCTTCGTCCACACGTCGTCCACGAGAAGGATAGGACATACGGTAGAAGATCGTAAGGTATAAAGTTTTTTTTCTTTATTTACAGATCTGAGCATGTTCTTTTATGTTTTGATTATACATGTATGCGTATGAATATATGTTGTATAATCATGGACCCCGAAGACAAACACAAAAACCGGTGATCCGTCTGTCGTCTCTTCCGCGGCTAACCAACTAGAAGAGTTGTGTTGCTTGAACAACTAGTTTGTTCAAGCGACCACTCAAGTTGTTAGCACGATGATGAATAGGTTGTGCTAAGGAAACTCATCCCATCCGTATTAATTCTTTCATTAGTGAAAATTTTAATCCGGGGACATGGGAGCCAATGAGCCTCCGAAGCAACTCCCAACAGTCCTATCCTCCTCTTGGACGTCGTGTGGGTGATGATCTTCCAAGAGTCGAAGCCTCCTAGATCTCGTATCTTCCCTTCCTTGCTCACTCCGAACAAAGGGAAGATGACCAAACTCTTCTTCTCCTATCTAGTGCCGACCACCAAGCCACTTAGCTTGGTTGTTACTGTCGGCCAAGGAGAGGAAGAAGGAGAGGGCATTGGCCAAAGGCTGAGAGAAGGGAGTCCAAACCCTAACCTTGCCGCCGGCCAAAACTTGAGGGAAGAAGAAGCTTCCCTAGGAGAGGAGAAGGAGAAGCCGGCCAAGAACCAAGGAGAAGATGAAACCCTTATCCTTTTCTTGTCTTTCCGCCGGCCCTAAGGGAGAAGCCAAACCTAGTTGTCGCCCAACCCTTAGAAACTCCAAACCCTAGCACTCCCAAGATTTTCTTGCCGCCCAAGCCTTGGAACCTTATTTATATATTTCTCCCAAGACTCCTTTTAATCATGTCCATTGGATCTAGGCCTCGTGAGGGTTTTAATAGGCTCAAATAGGGACCATGAGGTGTTAGATCTTGGCCACCCAATGGATTCGACCCACATAAAATCCGATCCATTAATGATAATCCATTCCACTAGAGGATTATCATTGATCTACCTCACCAACCCCCATAATTAAATATGGGAACCATATATTAATTATACAAATATTTCCCCGTGTTTAAGATATCGAATGTTCGTTAATTAATTAATTTATTGAAAATTAATTAATTAACATTGATGTGAGCAAAATATATAGAGTTTTAGGAGTAGTTTTCGCTTACATCTGATTACATTTTATGTTTGTTTCATGCATATTTCACTTTGTTTTGCATGCATTTCCTTTTTTCTGGTTCAAAGTTTTGTTCTTTATACTTTTGTGTACAGGATAGCATTTCATGGGAAAAGGCACACTTTTGAAGCAAAAGAATGGTATTTTACAGCTGGATATAGAAGGGAACACGGCCAGGGCGTGTGTCTACACATGGCCGTGTTCAGAGGGCGAAAATGACTGCCACAGCCTGACACATGGTCAGGTCATGTGTTTTCACATGGTCGTGTGCCAACTAGGCAGATTGACGCAATTAGGGATTTTTCCAGATTTCACAGCGATCTGGTATGATGTCTATATAAAGGAAACTCTGCCCGAACCCTAGAGGATCACGAGGGAGCCGCCCTAGGGCTCCAAAACCTTAGGGAGGAGGCAAGATGGTTGGAATGACACACCGAAGCCCTAAAAAGCTTCAGGAACTCGCAACGGGGAGGAAGAACACCACCGGAGATCCGAGTTCTGCACTTCAAAGCCAGAGAGAAGGCAACATTGGCATTGTAAATTCCTGTTCTTGCACTTTATCTACTATGTATTTGAACATGAACATGCCTTATGTTTCTTCTTTCCCATCTATAGAGTAGTTTCTTCGATTCTAGGATTAGGGAGTAACTTGTGTGTGTATGACATGCTGCTTCAAATTGAATTCTGTTATTGAGTTTGAATTTGCAATTGGAATTTATTTAGACCGATATCTATGTGTATTTGTTTTACTATCTATTGTGCTTAGCCGATATGAGGGATGATAGCCCACATATCTAAGATTTAGGGGATTTATACGAGGAACCTAGGGGTTAGCCTCATCTCCTGTAACCGTGGGTAGAAGGATGCGATATAACTAGAAACGATTCGTTGCAGAGATTGATTCAGCATCCTCGTACCGCCTATCCAATCCTTGTAAGGCAGAGATAGCTCCCGATAGATGCGGCAGCTCTTCGGGAGAGTGTATGATGTCCCTTCTACAAGACCGTAGTTAGACGTTTAGACAATGCCCAGTTGATAGCATGTCTTGTGACACATAAGCGAAACCGAAGTCCTAGAATCCCTTTAAAAGATCTTGCGACAACCTCCTCTCGTCCTTCATGTGACACCGTATGGAGTAGAACCATCGATAACCCTCACATTCATAACCCCTTAGAGTCTAGTCCCGAAAAATTACACCCACCGAACAAATCGGTATTCGAATCTCAGTCCCTGTGGGATCGATAATCTTTTTATTACTTGACGACATCCATGCACTTGCGGGCATTGAGCGTGAGCGCGCGCTTTGAGTCCTCGATGGTCTCATCGCGAGATTTGAAGTTGCTTTCGTGTGCATCAAGTTTTTGGCGCCGTTGTCGGGGACTGATCGATTCGATATTGAATCGAGAAGTGGATAATTGGATCAGACTTAGGATTAGATTTACTTACTTGCTTTATTTTTTTTATTTATTTTACTTCAGTTTTATATTTTCCATATCTAGATTTAGTTTTTATTTTATTTTAGCAGTGGTTTTCTATTTCCTTATTGCCTCTTTGATTTTGTTAGCTAGATTTTGTTTATTTCCTGTTTCTTAGTATTAGGTAGTACTCCTAATTTTTGTGGCTCGATTCTTCGTTTTCCTAGACGCTTATGATTAGAAGGCCTGATTCTGATCAATTTACAAATCGAACGAACCTATCATCACCGGAGAGCTGAACAAAAGAGGATGGAGGACTAAGCTACATCCGAAGTAAATATAGGTAGCTGACCTCTACGGGATTATGCAGCTCCTAGCGCTAGAGGATTTAGGTCGAGTATAGCTAGACCATCTATTTCGGCAAACAACTTTGAACTGAAACCAGCACTCATCCATATGTTCCAGCAGAGTTAATTTGGGGGAGCTGCGATTGAAGACCCAAATCGACACCTACAGACATTCTTGGAAATCTGCTCAATGATGAAGATAAATGGAGTCCCTGCGAATGCGATCTGCCTGAGCCTATTCCTGTTCTCATTGCGGGATAAGGCTAAGGCATGACTTCACTCCCTGCCTTCGAAAAGCATTACTACATGGGAGCAATGTGAGCAGTAGTTCCTAAATAAATACTTCCCACCAAGCAAGACTGCTCACATGTGTCTTCTTATCACAAGCTTCCGTCAGAAGGAAGGAGAGTCCCTATTCGAAGCTTGGGATCGCTACAAGGGACTACTCTACCAATGCCCCCGCCACGGATTGGAAAGGTGGCTGGTGATCCACATTTTCTACAATGGGATCATGTACGCCATGAAGATGTCCCTTGATTCTACTGCAGGAGGAGCACTTATGAACAAGACTATCGAGGAAGCAGAGGAGCTAATAGAAGAGGTAGCCTATAACCACCATCAATGGGCTTCCGAATGTGGTCAACCAGCTCCTACAGCGGGACGATATACTGTCAACTCCGTGGACCACCTAGCAGTAAGGATGGACACGCTTAGCAGATGGTTTGACTCTTTAAATCCTACATCTACATGTGCGGCCATTGACTTTGGAGAAGGAGCAGCAACGTATCGGGAGGACTACTGTGGAGGAAAGGATGGCTCAACAAAGCAGATTGAGCATTGTGATGTAGTTGGTGACCTAAATTGCTAATAACCCACACTCCAGCATTTCCAATCCCGGATGGAGGAACCACCCAAATTTTCCCTATAAGAATAACTTGGGAAGGTTCCAACAGTCGGATGAAAATGGGCAGCCACAGACACCTAACACCCGTCTGGAGAATAGGTTGGAGAGCTTCATCTGAACACAACGGGAGGCGAATACTGAATTTCAGCGGCGACATTCGTAGACAGATATGATAATCGAAGGGTTGGGATCATCTGTAAGGGATCTTACCAATAGGCAAAAGTCGCTAGAGATTCAAGTAGCTCAGATTGCAAACCAGATCTTCAGGCTACCAGGGAAGCTGCCAGGAAAAGCAGAGGCCAATCCGATAGAGCAGTGCAAGGCAGTAATGCTGCGAAGTGGGAGGGCTCTGAAAGATATGTCGGGCCGGTTGGCTGCTAAAGGGGACCTAGGACCTGAAAGACGGGAACCTTTGGGGGAGACCGAGAAGGAAGAAGTTGGAGAAATGAACCGGGAGCCTATCGCAAGGACTCAACCACCCCTTACTGTACCATTCCCACAGCGGTTAACTAATGTAAAGAAGGATGCTGAGTTTGGTAAATTTCTGGACATGTTGAAGTCGATCTCAGTAGAAGTACCGATACTCAAAGTGCTGCACCAAATGCCCTAGTTTGCAAGGTTTATGGAAGATATTATGGCGCATCGTAGGAAGGTCACAAAGTCTGAAATAGTGGCCCTCATAGAGGTATCAAGAACTTATCTCCGGAACGAGACCACTTAGAAACTAAAAGATTCAGGGAGCTTCTATATTCCATGTTATATAGGGATGACACTGATTAGCAAAGCCTTTTATGGGCACGAGCGTGAGCCTTATGCCCTATACTTTATGCAAAAAACTAGGGTTAGGAAATTTAAAATTCACTACTATGACACTGCAACTAGCTGACCACACATACCGATACCCATTGGGGATTTTAGAAGATGTTCTTATAAAGGTGGGAAACTTTACACTGCCAACTGACTTTGTGGTCATGGAAATGGAAGAGGATCCAAAGATACCCGTCATCCTTAGGCAACCATTTTTAGCGACTGCCAGAATGGTCATTGATGTAAGGAATCACAAGCTGACCCTAAAGGTGGGAGAGGATAAGATGGAATTTGAGCCCGCTGGAACGGGAAGTCACGAACCCGCATCGGGGAAGTACGTGATTCTAGATAGAGATAAGGAGGAAACTATACATAAAGAAACCGAGATGGATGAATGGAGGTTCACTGAACCTCCGGAGCCGAGTTGATAATAGAGTATGGTCGAGCTAAATGACCTTAAACAAAGTGCTTCTTGGGAGGCAACCCAAGTTTAGTTTTTAGGTTTTCCTTTGATTGTATTGCGTGCATTTAGTTAATTTGAACTTTGATTTCCATTTCATTTAGCATTAGGACTAGAAAAGAACTTTGCTAGGTAAAAATAAATCAATTTTTAGCTTACACGGCGAAGCATGTGAGAAAATTCAGACCGTTGTGCACAAAAGGAGAGAAAAAAGGGAACACACAGCTTGGCCATGTGTTTTCCCACGGTTGTGCCCAACCAACCCGAGGCGCACATGGCCTGGCCGTGTGTTTTCACACGGTCGTGTCGCGCGAGGTTAAAAAAGGTATGTCGTGCGTTTTCACCCCATTTGCACTGTGTGTTTTGATTTTTCTTGCCCTAGCTGTGTGGATCCTTTGTCCCCACCACCTAGAAGCTTTTCCAACCTTCAAAGAAGCCAAAAGAAGCAAGGATGAGGAGGACCAAGCAAGTGGTATCTCGATCCGGTGTTTCGAAGCGGCAAGCAAGGAGAACCGACGCCCCTCAAGCTCCGGAGGAAGGTAACACTCTTCCAACCCTTCTTTTTCGCAACCATGAACATAGGGATATATATAACATGATTTCTACTTGTAAAATCATTGCAACTAGATATCTTGATGAAGACTTGCTAGAGTCCTTAGGGTTGTTGGGTGAGATTCAAGCCCTATTTGCAAAAATGGGGTGAGAAGAGATAATGGGAATAAAACACCCAACCTACCCTAGGATAGTTTCAGAATTTTTGAGTTCCTTAGAAGTGGAAATTTTAACGGGTAGAGAGAGCGAAGAAGGTAGGATTACTTTTAGAATATTTAACATTGAGCATGAATGGACATTACACCAATGGAACTCATATTTTGGCTTGCTAAGTGGGGGAGAGAAAAGAACCCCTATTGGGTTCAACTCTCGAATCTTTTGGACTGAATTGATGGGAGAGCACGAACCCTTCAAGGGCCAAAGAATCATGCCTCTAAAACCTTATTTTCTGATACCTCCACCGAATCATGGCAAGCACTATATTTGGTCGTGGGGAGAGTGACAGTGTAGTGAGAGCTAGCGAGCTGCTTTGCCTCTGGGACATGCTACAAGAAAGGAGTAGCATCGATGTAGGGTCCCATTTCATCAGACACTTAGTGAAGATGGGCAAAGCAGCAAGAGGAGACATTAATGTGGGGGGCCTACTTACCTACATTTTTCATAGGATGGGGTACGATTACACCACATTAGAGAGTATAGAGGGGAGCCCTAGGATCGACCTAGGAGTGTGTATGGCGATGAAGATGATTGTAAGAGAGAGACACTCTTTATGCTTTGTAAGGAAAAACTTTACGGCCCTCAGGATCCCCGACCCTGATCGTACCACCATCACCACGTGCGCCAACTGGCTCTTAGACCTAATAGTGGAGTACCCACCATATGAGGGACCATCCACAGCAACACCCATCTCTCCCCCTTTACATCACTCTCCCTCCAGTCCACGCATGCATAGGAGCCCACCTAGTCCACGTCGACATGAGCCTGCACCTGCACCACCACTTTTTTCTACTTTTGAGCAGGATGCAGGTACATCGGCCTATAATTTCTCAGAGTTCTGATCGTGCCTCGACGACATTTACACTGAGCAGGAGACGCAGAGGCAGTAATGGGAGGAGCAAAATGCCTACCAGCATCATGGCCAGTACTATATTTGGTCGTGGGGAGAGTGATGGTGTAGTTAGAGCTAGTGAGCTACTTTGCCTCTGGGACATACTACAAGAAAGGAGTAGCATCGATGTAGGGTCTCATTTCATCAGACACTTAGTGAAGATGGGCAAAGCAGCAAGAGGAGACATTAATGTGTGGGGCCTACTTACCTACATTTGTCATAGGATGGGGTACGATTACACCGCATTAGAGAGTATAGAGGGGAGCCCTAGGATCGACCTAGGAGTGTGTATGGCGATGAAGATGATTGTAAGAGAGAGACACTCCTTATGTTTTGTAAGGAAAAACTTTACGACCCTCAGGCTCCCCGACCCTGATCGTACCACCATCACCATGTGCGTCAACTGGCGCTTAGACCTGATAGTGGAGTACCCACCATATGAGGGACCATCCACAGTAGCACCCATCTCTCTCCCTTTACATCACTCTCCCTCCAGTCCACGCATGCATAGGAGACCACCTAGTCCACGTCGACATGAGCCTGCACCTGCACCACCTCTTTTTTCTACTTTTGAGCAGGATGCAGGTACATTGGCTTATGATTTCTCAGAGTTCTGATCGCACCTAGACAATATATACATCGAGCAACAAACACAAAGAAAGCGATGGGAGGAGAAGAGCACCTACACGCAAGCGGAGTTTCAGGGCTTCTAGGAGCCCTTTCAGAGGGCTGAGGAGTTCTAAGACGAGGCCCGTATTTATTTCCAGGAAGAGGTTGCCCATCATAGGGAGGTTCAGTAGCACATGCATGCCCAGAAGGCACAGTGGGCCTGGGAGGAGGAGCACAGAGCATCCGCTACATCCACCAGCTCTCAGATCGACCACATGTACATGTGGCATCAGTGGTTGAGCACTAGGTTTTCTCAAGAGCCCGACATGTTGAGACTACCGGACTATAGGGATGTATACTGAAAAGTCTATCTTTTGTATGAACATCTTTATTTTGAAATAAGAATCACATGATCATTGTTTACATTTTTATGGTTATGCAATATTGTCTAATACATTACATTGTAGATAACATGATGTGTGGTGTCACACGGGAGATCATGTTATCGACTCCTTGTAAAGTATAAGTAAAGGCTCACAACCGAGATGGCTTTGGACAAACCATCAGAATGGTAGTAATGTGATTTTGTATTGGTTTGTCTTGACCATAGAATCACACTAGTGCACTTTGTGTGTATTGAGCAGGACCGACTTAGAGGTGATTCGATTTATTGCTGACTACATAATCGAATCGGACCTCAAATATTATTTTGTACATGCTCTTAATCCCGATATAATAACAGACACATATACTTAGTATTCATCTCTTTGATTTACCAATGGGCGAGATTTATAGATTAAATTGATAGGCTCGGTAAGTTAGGAGATGATATTATTTATATGGTGTGTTGTTGATTATAGGAGGAAACCGTGTCCTATATATTAGGATGATGATGTCCCCTTGAGGAGCTCATAAGGTTCATCATGTAAACCCTGCAGGTGGACTTGGTCCGGCATGATGAAAAGGTTGAGTGGTACTACTCATGGAGTTAGATGTTGATTAATTAATAGTCAGTAAATTAATTAATCGACGGGCATTCGAGATCTTAAACACGAGGAAAAAATGTACAAATAATATATGGAGCTCATATTAACTTATGGGGGTTGGTGAGGTAGATCAATGATAATTCTTTAGTGGATTGGATTAGCATTAATGGATCGGACTTTATTGTTGGTGCAGTAGGCACCTAAGTCAAACCTGAGTTTTGATTTTAGCAAATGATACAAAGTTAAGCTCATGTTGTTATCTCACGAGCTGAATCGAGTGTGCAGAAGATTGCTATAGCTGGAGCTGAAGGCTAGCGACACCCAGAGGAAGCCGCGGTGGTCGGGCGACACTCAAGTGACTTCGGAGGGAGCCGAAGGAATCGAGTGGAAGGCCGGAAGCAAAAGCGACATGGTGAGTATCGAGGTAAGCTCGTGTGTGCGAGCGTAAGTGAGGTCGTATCCTCCTTACGGGGATGGTCTTAAGCGTAGATCCGACCAAAGACATCCCATCGATGGTCTAGGTCGAGATCGGACGATCGAAGGCCGTTGAAATAATGTTTTCTTTAAGCTAACTTTGCCTTGCAGTAAGCATCAGTCGACTGCCAGCTTGGAGGACTCGACTGTCGTCAATCAGTCGACTGCCGGAGGTCAGCAATCGACTGATGCTGCCATCAGTCGACTGATGATGGCCATCAGTCGACTGATGGTCAATGATCAGATTCGAGGAGTCAAGGCTTATCACCCCATTTCAAGGAGATTGGTGCTCAATTGTGATTGGCTAGGGTTCCTCTCGAAAAGGGGCTCAAAGGCTATAAAAGGAGGGTCAAACCTAGGGTTTTCTTCATCATTCTAAAGCTTCCAAAAGCCTCCGCCAAGCTACAACTTTTCGACCACGAAGTGCTTTCTCTCCGACGTCTAGGTCTTAAATTCTCTCTTATTGTAACGTCGGTTTTAGTTTTTATTTAAGTTCATTTCTTTTCGGAGCTTTTATCGTATACGAGGAGAGGGGGAGTGTCCCTCTACCTCAAGCTTTTTCCTTCTTGTATCGATTAACTCCTACCTCCAACGAGGAGGAGTTCCTTTAGTGCTTTTGCCCTCCGTACGTGGTCAAGGACCACTAGGGCCTTGGAGTAGTAGCCGAAGGCTACGAACCAAGTAAAACTTCATTGTCTCCTTTTACTTTACATTTCCGCTGCAATTAATTATCTCTCGAGTTTTAACGAACGAAAAGAAAAGGAAAAGGTTTTTCGCTATTCACCCCCCCTCTAGCGAACCGCATCGATCCAACAATTGGTATCAGAGCCGGGGGCTCTTAGATTTGGTGAAACCACCAATCTAACATTTTTTTTACAGATTTGTTTTTCGTTCGTTTAAATTTTTCTCCCACACTACTAATCCAAGACGCAAGTCTTGGTACTTTCGTGTGTTTTTGTCGTTGCTAGGTCTTCTTTTTAGTCTCCTTGTTTTTTGTTCTAATGGCCCATCTCGAGGGTTTTAGCACCGTCCGACCTCCGTTTTACAACTGAGATGATTTCCGCTACTGGAAAGGTCGGATGGAATGCTTTCTCAAAACCCAAATCGAGATGTGGATCATAATCCAAATGGGTTTCACACTTCCGACTAATGAAGTAGGTGACTCCTTGGATTATGATCAATGGACCGTTGCAACAAAACGACAAGTCGAAGCTGATGCCAAGGCAACACAAATCCTCCAATGCGGCTTGTCCAAGGAGGAGTTAAATCGTGTCGGCCCCTTCATAAGCACAAAAGATCTTTGGACAAAACTAGTGGAGCTACACGAAGGGACCGATGAAGCCAAGGTATGTAAGCGCGACCTTTTATTCAATAAATTATATAATCTAAAAATGCAGGAACACGAGTCCGCAACGCAACTTCACGCCCGAGTCCAGGACATCGTCAACAACCTACACGCAATTGGGCAAAAGGTCGAAAACTGTGACCTTATAAGGTATGTTCTAAACACTTTTCCGAGGACTACCTTGTGGGCATCCATGGTCGACGCCTACAAGGTCTCCAAGGACCTTTCTAAAGTTAGAATAGACAAATTATTCTCAGATTTCGAATTACATGAGCAGTCCAACTCGGAACCCGAGAGGGGTATAGCCTTGTTTGCAGGTTCAAAGAAGAAGAAAATCGCAAGCAAGCCACCACCAACCAAGGAGGAAGACGAGTCCGAAGAAGAAGTTGACCCGGAGTTGACTGTCGAACTAATGAACCTAGCTCGAAGGATAGCCAAGGGACGAAAGCGAACCACGACTCGACCCAACCAAGGTAAGCCTAAAAGTTCTAATATTAGGTGTTATGAGTGTAACAGGTTTGGACATATCAAGTCCGAGTGCCCCAAGCTCAACCACCAAGCACCTAAGCACAAGAAGGCCCTCAACGCGACATGGGAAGAAGCGTCATCCGAAGAAGACGAAGACCACGTCTTCATGGCAAAATCGATTGAGTCAGACACAGAGACCGAACCTAAACTTGAGTCAGAACCTGAGGATGACTCGGACTACGAAGCTACCTTCAAGTCAAGCCACGGATACGCATCCGGTTCAAAAGATACCCTTAAAGTGAGTCGAACTTTATTTAATACTTTACATAATACGGTTAGTTTTTTGTCTAGGAAATTAGTTAAGTCCGAGTCCAAGGTCGAGACCCTGGTTGAGGAGGTCAAACTCCTCAAACACAAGGTCTCCCTAACCTCTTCGACTAGTCAAGTTCGAGAAGAGGACCCAACTCGAGCTGAAAAGCTCGAAGTTGAGAACTCTCTCTTGAAAAGTCAAGTTGAAGATCTTAGGAACACGTTGGAAAGGTTCACTTCGAAATCCAAAGGACTTGACCTCCTACTTGGATCTCAAAGGGCCGTGTACAACAAGGCTGGACTAGGGTTTAACTCAAACACGACTAATAGGTCGTATATGTCGATTGTAAGTCGACATAGGAAACATGTCCAAGCATGTGTCCCTAAGAACTTTTTGATTTCAACTCTAGGATCCAACCCGTACTGGGTTCCCAAGGACCAAATCCACTATGTGGATAGACCGAACCGATTCAACGGTCTAGGGGGAGCCAGTACAAAACATGTTTGTGCTTTAACTTAGAAATTGCATGCTTAGAATTTTTTTTTAAAAACTTGTGAACTCACTTAGAACACGTACATAACCAACTAAAATCATTCGAAAAGATTGAGTCTCGAGGAGCCTCTTTTCAAAAATAACCAATTAAACTAGGAAATAGTCTTAGGTGAGTCAAGTCATCATTTTCTTGAAAATGGCTTTGTCTAAGGAAGTAGTCGATGATCCGATAAAAGAAGGCCCCTGTGCCTCGCCACGACCTGGAAGCCATGATCTTGAAAAGGTAAACTTGACAAGCCTAGGGTCAAATCCAAATCTAACATAAAATTACTTGAACCTAAATGCCTTTAATCAACTTAATTGGAAGTCATCTCACAAAAAAACACATAAGTATAACATGCTTGATCATATAGACACAGGTGAGATAACCTAGGTTTAACAACTTACAACCAATTTTTTTTTTTAAATAAAAATCTAACATCCAATCCAACCACCTTGTGTGTAGGATCAATGGATGTTGGACAGCGGTTGCTCCTGACACATGACCGGGGATCAACTCAAATTCACGAAGCTTCGATTCAAACGACAAGGATCGGTAGCCTTTGGGAATAACGGCAAGCTCAAAATCATTGGATTAGGTGATATCGAGCTTAACTCAAATTTTGTTATTAAAAATGTATTACTTGTAGAGAATTTTGAATATAACCTGCTTAGCGTAAGCCAATTATGTGACAATAACTATAAGGTCGTATTTTTATAAAATGAATGTGTAATTAAAACAAATAAAACAGGTAAAACAATACTCAAAGGAACTAGGACAAATAACATTTATACAATTAACTTAATCAAATCCTCAGCCAAATATCTTATGACACAGGAAGAGGAATCATGGTTGTGGCACCGACGACTCGGTCACTCACACCCAAGACTCGTCCACAAGATGAGTCAGAGTGGCTTAGTCAGAGGCTTACCCAACCTCAACAATTTGGTTAATAAAATCTGTAATGCTTGTCAACAAGGAAAACAACCTAGGACACAACACAAGTTAACTAACCAAGAACGAACCTCAAGTGTACTTGAGCTCCTGCATATGGATCTATTCGATTCACATGGAGCCAAGTCACTCAATAGAAGTCAATATTGCTTAGTCATAATTGACACTACCTGTGTTTACAGGTTAGGTTCATCAAACATAAAAATGATACCCTAGATCAATTAATCAATCTATTCAAATTAATCGAGAATCAAAAAAATCTTAAGGTTAAAAGACTTAGAAGCGATCATGGTGGTGAATTCGAAAATCAAAGGTTCACCGACTTCTGTAACCTAAACGGATACCACCATGAATTCTCTTGCCCTAGGACCCCTCAACAAAATGGCCTAGTGGAGCGGAAAAACCGAACTCTACAAGAAGCCGCTAGGACCATGTTGAACGAATACGACCTACCCGATAGGTTTTGGGCAGAAGCCGTTAGCATAGCTTGTTATGTCCAGAATAGGATCCTTATGGTAAAGAGGCACCTTAAGACCTCCTACGAGATTTATCACAATAAAGTGCCCAACATCAAGTACTTTAGGGTATTTGGATGTAAGGTACATATCTTAAACACTAAGAACCACCTAGGGAAATTCAAATCCAAAACCTCCACCGGAATCTTCTTAGGATACTCAACCACGAGTAGGGCCTATAGGGTATATAACCACGATACCCTTAAAGTCGAAGAGACTATTAATGTAGTGTTCGATGAAGTACCTGAACCTACAAAACCCTTAATGACCCCAAGTGTTGAGCCCACTGATACCAAACTCGTCTCCGACCCTGAGATCGAGTCTAATCAACATCAACCAACTTTTCTTGTCGATCAAGTGACAAGTGATCCGAGTCAAACTAGTGTTCACCCAAGTCACCCCATTGATCAAGCATTAGGTGACACAAACCCAACCCAATCTAGGATTCAGACTAACCACCCTATCGATCAAGTGATAGGAGATCCTAATCTGGAAGTTCGAACTAGAGCATCCTATAGGAACCTTAGTCAAATTTCCTTAATTTCAAAGATAGAACCCAAATCAATTGAACAAGCTCTTCTTGATCCCGATTGGATTATTGCAATGCAAGAAGAGCTAGCTCAATTTACTAGGAATGAAGTGTGGGAATTAGTACCACCACCTAAAGACAAAACGATAATTGGAACAAGGTGGGTGTTTCGAAATAAGCTTGATGATAAAGGTGAAGTAGTTAGAAACAAGGCTAGGTTAGTCGCCAAAGGGTTTAGTCAAGTCGAAGGCTTAGATTACGACGAAACCTATGCCCCAGTAGCTAGACTCGAATCCATTCGAATGTTGCTAGCTTATGCCGCACATCGAGGATTTAAGATGTTTCAAATGGATGTTAAGTCGGCATTCCTAAATGGATACATTAAATAAGAAGTTTATGTTAGCCAACCCCCCCGGATTCGAAAATCTAGATAAACCCGACCATGTTCTAAAACTTAAGAAAGCTCTCTATGGACTTAAACAAGCTCCTCGAGCTTGGTACGAGAGACTTTCAATCCATCTTAAGTCAAAAGGGTTTAACCAAGGCTTAGTTGACCCAACTCTCTTCGTAAAATCCTTAGGTAAAGAAATATTCATAGCTCAAATTTACGTAGACGATATAATTTTTGGAACCTCTAACTCAGCCTTACTAAACGAGTTCGTTTCACTCATGGAAAGTGAGTTCGAAATGAACTTGGTAGGCGAGTTAAGTTTTTTTTTAGGTCTACAAATTAAACAAACTAAGGATGGTATATACCTATATCAACAAAAATACACTAAGGAGTTAATTAAAAGATTTGGAATGCAAGACGCTAAGATAATAAACACCCCAATGGCGATTAATGTTAACATAGGAGAAGACCTAGAAAGTAAGTCCATTGACTTAAAGTATTATAGGAGTGCGATAGGAAGTCTTCTATACTTAACTGTGAGTCGACCCGACATCCTATTCGCAGTAAGTATGTGCGCCAGGTTTCAAACCTGTGCCAAGGAGTCTCACCTAACTCTAGTCAAGCGTATCCTTAGATATCTAAAGGGTACACTTAATGTCGGTATTTGGTATCCTAGATCTACTGAGTTCGAACTAACTGGCTACTCTGATTCGGACTATGCCGGTAGTAAGCCCGATAGAAAGAGTACGAGTGGTTGTTGTCAACTTCTCGGCTCGAGTCTAGTGAGTTGGTGCAGTAGGAAGCAACACTGTTGCCTTATCTACCACCGAAGCCGAATACATCGCGATGGGTGAGTGTGTCACTCAACTTCTTTGGATGAAGGACACCCTCCGCGACTTTAAGTTAGACTTTACGAATACTAAACTTCACGTAGATAACATTAGTTCAATCAATCTTACTAAGAATCCAATATGTCACTCTATGACCAAACATATAGAGGTCAAACACCATTTCATTCGAGAACATGTGGCCAACGGAGCCATACAACTTGAATACGTCGAATCAAAGTCTAACTTAGCATTCCTATTTACTAAACCCCTACCCGAAGCCGAATTTAGTCTATTAAGATGAAAATTGGGCATGTGCGTAGTAGAATAGGAACTTGCAAATTATATTTTCTTACTACTATTTCTTAATTTTCATTTTTTATGGAACTAGCATAGGACATACCTTAGATATCATGCACCTATAGATTTAAGGAGCCAGTACATCTCACAACACATAGGACTAATGTGTTTGTGTACTTAGCCACGTAGATGGGCGTGAGATGTTAGGACCTTACTCCTGGTTCCAGATGTAGAGCTAGTGCATCGCTATGAACCATGGAGTATAATCATACATACTAACCGACTCTGACCAGGACTAGTTGATCCTTCATATCAATCAAGCCAAATATGAGTCGAACATTTTATAGATGAACTTATTTTCAGTATATTATTTTCAAAATAATGTGGAACATGCTTGGACTTTAAAATTAAAACTTATTCCACACACACCCTCACTCTTTTCGATAAATGGAAAAAGGGGGAGAAAAAGGCCAAAGTTAAGGGATCAAGGCCAAAGTTAAGGGATAATTTTTTTTATGGCTTACTTAACTTTAAGTTAAGGGAACTCTTTACTTAAACACATTTAGTTAACTTGTTTTCATTAAAAATACAAAAAATTGATTTACTTAACTTTTAGTTAACGAGAAAAAGGCCAAAGTTAAGGGATCAATTTTTTTTATGGCCAAGGCTTACTTAACTTAAAGTTAACAAAACAAGTTAAGGGAACTCTTAACTTAAACACATTTAGTTAACTTGTTTTCGTCTACAATACAAAAAAAATAATAATAAATAGTAATTAACTCTAAGTTAACTTGTTAAAAAAATGGAAGTAAAGGCCAAGGTTAAGAAATCAATTTTTTGATTTCTTAACTTAAAACTTATTTTAAACACATTTTTTTTAGTAGCAAATATCAAGGGGGGGAGTTAAAACTCTTTCTCAAGTACTCACCCTCGGTCAAGGGGGAGGATTCCTCAAGGGGGAGCACTTGAAAAAGAGTTATTATATACTCCTACACCTTCATGCATATCTCTTGCTCATTTTACTTAATGCACTTAATTTGTCTTTCTTAACTTTGTATGTGGGTTTGCCATAAATCAAAAAGGGGGAGATTGTTGGTGCAGTAGGCACCTAAGTCAAACCTGAGTTTTGATTTTAGCAAACGATACAAAGTTAAGCTCATGTTGTTATCTCACGAGCTGAATCGAGTGTGCAGAAGATTGCTATAGCTGGAGCTGAAGGCTAGCGACACCCGGAGGAAGCCGCGGTGGTCGGGCGACACTCGAGTGACTTCGGAGGGAGCCGAAGGAATCGAGTGGAAGGCCAGAAGCAAAAGCGACATGGTAAGTATCGAGGTAAGCTCGTGTGTGCGAGCGTAAGTGAGGTCGTATCCTCCTTACGGGGATGGTCTTAAGTGTCGATCCGACCAAAGACATCCCATCGATGGTCTAGGTCGAGATCGGACGGTCGAAGGCCGTTGAAATAATGTTTTCTTTAAGCTAACTTTGCCTTGCAGTAAGCATCGATCAGCCGACCGACTTGAGGACTCGACCGCCACAATCACCGATCGCCGAGGTCGCGAATCAATCGATGCGCCATCGATCGATCGATGATGGCCATCAGTCGACTGATGGTCAATGATCAGATTCGAGGAGTCAAGGCTTATCACCCCATTTCAAGGAGATTGGTGCTCAATTGTGATTGGCTAGGGTTCCTCTCGAAAAGGGGCTCAAAGGCTATAAAAGGAGGGACAAACCTAGGGTTTTCTTCATCATTCTAAAGCTTCCAAAAGCCTCCGCCAAGCTACAACTTTTCGACCACGAAGTGCTTTCTCTTCGACGTCTAGGTCTTAAATTCTCTCTTATTGTAACGTCGGTTTTAGTTTTTATTTAAGTTCATTTCTTTTCGGAGCTTTTATCGTATACGAGGAGAGGGGGAGTGTCCCTCTACCTCAAGCTTTTTCCTTCTTGTATCGATTAACTCCTACCTCCAACGAGGAGGAGTTCCTTTAGTACTTTTGCCCTCCGTACGTGGTCAAGGACCACTAGGGCCTTGGAGTAGTAGCCGAAGGCTATGAACCAAGTAAAACTTCATTGTCTCCTTTTACTTTACATTTCCGCTGCAATTAATTATCTCTCGAGTTTTAACGAACGAAAAGAAAAGGAAAAGGTTTTTCGCTATTCACCCCCCCCCCCTCTAGCGAACCGCATCGATCCAACATTTATGTGGGCTTGATCCATGGGTGGCCAAGATCCAACTCCTCCTCATGGTCCCTAATGTAGCCTATTAACTCCTCATGAAGCTTAGATCCAATGCATAGAAACAAAACTCTAGATCCAAAGGTAGAGATTAAATCTCTAAGATCCGACGATTGAGATTAAATCTCTAGATCCGACGGTTGAGATTAAATCCCTAGAACCAATGGTGGAGATTAAAAGGAGGCTTATCCCTAACTCTATAAAAGGAGTTTGAGGAGTTGGCGTGGAGAATCAATCAAGAGGAGCTAGGGTTTTGGTGTTGGCGGCAAGAAGAGGAGCTAGGGTTTGGGCTTGGGCGGCACCTAATAAGCAAAGATTTTCCTTGTGTTGTTCTTCTTCCACAAGCTGCCGGCGCCCATTGGAGCTCTTCCAGCCCTTGGCCGGCATCCAAACTCCCTCTTCTCCTTCTCCTTGGCCGGTGGAACAAATGTTTAGGGTCCTCCCTTGAAGCTTTTGGCTGGCAACCCTTAATCTCTTCTTCCTTCTTGGCCGCCAGCAAAGCTCCATCCTTGGAGGTTGTTGGTTGGTTGAAAGAAGGAATAGAGCTTTGTTTCTATTCTTCCTCTTTCTCAGAATGAGCAAGGAAGGAAGATTGGTGATCTAGGAGCTTCAACTTTTGGTAGATCGTCGTCCACACGACGTCCGAAAGGAGGAAGGTCATACATTAGAAGATCAAGAGGTATATCTATTCTCTATTCTCTTTTGTTACTTGCTTGTATTTGTTTTTCCAATTATGAGCATGATATATTCTGTTTGTGGCTAAATAATACTTGGATCCCGAACATAAATACAAAAGCTGACGATCCGTACATCATCTATTCCGTGGCTACTCGTAGAATAGAGGTTGGTCGATTGAACAACGAGTTTGTTCAAGTGACCTCTCTAAACGAATAGCACGACGATGATTTGATTGTTTGGAAATTCCTTTTCTCTAGGATTAAATTTTTTTAATCTGGGGACATCGATGGGATCACCATGAACAAACAACCAAGGTGAAGTGGGAAGCAAAGTTTCCCCTCACGGGTCAATGATCACAAAACCAACCCTACAATTAGTATCAGAGCCAAGGTTTCCGGTTTTGTGTGTTTAGGATTCGGTTAATTTTTATGCACTTTTCATATATTATATTTGCCGGATAATAGTAGGATATGCGTAGGTTAACTCTTTGGTTGCAGGCATAAGATCCGACTATTATGGCCATATGTGTGTATGTGATTGTATGTGTATATTTTGTTGAATCCTCGGGGTTGACGCGGCTAGTATTTAATTTTTTGTAAATTAGATACGACATTGTTTAGCCACTCTTTTTATTTTAGTTTACTTTCGATCTAGATTTCATGTACACTCCCTCGTGGAGTATAGCATCGATGGATGTAAATTAAAATAGATTTTAGTCTCGGCTCGGATCTCGGGATGGCTCGTACATGGCGTAGGAGGAGCGGACGAGAAGGCGATGCGACGGGAGACATATTGAAGACAAAAGCCATAATAGTTGGAAAATAATTTATTTTTAATATTTATTGCTTTTTGTTTGATATGCATGTCGTAGGCTAGGAAAATTCCTCAATTTCAAATTACTAAGTGGGAGAGGGATATTTTTATAAATTCCCACGACCTCCATTACAATTTGACATGTGATGCAAACAAAATTGCGCATCGACTTTGAGTGCCTTCCTCCCCATCGGATGAGTTTGTTTGCGGATCACAAGGTCAAATATGGTTATAGGGAATTATTAAGGAGTGTGTGCACTTCCCCATCAGAAGGCACATAACCCGAGATAATTGCCTTGGTACCGAGTAATGGTGAACACTTAGATACAAATATAAGTATCCTCCCCATAGGAGTCACTGCTTTTATTTGTAGGGCCAAAGAGGAACCAACTATTAATTTTACTTGTCAAAAAGTTAGGTTGACAAGATAGTAAAATTAATGGGTAAAATCTCCTCTTACAAATGTAGATTTCGTATACGTCCACACTATCGTGGCATACGATATTCTCGGTGTTTTGAGGTGTTGGTTGATTTTAAAATTTTATTGTTTGAGGAATCAATAATTTTTTGAAATCTAATGTTTTGATTTATGTGTTTCTTTCAAAATTACTTTCAACCCACGTGCTGTGATACTGAAAGAGTACAAACTTACTGGACCCAACTATGTTGATTGGAAGAGGAATCTAAACATTGTCTTGACTGCTGAGGAATATAAATATGTACTCCTCGAAGAGTGCCCTCCTAAGTCTGCAGAAAATTCTGGGGAAAAGGAGAGAGAGAGTTATAAGAAGTGGGTAAAGGCCAATGAGATAGCGCGGTGTTACATTTTGGCATCTATGTCAAATGTACTGCAACATCAGCATCAAGCCATGCCCATAGCTTATGACATGATGCTCAATCTCAAAGAGCTTTTCGGACACCAGAATCGGGCTGCGAGGCAAGAAGCCATGAGAAACTTGATGACGACCACCATGATCGAGGGAACACCCGTGAGGGATCATGTTCTCAAGATGATGGCTCATTTGAATGAGTTGGAGGTCCTAGGAGTTGAGATCGATGGGGAAACCCTGGTCGATATCATACTCCAGTCTCTACCTAGGAGTTTTGAGCATTTTCGTCTGAACTACAATATAAACAAGAGGTTGTATTCGTTGGCAGAACTTCTGACAGAACTCCAGGCGACAGAGGGGTTATTTCGTCAGAGTGCTCAGGCACATGCCATGGTGACCCAAAAGGTTTCTACTTCTAAGCCAAAAGGCAAGAAGAAGAAGAAACAAACTAGGGCAAAGGCGGCGGGAGGTACTCAGGGAGGAGTGAAGAAGCCGAAAGGCAAGTGCTTCACTTGTAAGCAGACTGGACACTGAAGAAGGACTGCCCCAACTGCAAGAACAAAGGTATATCTTTTGGTCTAGTCGTTGAAACATGTTTAGCGGTGTTATCTATCGGCACCTGGTGTGTAGATACGGGAGCCACTGATCATGTCTGTAATACTTTGCAGGGGTTCCAAGAAACCAGACGACTGGCTGAGGGGGAGATTATCGTGTACTTGGGCGATGTCACGAAGGTGGCGACTGTTGAAGTGGGAGATGTTCATTTATCTTTTGAGAAAAATAAACTTTTGGTTCTTAAGAATTGCCTTTATGTACCCTTATTTAGAAAGAATTTAATTTCGATTTCTAAATTGTTTATGGATGGATATTCTATTTCTTTTAATGACAGAGTTGTTATAAGAAGGAATAGGGACATTATCTGTTCGGGTGCATTGATAGGAAATTTATACACACTTGAACCAAAACCTCCCAAGATGCAAATTGAAGTTAATAACTCATCTTCTAATTCCAATAAGAGAAAAGAACCTTCGAAGATGAACCAAACATATCTTTGGCATCTTAGGCTTGGTCATATTAACCTAAGCAGAATTCAAAGGTTGATAGCTGATGGACCTTTGGGTTCATTAGTGGTGGAAGATTTCCCAACCTGCGAATCTTGCTTGGAGGGTAAAATGACCAAGAGGCCTTTTAAGGCCAAGGGGTATAGAGCCAAAGATGTGTTAGAATTGGTTCATTCTGATTTGTGTGGTCCTATGTTTATCCAGGCTAGAGGTGGTTTTGAGTATTTCGTCTCTTTTATAGACGATTACTCAAGGTATGGATACATTTACCTAATGCGCAGCAAGTCTGAATGTTTTGACAAGTTCAAAGAATTCAAGGCTGATGTGGAGAAATGTCAAGGTAAAAGTATCAAGACACTACGATCTGATCGTGGTGGTGAGTACCTCTTGGGAGAGTTTAGGAACTACTTATCAGAGGTTGAGATTCAATCCCAATTGACTGCACCTGGCACACCCCAGCAGAACGGTGTAGCAGAGGGAAGAAATATGACTCTTATGGAGATGGTTAGATCGATGATGAGTTATTCTGAGTTGCCAGATTCGTTCTGGGGATATACTCTAGATACGGCGGTGTACATTCTGAACTTGGTTCCATCTAAATCAGTGCCTTCTACTCCCACAGAGTTGTGACTAGGCGAAAGCCTAGTCTAAGACATATTCGGATATGGGGGAGTCCAGCACATGTGCTGAAGGCAGATGCTAGTAAGTTGGAACCTTGTACAGAAGTAGCATATTCGTTGGCTATCCTAGAGGAACAAAGGGTGGTTTGTTTTATAGTCCTAGAGATCAGAGGGTGATCGTTAGCACGAATGCTAGATTTCTAGAGGAAGTCTATGTGATGAGCCACAAGCCCAAGAGTAAAATTGTTCTGGAGGAATTAAAAGGGGAAGTCACTTCTTCAGTACCACCGGTACAAGAGGATATACCACAAGTCACTGCACCACGTGTCACAGAGGATACATAGGAGATACCTCGTGGTAGTGGGAGGGTTGTTAGATAGCCTGATAGATTCATGTTCTTGGGAGAATCTTCTGATTTGGTCCCTGGAAAACATGAACCTAATCCCTCGACATATGATGAGGCAATCCAAGATAAAGATGCAGTATCTTGGCAAAGTGCAATGAATGCTGAGATTGAATCTATGGATTCAAATCAGGTCTGGGAGCTAGTAGAACCCCCCGATGGTGTAAAAACCATTGGATGCAAGTGGATCTACAAGAGAAAGAGAGGAATAGATGGGAAGGTTGAGACCTTCAAAGCATGGCTTGTTGCGAAGGGGTATGCATAGAAAGAGGGTATCGATTATGAGGAGACCTTTCGCCGGTAGTCATGCTTAAGTCTATCCAGATTCTCTTATGCATAGCAGCTCATATGGATTATGAGGTGTGGCAGATGGATGTCAAGACAACTTTCCTTAATGGAAGTCTTGAGGAAAACATATATATGAAGCGACCAGAGGGATTCATTGCTAAAGGCAAAGAGCATCTTGTGTGTAAGCTTAATCGGTCCATTTATGGATTGAAGCAAGCTTCGAGGTCTTGAAACATCCGCTTTGATGAGGTAATCCAGTCTTATGGATTTATTCAAAGTCCGGATGAGTCTTGTGTATAAAAGAGATGTGATGGAAACGTAGTGGTATTTCTTGTACTATACGTAGATGACATTTTGTTGATTGATAACAATATCAAGGTGTTATCGGACGTAAGGGTATGGTTGTCCAAACAGTTTGATATGAAGGACTTGGGAGAGGTGGGACACATCCTTGGGATCAAGGTTATAAGGGATTGCAGGAAAAGGATGTTATGCTTATCCCAAGCTTCATACATAGACACGATTATGGATCGTTTTAGCATGCAGAACTCCAAGAAGGGTTTTCTACCTTTCAGGCATGGAGTTCCTTTATCTAAGGAGATGAAGGCGGTTCCTTATGCTTTGGCAGTAGGAAGCCTCATTTATGTGATGCTATGTACGAGACCAGATATCTGCTTTACCGTGGGCATGGTCAGCAGATATCAGAGTAATCCAGGCCAGGGACATTGGTCTGCAATAAAGCATATATTGAAGTACCTGAGAAGGACTAGGGATTATATGCTAGTTTACCAGGCAGACCAATTACTCCCTGTGGGTTACACGGATTCCGACTTCCAATTAGATAGGGATAACAATAAGTCTACCTCAGGTTTTGTGTTTACTTTGGGAGGTGGAGCCATTGTATGGAGGAGTGTCAAGTAGAAATGTGTGGCGGACTCTACCATGGAAGCTGAGAGTGTGGCAGCCTCTAAGGCAGCCAAAGAAGTTGTGTGGCTCAGGAACTTCCTGATGGACTTGGATGTGATTCCTGGTTTGCCCAGAACTATCACAATTTATTGTGATAATATTGGTTCAGTTGCAAACTCGAAGGAACCACGAGCCCATAAGGCTAGTAAACACATAGAGCGCAAGTACCACCTAATACGAGAAATCGTAAAGAGAGGAGAAGTTGTTGTGGCCAAGATTGCATCGGAGGATAACCTAGCAGATCCTTTCACTGAGGCCCTTCCGGCGAGAGTTTTTGATAGGCATGTGGAGGGAATGGGGATCAGATGTATGGCAGTTTGAGGATAGCATAGTCTTTTAGTATAAGTAGGAGATTGTAGGGATGTACACTAAAAAGTCTATCTTTTGTATGAACATCTTTATTTTGAAATAAGAATCACATGATCATTGTTTGCATTTTTATGGTTATGCAATATTATCTAATACATTACATTGTAGATAACATGGTGTGTGGTGTCACACGGGAGATCATGTTATCGGCTCCTTGTAAAGTATAAGTAAAGACGCACAACCGAGATGGCTTTGGACAAACCATCGGAATGGTTGTAATGTGATTTGGTATTGGTTTGTCTTGACCATAGAATCACACTAGTGCACTTTGTGTGTATTGAGCAGGACCGACTTAGAGGTGATTCGATTTATTGCTGACTACATAATCAAATCGGACCTCAGATATTATTTTGTACATGCTCTTAATCCCGATATAATAACGGGCACATATACTTAGTACTCATCTCTTTGATTTACCAATGGGCGAGATTTATAGATTAAATCGATAGGCTCAGTAAGTTAGGAGATGATATTATTTATATGGTGTGTCGTTGATTATAGGAGAAAATTGTGTCCTATATATTAGGATGATGATGTCCCCTTGAGGAGCTCATAAGGTTCATCATGTAAACCCTGCAGGTGGACTTGGTCCGGCATGATGAAAATGTTGAGTGGTACTACTCATGGAGTTAGATGTTGATTAATTAATGGTCAGTAAATTAATTAATCGACGGACATTCGAGATCTTAAACACGGGGAGAAAATGTACAAATAATATATGGAGCCCATATTAACTTATGGGGGTTGGTGAGGTAGATCAATGATAATCCTTTAGTGGATTGGATTATCATTAATGAATCAGACTTTATGTGGGCTTGATCCATGGGTGGCCAAGATCCAACTCCTCCTCATGTCCCTAATGTAGCCTATTAACACCTCATGAAGCTTAGATCCAATGGATAGAAACAAAACTCTAGATCCGACGATTGAGATTAAATCCCTAGAACCAATGGTGGAGATTAAAAGGAGGCTTATCCCTAACTCTATAAAAGGAGTTTGAGGGGTTGGCGTGGAGAATCAATCAAGAGGAGCTAGGGTTTTGGAGTTGGCGGCAAGAAGAGGAGCTAGGGTTTGGGCTTGGGCGACACCTAATAAGGAAAGATTTTCCTTGTGTTGTTCTTCTTCCACAAGCTGTTGGCGCCCATTGGAGCTCTTCCAGCCCTTGGCCGGCATCCAAACTCCCTCTTCTCCTTCTCCTTGGTTGGTGGAACAAAGGTTTAGGGTCCTCCCTTGAAGCTTTTGGCCGGTAACCCTTAATCTCTTCTTCCTTCTTGGCCAGTGGCAAAGCTCCATCCTTGGAGGTTGTTGGTTGGTTGAAAGAAGGAATAGAGCTTTGTTTCTATTCCTCCTCTTGCGGGTTTCCCCTCACGGGTCAATGATCACAAAACCAACCCTACACGGACTTCACACCTCGTCCACCATATTAGAGGTACTGCTTCGCTTAAGTCTGAGGGGGACCCCAAGTTTTATTTATTTTATTTCTAGTAATAGTTTCTTTCCAGATATTTGCATTTTAGTTTTAGTTAACATTCATTTATTCATGCATAGTGTGTTTAGTTTCTTTCTGCACTTAGTCTCTGATATCTTTAAGCTACCTCAGTAGTATTTTTAAAGTTACTTTCATGAGTTGTTCCCATAGGTAGCTTAACTTTATTTATCTCATGGTATTTTATTTTAGTTGCTCTAATGAATATTCTAGACTTACACTGGTTAGTTTTTATTTTACACATACACATGACAAACTTTCTGAAAGGGAGAATCAAGTACATACCTAGTTATGATTCATCTCAGTAGTCTAGTACTTTGGAATTCATAGGTAGCTCTAGATTTAACATTTTAGTTACTGGAGATGCTCGGATTGTGGAAACCCATTCGGAAAAATCAAAATCCTAAGAGAGAGAGAAGAAGAAAAAAAGAGAAAGAAAAATAGAGTAAGAAAAAAAATTTTGAAAAAAAAATTATGAGGGATAAAAAAATAGTTGTCGTGGGTGGAAATGGTTAGGTGCCCCTTTGAGACTGAGTTAGGTTACTGGGGAAACACCTACCAATTTCTCTCAATACCGAGCACACATTTGAGACTTTGTGCTATATCTAAGGAACGACCATCGCTTTGGGCAGGTAAGTGCCTAAGAGTCGGAGACCTTATGAAAGCTATAGGATGACGACTTAACTTACCATGGAACGAGTATCCCCTAAGAAGATTCGCTTAGCATGAGGACGAGGAGCTAACTTAGTGAATTTCTAGAACATATCTATTTTGCTTTGATTGAAAATATCACTTGATAAATTTTGTTAACATGCTAAGTATAGAACAATACCTTTTTAAAAATTTCATGGCACTAGGTTTGCTTGAGAACAAACAAAGATTTAAGTCTGGGGAATTGATGTGAGCAAAATATATAGAGTTTTAGGAGTAGTTTTCGCTCACATCTCATTACATTTTATGTTTGTTTCATACATATTTCACTTTGTTTTGCATGCATTTCCTATTTTCTAGTTCGGAGATTTGCTCATTATACTTTTGTGTGCAGGATAGCATTTCATGGGAAAACGGTGCACTTTCGAAGCAAAAAAAGGGCATTTTATAGTTGGGTGTAGAAGGGAACACGACCAGGGCGTGTGTCTACACACAACCATGTTTAGAGGGCGAAAACGGCCACCACAGCTTGACACATGGCTAGGTCGTGTGTTTTCACACGGTCGTGTGGCGGCCAGGCAGATTGACGCGATTAGGGATTTTTCCAGATTTTACAGCGATCTGACATGATGTCTATATAAAGGAAGCTCCGTCCAAACCCTAGAGGATCACGAGGGAGCCACCCTAGGGCTCCCAAACCCTAGGGAGGAGGTAAGACGGCTGGGACGGCACACCGAAGCCCTAAAAAGCTTTGGGAACTCACAATGGGGAGGCAGAACACCACCGAAGATCTGAGTTCTGCACTTCAACGCCAGAGAGAAGGCCACATTGGCATTGTAAATTCCTGCTCTTGCACTTTATCTACTATGTATTCGAACATGAACATGCCTTGTGTTTCTCCTTTCCCATCTATGTAGTTTCTTCGATTCTAGAATTAGGGAGTAACTTGTGTGCATATGACATGCTACTTCAAATTGAATTATGTTATTGAGTTTGAATTTACAATTGGAATTTGTTTAGACCGATATCTATGTGTATTTGATTTTCTATCTACTGTGCTTAGCCGATACGAGGGGTGACAGCCCTTGTATCTAAGATTTAAGGGATTTATACGAGGAACCTAGGGGCTAGCCTCATCTCCTATAACCGTGGGTAGAAGGATGCGATAGAACTGGAAATGGTTCATCGCAGGGATTGATTTGTCATCCTTGTACTGCCTATCTAGTCCTTGTAAGGCAGAAATAGCTCCCGATAGATGCGGGGGCTCATCGAGAAAGTGTATGATGTCCCTTCCACAAGACCGTAGTTAGACGTTTAGACAACACCTAGTTGATAGCATGTCTTGCGACACACAAGCGAAACCGAAGTCCTAGAATCCCTTTAAAAGATCTCGCGGCAACCTCCTCTCTTCCTCCGTGTGACACCGTATTGAGTAGGACCACCGATAACCCTCACATTCACAACCCCTTAGAGTCTAGTCCCGAACAATTACACCCACCGAACAAATCGGTACTCGAATCTCAGTCCCTGTGGGATTGATAATCTTTTTATTACTTGACGACATCTCTGCACTTGCAGGTGTTGAGCGCGAGAGCACGCTTCGAGTCCTCGACGGTCTCGTCGCGAGATTTGAAGTCGCGTTCATGTGCATCAAACATATAACTCCATGAGTAGTACCACTCAACCTTATCATCATGCTGAACCAAGTCCACCTACAGGATTTATATGATGATCCTTATGATCTCCTCAAGGGGACATCATCATCCTAATACATAGAACATGGTTTCCTCCTATAATCAATGGCACACCATGTAAATAATATCATTTCCCAACTTACCGAGCCTATTGATTTAACCCATAAATCTTGCCAATTGGTAAATCAAAGAAATAAATATGAAGTACATGTGCCCGTTATTAAATCGGAATTAAGAGCATGTACACCATAATATCCGAGGTCTGATTCAATTATGTAGCTAGTAATAAATTGAATCATCTCTATCTCGGTCCTGCTCAATACACATAAAGTATACTAGTATAATTCTATGGTTAAGATAAATCAATACCAAATTACACTACAACCATGCCAATGGTTTGTCCAAAACCATCTTGGTTGTGAGCCTCTACATATACTCTACAAGGAACTGATAACATGATCTTCTATGTGACACCACACACCATCTTATCTACAATGTAAAGTATTAGACAATATGCATAACTATAAATATGCAAACAATCATGTGATTCTTATTTCAAAATGTAGATGTCCATATAAAGACTAGGCTTTCAGTATACATCGAAATATAAACCTCATGGTTGAGGTTATCAATCGACTAGGGATTTGGACCAGTCGATTGGTCAAGTGTTTTAACACTTGGCAGTCGAGTTGACTCTTGGCATGATCGGGATTATGACCACCAAACCGATCGTAGTCGATCGTGTTCGATCGCAGAAATAGTTCGGCGCGATCGCCAAAATTAGGCGATGGATCGATGGGCGCCGATCGCCATAGAGGGCAATGACTCGATGATCGTGTTGCGGAGCAGAATGCTCGATAGCCAATCGGTTAGTCAAGATACCGGCAACAACTATTGGGTAATGGCAGTCGACTGCCAATGTAACCGTTGGCTTGAATGTCTATGTGGATTAAGTCGTTGTCTCACAATGATATTGTTTGTAGTTGACTGGGGCCTTATGGAAGTCGACTGCCAGGCGGAAATCTAGGTCATGAGAAGGCTTAAAAGGTGCTCGATGGGAGGGATTTCCACAACTATTTCTTGGGCAATTTGGAGGCGATTTGCTTGTGAAAATCTGGGTCTTCAAGCACAGTTCAAGCAATCAACTAGCAAGCTTCCAAAAGATTGTTTGTAAAGTGTTCTTTATATTCTTTTGTGTATTTCACTTGTATTTGCTTGTTTATTATTTCTTATTATTGTAAGAATCATTGTACAAGGTTTCTCCACCTCCGACTTGTTGTCGAGAAGGAGTATTTGATTATTAGTGATGTTTGGCATCACTAGGGCTCATTCGAGCCCAACCCTTGGAGTATGAACCTTGAGATTCCGAACCACATTATATTAGTGTGTTTGTGTGCTTGTATTTTTGTTATTAATTTATTTTCTTTGTTTCCACTGCACTAATAACAATTGTAGACACAAGCACGATAAATTTCCATCCTTCACATACGACACGCTATTCACCCCCTCTAGCGGTCATCAACGGTCCCTACAACATGTTGTTTGAGATTTTATCCAACGGTCGGATGCTCAAACAACTTGGTGTTTGAGTTTTTACCTGACGTCAGTCAACTGATATAGGTATCAGTCGGCCGGTCTAAGTCTACTGCTAGTTGACCGGTGTCAACTAGGGTTTGTGGCCTAACAGTCGATTGCCAAGGTTTGGCAATCGACTGCTCCACCATCAATCGACTGCTATAGGTGGAAACGACCACAGAAGCAAGGTGGCTCGATTGTTTATGCATCAGTCGACTAATAGAGTTTGGCAGTCGACTGATGGAGTATTCGTTGGAACTTATCCAGCTGTGATTGAGTCATTGTGAGACAACGACTATAGGATAAGTCGACTGATGGGTATGAGAAATTGACTGCTAGGTGCAGAATCAGCCTGAGACAAGCATAAAAGGAGGAGTTTGGGGAAATTTTTAGTGAGATTTTAGAGGGAAATTGGTGCTGCATTCTAGACCTTCAAGAGCAAACCAAAGCAAGCAACAAGAAAGCATTCAAAGCAAAGTGTTTCTTTACTTTTATTTCTTATTGTCTTTGTTTTTGCTTGTATCTTGTATATTACTGTTGTAATTGCTTATACGAGGTTTCTCCACCTCGGACGTATTGTCGAGAAGGAGTTTTAGTAGTGGTGTGAGCATCACTAGAGCTCATTGAGCTCGCCCCATGGAGTAGGAACCCAAAGGTTCCGAACCACGTATATCGGTTGTCTTGTGCTTGTGTATTCGTTTTATATTCGCATTTGTATATTGTATTTCCACTGCGCTAACGAATATTATCGACGAATGAATGGATTCCAATGAACAATGGACACAGGCTATTCAACCCCCCCTTCTAGCCAGGCCACAATCCTCCAACAAGTGGTATCAGAGCGAGGAGCTTATCATCGGACTCGCCGCCGCGATAAGCAAATCAAATGGCTAGCATTAACATCTGTGCACCAAAATTCGATGGAGACTTTTCTTGGTGGAAGAAAAGGATGGAGGTATATTTCGAAACTGATTTCGATACGATGCTAACAATTGAAGATGATTTCGAAGTACCTATGAATGAAGACAAGAAGATAATCAAAAAATCAAAATGGGTGAGGAGTAACGGCAACAATTCAAGACAATGGTTAAGGTAACAAAAATGTTAATTAAATGGATACCTAACAATATTTTGTGCAAGCTAGGTGAATACTGAGATGCTAAGGACCTATGGAATAAATTGGTAAAATTCTATGAAAATTTTGAACCGGCACAATTAGAGAAGGAAGCTGTGGAGGAATGTCCATCAACATATGAGGATGTGGGAGAATTAGAGGAAACCTCCACCTCTAGCATTGAGGGGGAGGAGAGATCTTCCATCCCGGAGCAAGAATAAGAAGAAGCATCTACATCCGGAAGAAGTGAAGAACAAGAAGAAAATTCCCTAGGTAACTCATGCATTTTAGTCAAAAATAAAGATCATATTATATGCTTTGAGTATAGGAAACAAGGACACTACAAGAGTAAGTGTCCGAAAAGAGTCAAGATAAAACTAAGGATGTCGGAGCCCCAATTAGAAAGAGCAAGGAGCACGTAGTGTGCTTCAAATACAACCAAAAAGGCCACTATAGGAGTCAATGCCCTAGGGGGAAAAGCAAAACAAAGGGCAAGAAGGAGATACACAAGTAGGGAGAGCTTCTAAAGCAAACCCTAAGGTATATTTTAATGCATCTTCTAGTTCTAGGGTTAAAAAACATGTTTTTAGTACTCTTACTATTGCTCATGAAAAGCATGCTAGTAGAAATATAGATTTTATTGTTTAGGTGCTAAGCATGTTAATTTACCTAAGGACAAATCTAGAACCAATAACACTAGACCTATTTTACCTAGGGAGAGTATTAGGAGGATAGAAGAAAATTTAGGCATTAACCCTAAGAAGGGTAGGCACATTCCTAAGAAGAAGAGTCTTTCTAAAAAGATTAATGAAAAATCAAAATTGGGAAAATTAGAATTGGAAAACCAAGCCTTGAGGTCAAGGCTTGAAAAATTGGAAAAGACCCTAGCAAAAATGACAAATTCATTTATGGGGTCTAATGGTCAAAATTTAGGTTCTGGGGGGCAAGAGTCATCAAGGGGCAAGAAATGTTTGGGTCACAAACCTTACCCCAAGAAGACCTACCACAATGTTCCATTTGATTATAGAACAATATCTAGGTATAGGAAAACTAAGGTTAATAGGGAAGTCATCCCTAAGGTTAACCAAGGTAGGTGTCTAGTGGCTAAGGTTTCAAGGAAACCTAAGGAAGCCACAAAGAAGGTTACAAGGGGAGTTACCCCTAGAGTTAACCTAGGAAAGACCCAATTGACTAAGGCTTCAAAGCAAAAAAGAGTCATTAGGATAGTATCTGGGGAAGTTATCCCTAGTGAATACCTTGTTAACCCAAGGAGCTCAAATAGGTATTGGGTTTCTAGGAGCGTGATTGATTCAAGCTAGATGGGTTAGAGTGTATCAACCCTAAGTGGATGGGTAGTTAACCTAACCATAGTAGAGTTGACACTTTAGGATGTGACAATGTATTTTGAGAAGTTTGAATATTAATCAAATTGACACAATTAGGGTTAGAGGTCTTGGTTGGGTTTTGGCACACTTGGTAGAATTGGTTAATATGGCAAAATAAACTTAATTCTATTAAATGACAACTAATATTAAAATCTAGGTATTCCTATACCTTTACCTTTTATTTTCCATGCTTGGATTTCCATTTACCATGTCATGACATCATATTTATTTTTATCATATAAAATGTCATGATTTATGCTTAGGAATGTCATGTTATGCTTAAATTAGAATCACATGTCATGACATCATGATTATTGGCACATGCTTATTTATGTATCATCTATGTCATGATCATCATTCATACATTAATTAAAATTGAGTTAAGGACAATGGCATGATTTGAAGTCCTATACATAAGGGAATCAAATAGTGTTGCCTAGAAAAATGCATGAGACCCTAAATGAACAAAACCCACATCTCACAAGAATACTTGACTTGTATGTGTTTCATACACTTAGATACAAGTGAGATGTTAGGAAATGAATTTAAGGATTCAAAATCATTTTCAATGTTTGACCCTACTTTGTATCACCTCCTTGAATTTAAGGTTTTAAAATCATTTCAAAATCTTTTGATAGCAATCACCATTGAAGGAGGTGATACAAAGTAGGGTCAAACATTAAAAATTTCAATGGTTTTGAACATTGGGTCAATCTCACTATTTTATGGGATTTTATTTTCTAAATATTTTTCACCCATAATGATTGTTATAAGTAATGTACATATGAATTTTTAAGATTTTTCAAATTATGTATATTTACTTATGAATTTTTGAATTTAGATTCTGAATCCTGATTTTTGTATAGTGTATAAATCAGTCGACTGCCATAGATGGCAGTCGACTGTTGATTGTCAGAGTCGACTGTCAAGTGCTGATTTTTGGTAAACAAGATTTGTTAGGCCCATGTTCAGCTATTTCTTAGTTCCCTAACTACTCCTAACCCTAGGATATGCTTTAGAGAGCATTAGAAGGGTGAAAATCCATTGGATATGAATTAGAAGTGTTTAGGGTGTGTATCAAATTTTAAGGGAGGTGAAAGTTCAATGTTGAATCTTTGCCCTTAATTTCAATTGTTTAGTATTTCTATTGGCTTAGGGACTCTCTAAGGACATTGTTGCTGCAATGGTCAAGGGAGAGCAAGTCTTAGGGGAAGGTTATCCATCTTGGGATGATGGATGTATTTCTCCTCATGGGAGGAGAATTGGGGATTGCCTCTCTTAAGTGATATGGGACTTATCACTAGGAAGAGTGAAGGCGTCCTAGATGTGTTTATGGACTAGGGGGGAGATTGTAAGATCTCATTGGGATATGAGACATTGACACCCTTAGGAGGACCTTTTTGATGTATGTCAAAAAGGGGGAGAATGTACCAATTGGGGTTAGTTGGAATTCTCATAGGAAGTGAGAATTGTCAATTGGGGATAATTGGTAGACTTGAGTTAGGTCACCTAACTCAAAGGTTTTTTTGGTTTTGTCAAACATCAAAAAGGGAGAGATTATTGGTGCAATCAACCCTGGTCACGATTGACCCGACTCAAGTTTGACTCGAGTAGTATTTTGATGTTAGACAAAACATATGGCATGTGATTGGCAAGGGAAGTCCAAGTGTGTAGCCTTTGCCACATAAGTCCAAGTGTGTAGCCTTGGCGGTGAAAGTCTAAGCATGGGGCTTGGCATTGGAAGTCCAACATAGAGTTGGCAAGGGAAGACCAAGTGTGTAGCCTTGGCCACGTAAGTCCAAGTGTGTAGCCTTGGCAGTGAAAGTCCAATTCATGGGTACTTGGCATTTGGGAAGTCCAAGGGGTGGTTTGGCGGCGTAAGGCCAAGTGGTAGTCTTGGGAGCATAAGTCCATATGTACCTTGGCGGTGTAGACACCGAGAGCATGACAATAGCTGAAGGAAGCATCTGGAGGCTAACATATGGATGAACAAGTCAAGGATGACTTGGAGGGATCCGCGCATGGATGAACAAGTCATAGATGACTTAGAGGGATCCGATAGGCGCGAGGCTAGTAGAGGTGGCTAGAAGGCTTAGGTCTAGGCTAAGGGTGTCTAGTAAGTATGAGGGCATCATACTTGGGTTAAATTTCATGGATGAGGTGAACTTGGCCAAGTGACTGAGGTCAAGTGTCGGATGCTCAAACATGTTGTTTGAGGTTTTACCCGACGGTCAGATGCTCAAACAACTTGGTGTTTGAGGTTTTACCCAACGTCAGTCGACTGATATAGGTATCAATCGACTGGTCCGAGTCGACTGCTAGTTGATCGGTGTCAATTAGGGTTTGTGGTCTAATAGTCAACTGCCAAGGGTTGGCAGTCGACTGCTCCACTATCAGTTGATTGCCAAGAGATGGCAGTCGACTGCTATCGGTAGGAACAGCCACAGAAGCAAGGCAGCTCGACCAATGGCTCGACTGTCTATGCATCAGTCGACTGATAGAGTTTGGCAGTCGATTGATGGAGTATCCGTTGGAATTTATCCAACGTGGATCGAGTCGTTGTGAGACAACAGCTACAGGAGCAGTCAACTGATGGGTATGAGCAGTCAACTGCTAGGCATGGAATCAGCCTAAGATAAGCATAAAAGGAGGAGCTTGGGGAGGATTTCCACAATGATTTTTGGTGAGATTTTAGAGGGGAATTGCTACTGCATTCTAGACCTTCAAGAGCAAACCAAATCAAGCAACAAGAAAGCTTTCAAAGCAAAGTGTTGTAAAGTATTTCTTTACTTGTATTTCTTGTTGTCTTTATTTTTTCTTATATCTTGTATATTACTATTGTAATTTCTTGTCCAAGGTTTCTCCACCTTCGACGTGTTGTCGAGAAGGCGTTTTAGTAGTGGTGTGAGCATCACTAGAGGTCGTTGAGCTACCCCATGGAGTAGGAACCTTAAGGTTCCGAACCACATATATCGGTTGTCTTGTGCTTGTGTATTCGTCTTATATTCGTATTTGTATATTGTATTTCCACTACACTAACGAATATTGTAGACGAATGAATTCCAATGAACAACGCACATAGGCTATTCAACCCCCATTCTAGCCGGGCCACGATCCTCCAACACTCACAACACATATAAGGATAACTTGGTTGATCATGTAGAATGGGTGAGATGTTAAGGATAATAAATTTAAAATAGTTTTGAAAATGATTTCAAATTTTACATATAAATATATTCTTAAAACTATTTTTATTGGTTGTCATGATTGTTGTGTGCAATTATACTTAGTGTTTGAAAAACTATGTTTCTTAAAATGATGATTAGTTGACCAATACTGAACTTCTAGATCCTTAGGTCAACTTTAGACACCTAGACCCTCTGGACACTTAGATAAGCCTTCCTTGTGGCCATCAAGGATGTCCTAAGAGTTTGTCAGATAAAGACGGAGGTTTTGATTGACTGAGACCCTTTAGATAAGCCTTCCTTGTGGTTAACAAGGATGTCAGGTTAAGGGAGAGATTCTAATTAAAAGACCAGTATTTGTGGGGGTTTTTAAATATATTTAAAAAATGTTACAATGCTTTAAAAAAATTTACTTTGAAAATTTCATGTGTTATTTAAAAAAAAAATTATGCCGAGGGGGAGAAAAGACTTAAGTTAGTCAAACTTAATATCTCTAGCTACCTCTAGTTTGGCATAAAACCTAATAGACATGAGCCGTTAATATCTTATAAATTTAAATAGGTCTTTAATTTTTTAAAAAATATTAATGTTAACCTTATGTTTTGAAGTTCTTTCTTAAAATTTTATAACAATGTTAAAGGTTGGAAGGTAACATCTTAACCTGGGATAAACATTGTTGGTGCAGAATTTAAAGGAACTTAATATTTTATTCTTTTTGATATATGTCAAAGGGGGAGAGTGTAAAGTTAAGAAAATTAAAGGGGAGTTTTGAAAAATAATCTTTAAATGCTTTTATGCTTTTATTTCCTTAACTTTGAATTGGTTTGTCCTAGATCAAAAAGGGGAAGATTGTTGGTGCAGGGGCACTAGATAATCGAACATAGATTTTGATAATAGCAAAGATTCAAAATGAAGTTATTTTTTTATCTTATATGCTATGTTGAGTGTGCAGGTAATGTGTTAGACTTTTCTAAGGTCAAAGACACCAGAAGAATCTCGATGGGACGAGAAACCTCGGTGGTCAATGGACCAGGTCAAAGATGCCAGGAGAATCTCGATGAGTCGAGAAACCTCGATAGTCGATTGACCAGGTCAAAAGATACCAGAAGAATCTCAGGAAGTCGAGAAACCTTAGTGGTCGAGTGACCGAAAACTATGCAATAGATCAAAAGGACCAAAGGTAAGCTTTGGGTGTGGAGCGATGGTAAGGACGCATCCTCGGAAAGGAGACAATCCTAGGCATCGATCCGACCAAGGCTTTCGGAGGAATGTCGAAGTCGAGATCGGACAATCAAAGGATTATCACTATTAATATGATTAAATGTTCTATTCTAATATTGAAATGTAGGTGAAATACAGAAGAAACATCAAACAAGTGCCTTATAGTAGTCGACTGATAGGAATTACCAGTCGACTGACATGGTGCAGTCGACTGATGATGAACGCAGTCGACTGATGGCGACGAATCAGTCCAAAGCAAAAGGTCAAAGAGTTATCAATCAAAGCTTCCACCTCAAGATAAGATAAACTGCCACCTTAAGATAAGATCCACGAGATTTGGATCTAGATCAGGACTTATTCCGAGGCACCAGTCTATAAAAGGAGGGAAGAACACAAACCCTAATCAATCAATGAATTCCTATGTACTCTTGCTCTCCGCCCATAATTCTTCGTGCTACAATGCTACTCCGACTGTGCTGTTGGTGCAGTAGGCACCTAAGTCGAACCTGAGTTTTGATTATAGCAAACGATACAAAGTTAAGCTCATGTTGTTATCTCACGAGCTGAATCGAGTGTGCAGAAAATTGCTATAGCTAGAGCTGAAGGCTAGTGACACCCGGAGGAAGCCGCGGTGGTCGAGCGACACTCAGGTGACTTCGGAGGGAGCCGAAGGAATCGGGTGGAAGGTCGGAAGAGAAAGCGACACAGTAAGTATCGAGGTAAGCTCGTGTGTGTGTGAGCATAAGTGAGGTCGTATCCTCTTTACGAGGATGTTCTTAAGTGTAGATCCGACCAAAGACATCCTATAGATGGTCTAGGTCGAGATCGGACGGTTGACGACTGTCGAAATTATGTTTTTGTTGAGCTAACTTTGACTTGCAGCAAGCATCAGTCGACTGCCAGCTTGGAGGACTCGACTGCCATCAATCAGTCGACTACCGGAGGTTAGCACTCGACTGATGGTCAAAGGATCAGCTTCGAGGAGTCAAGGCTTATCACCAAATTTTAAGGGGAGTGGTGCTCAAATATGATTGGCTAGGGTTCCTCTTGAAGAGGGGCTCAAAGGCTATAAAAGGAGGTCCTAACCTAGGGTTTCTTCATCAATTCTAAGTGCTCAAAAGCCTCTACAATGTTGCGACTCTCCGACGACTCTGCAACAACGAAGTGCTGCCAACAACCCTAGCTTAAGTTCTTTTTTTCTAGTTGTTGGTATAATCTTACTTTGTTATTGCTTTCAATATTGCAATTCTTTTTAATCAAGGTTTTCTATCGTTGCATTTTACTTAAATAGAAGAGAGGGTTTGTCTCTCTATCTTTTTGCTTCGAAGGTTTTTGTAATCGTCAAACTCCTACCTCCAACGAGGAGGAGTGTTTTAGTGAATTGCCCTCCGTACACGGTCTAGGACCGTTAGGGCCTTGGAGTAGTAGCCGAAGGCTACGAACCAAGTAAAAAAAATATCTTGTCTCTTTTTGTTTCATTATCTTTCCGCTGCACTTAATTGTTTTGATACGAACACGAAAAGAAAATAAAAGGTTTTTCGCTATTCACCCCCCCCCCCTCTAGCGAACCGCTTCGATCCAACAATTGATATCAGAGCCAGGGGGCGCTTAGATTTGGTGAAACCACCAGTCTAGCATTTTTTATAGATTTGTTTTTCGTTCGTTTAAATTTTTCTCCCGCACTACTAATCCAAGACGAAGTCTTGGTACTCTTCGTTTGGTTTTGTTTTGCAAGTATTCGCTTTTGGAGTAGCTGACGGTAAAACGGGTATAACTTTTTGTACAAGTTGACCCACGAAATGGTCTACCTACCAAAATGAAGCTCTCAGAGAGATCTACACTTCCTATGAGGGTAAACCCTCATAACAGGCTGTCATCATCCCCAAAAACCATCGTTTAGTACCATTTCAGGGACATCGAAGGTTGTAAGTGATCATCTTTTATTTTAGTTGGTTATTTCTCGTTTATTCCTTTTGTTTCTTTTCATTTCCTACATTACTAATCCAAGGCGAAGTCTTGGAACCTTTTTTGTTTTTTTTTGGTTTTTTTTTTGTGTGCAAGGTTTCCCTTCCAAATGGTCCATCTCGAGGGTTTTAGCACCGTCCGACCCCCGTTTTACAACGGAGATGATTTCCGTTACTGGAAAGGTCGGATGGAATGCTTTCTCAAAACCCAAATCGAGATGTGGATCATAATCCAAACGGGTTTCACACTTCCGACTAACGAAGTGGGTGAATCCTTGGGTTATGACCAATGGACCATTGCGACAAAACGACAAGTCGAAGCCGACACCAAGGCAACACAAATCCTCCAATGAATTGCGTCGGCCCCTTCATCAGTGCAAAGGACCTTTGGACAAAGCTAGTGGAGCTACACGAAGGGACTGATGAAGCCAAGGTATGTAAGCACGACCTTTTATTTAATAAATTATATAATCTAAAAATGCAGGAACATGAAACGGTGACGCAACTCCATGCCCGCATCCAAGACATAGTCAACAATCTACACGCAATCAGGCAAAAGGTCGAAAACCGTGACCTTATAAGGTATGACCTAAACTCCTTTCCGAGGACTACCTTGTGGCCATCCATGGTCAATGCCTACAAGGTCTCCAAGGATCTTTCTAAACTTAGGTTAGATGAACTTTTTTCTGATTTCAAACTTCATGAGCAGTCTAACTCGGAACCCGAGAAGGGTATAGCACTTTTTGCAGGTTCAAGGAAGAAAACCGCAAGCAAGCCACCCCCGAAGGAAGAAAAGGATGAGTCCGATTCGGAGGTCGACCCAGAAATGGAGGCCGAACTAGTCAACCTAGTTCAGAGGATAGTCAAGGGCCGAAAGTGAACCATCACATGACCCAACGAAGGTAAGCCTAAAAGTTCTAATATTAGGTGTTATGAATGCAACAGGTTTGGACACATCAAGTCCGAATGCCCAAAGCTCAAAAGCAAAGCACCAAAATACAAAAAGGCACTCAACGCTACATGGGAAGAAGCTTCTGAGGAAGAAGACAATGATCGAGTCCTCATGGCTAAACCGGTGGAATCGGAGACGGAGTCGGAACCGGAACTTGAATCGAAAACCGAAGACAAGTTGGACTGCGAAGCACTATTCAAGACAAGCCACGGATATGCATCCGGTTCAAAAGATACACTCAAGGTAAGTCGGTCTCTCATTACTACACTTTATAGTGCAATTAAGTTTTTAAATAGAAAGTTAGCTAAGTCCGAGTCCAAGGTCGAGACCCTGGTTGAGGAAGTTAAACTCCTCAAACACGAGGTCTCCCTAACCTCTTTGACTAGTCGAGTTCAAGAGAAGGACTCAACTCGGGTTGAAAAACTCGAAGTTGAGAACTCACTCTTGAAGAGTCAAGTCAAAGATCTTAGGAATACGTTGGAAAGGTTTACTTTGGGATCCAAAGGAATTAATCTCCTACTTGGATCGCAAAGGGCCGTGTACAACAAGGTCGGGCTAGGGTTTAGCTCAAACACGACCAATAAGTCGTATATGTCGATTGTAAGTCGACATAAAAAACGTGTCCAAGCATGGGTCCCTAAGACCACCTTGATTTCAAACTTAGGATCAAACCAGTACTGGGTTCCCAAGGACCAAATCCACTATGTGGAGAGACCGAATCGATTCAACGGTCCAGGGGGAGCTAGTACGAAATTTGTTTGTGTTTTAACTTAGAAATTGCATGTTTAGGTTTTTATTTAGTTTGATTTTTTTTAGAATGGTTAGATAGGACTATAACTCATCAACACTTGATAACATAGTACCAGGATGCGGCGAGATGATAGTATGCTAGGAAAATGGAGTCTCGTGTATTCGAGCTAGATAAGGCATATCTAGTTCGGTTCACTTGACCGAGTGGAACTAGCTGAAGCTACCTCGCCGTATCCTAGACTAGTTAGACCAGGAAGTGGTCTTAGGTGAGTCAAGTTACTATTTTCTTGAAAATGGCTTTGTCTAAGGAAGTGGTCATTGTTCTGATCAAAGAAGGCCTCTGTGCCTCGCCACAACCTAGAAGCCATGATCTTGAAAATGTGACTTGATAAGCCTAAGGTCAAATCCGAATCTAACGCAAGGTTGACAAGTGTTTAAGTCATTAAATTTTAATCAAGTAAAATTGGAAGTCATCTCACAAGAACATATAGGATTAACGTGTTTGATCTTGTAGACATGGGTGAGATGATTTAGGTTAATAATTTTCAACCAATCTTTAATAAATCCAATATCCGATCCAACTACCTTGTGTGTAGGATCAATGGATGTTGGACAGTGGTTGCTCCCGACACATGACCGGGGATCAACTCATGTTTTCGAAGCTTCGATTCAAACGACAAGGATCGGTAGCCTTCAGAAATAACGGCAAGCTCAAAATCATCGGATCAGGTGATATTGAGCTTAACTCAAATTTTGTTATTCAAAACATTTTATTAGTAGAAAATTTTCAATATAATCTACTTAGTGTAAGCCAATTGTGTGATAATAACTATAAGGTCATATTTCTAGAAAATGAATGCGTAATTAATACAAACAAAACCTCTAAAACAATTCTTAAGGGAACTAGAAATAACAACATTTACACTATTAACTTAACTAACTCCTCAACTAAGTGTCTTATGACATGGCAAGAGGAATCATGGTTGTGGCACCGACGACTCGGTCACTCACACCCAAGACTCATCCACAAGATGAGTCAGAGTGACTTAGTCAGAGGTTTGCCTAACCTCAATAACTTGGATAATAAAATATGTAATGCTTGTCAACAAGGTAAACAATCTAGGAAACAACATCAACTAACTAATCAAGAACGAACCAAAAGTGTGCTTGAGCTTCTACACATGGATCTATTTGATTCACACGGAGCTAAGTCACTTAATGGAAGTAAATTCTGTTTAGTCATTATTGATGACTACTCTAGATTTACTTGGGTTAGGTTCATCAAACACAAAAGTGATACTCTAGATCAATTAATCAACCTATTTAAGTTAATAGAAAATCAACAAAACATTAAAATCAAAAGACTTAGGACTGATCATGGTGGTTAATTCGAAAACCATAGGTTTACAGAATTCTGTAACCTAAATGGATACCACCATGAGTTCTCTTGGCCTAGAACTCCACAACAAAATGGCCTAGTAGAACGCAAAAATAGAACCCTACAAGAAGCCACTAGGACAATGTTAAATGAGTATAACCTACCCGATAGGTTTTGGGCGGAAGCCGTGAGTACGACATGCTATGTCCAAAATAGGATCCTTATGGTAAAGAGGCACCTTAAGACCTCATACGAGATTTATCACGATAAAATACCTAACATCAAGTACTTTAGGGTATTTGGGTGTAAGGTACATATCCTAAACACTAAGGATTACCTAGGGAAATTTACATCCAAAACCACGACCGGAATCTTTCTAGGATCTCGACTACAAGCAGAGCTTATAGAGTATATAACCACGACACCCTTAGAGTCGAGGAGACTATCAATGTAGTATTTGATGAAGGACACGAACCTACAAAACCCCCGGCAACCCCAATTAGCGAGCTGATTCATACTAGACCTAACTCTGATCCGGAGATCAGGTCTAGTGTTAATCCTAACCTAAGTCAACCAAGTCACTCTATCGACCAAGTGATAGATGACTCCAACCAAACTAGAACTCAAACGAGTCATCCTATGGATTAAGGTGTAGACTCAAACCCAAATCCAACTAGGACTCAAACGAATCATCCTATCGACCAAGTGATAGGTGATCCAAGTCTAGGAGTTCGAACTAGAGCCTCATACAGAAACCTTAGTCAAATATCTTTGATTTCTAAAATTGAACCCAAAACTATTGACCAAGATCTTCTTGATCCCGATTGGATTATTGCAATGCAAGAAGAGTTGGCTCAATTCTCTAGGAACGAAGTATGGGAATTAGTATCACCCCTAAAGATAAAACAATCATTGGAACAAGGTGGGTGTTTAGAAATAAAATTGATGATAAAGGTGAAGTAGTTAGAAATAAAACTAGACTAGTTGCTAAAGGGTTTAGTCAAGTCGAAGGTTTAGATTACGACGAGACCTATGCCCCAGTAGCTAGATTAGAGTCCATTCGAATGCTATTAGCATATGCAACACATCGAGGATTTAAGTTGTTTCAAATGGATGTGAAATCTGCATTCTTAAATGGATACATTAAAGAAGAAGTTTATGTTAGTCAACCCCCCGGTTTTGAAAGTTTAGACAAACCCGATCATGTCCTTAGGTTAAAGAAATCTCTTTATGGACTTAAACAAGCTCCTCGGGCTTGGTACAAGAGACTTTCGATTTATCTTAAGTCCAAAGGTTTTAACCAAGGTGTAGTTGACCCAACTCTTTTCATAAAAACCTTAGGTAAAGACATATTCATAGCCCAAATCTACGTAGATGATATTATTTTCGGAACCACCAACTCAATCCTACTAAATGAGTTCATTTCACTTATGGAAAGTGAATTTGAAATGAATTTAGTAGGCGAGTTAAGTTTCTTCTTAGGTCTACAAATTAAACAAACTAAAGATGGAATATACCTACATCAACGCAAATATACTAGGGAATTAATTAAACACTTTGGAATGCAAGACGCTAAAATTATCAATACCCTAATGGCAACTAATGTTAATATAGAAGAAGATGTAATTGGAAACCCAATTGATTTAAAATACTATAGGAGCGTAATAGGGAGTCTCCTTTACTTAACTGCAAGCCGACCTGATATCTTATTTGCAGTAAGTATGTGCGTAAAGTTTCAAACCTGTGCCAAGGAGTCTCACCTAACTCTAGTCAAGCGTATCCTTAGATATCTAAAGGGTACACTTAATGTCGGTATTTGGTATCCTAGATCTACCGAGTTCGAACTAACCGGCTACTCCGATTCGGACTATGCCAGTAGTAAGCTCGATAGAAAGAGTATGAGTGGTTGTTGTCAACTTCTTGGCTCGAGTTTAGTGAGTTGGTGTAGTAGGAAGCAACATTGTGTTGCCTTATCTACCACCGAAGCCGAATACATCGTGATGGGTGAGTGTGTCACTCAGCTTCTTTGGATGAAGCACACTCTCCGCGACTTTAAGTTAGACTTTACGAATACTAAACTTCACGTAGATAACATTAGTTCAATTAATCTTACAAAGAATCCGATATGTCACTCTAGGACCAAACATATAGAGGTCAAACACCATTTCATTCGAGAACATGTGGCCAACGGAGCCATACAACTTGAATACGTCGAATCAAAGTCTAACTTAGCAGACCTATTTACTAAACCCCTACCCGAAGCCGAATTTAGTCTATTAAGATGAAATTGGGCATGTGCGTAGTAGAATAGGAACTTACAAATTATATTTTCTTACTACTATTTCTTAATTTTCATTTTTATGGAACTAGCATAGGACATACCTTAGATATCATGCACCTATAGATTTAAGGAGCCAGTACATCTCACAACACATAGGACTAATGTGTTTGTGTACTTAGCCACGTAGATGGGCATGAGATGTTAGGACCTTACTCCTGGATCCAGATGTAGAGCTAGTACATCGCTATGAATCACGGAGTATAATCATACATACTAACCGACTCTGACCAGGACTGGTTGATCTTTCATATCAATCAAGCCAAATATGAGTCGAACATTTTATAGATGAACTTATTTTTAGTATATTATTTTCAAAATAATGTGGAACATGCTTGGACTTTAAAATTAATACTTATTTCACACACACCCTCACTCTTTTCGATATATGGCAAAAGGGGGAGAAAAAGGCCAAAGTTAAGGGATCATTAAGTTAAGGGATCATTTTTTTTGTATGGCAAAGGCTTACTTAACTTTAAGTTAACAAAACAAGTCAAGAGAATTCTTAACTTAAACACATTCAGTTAACTTGTTCTTGTTAACAAAATGGAAGTAATTTACTTAACTTTAAGTTAACTTGTTAACAAACGGAAGTAAAGGCCAAGGTTGATCTCTTAACTTAAAACTTATTTTAAACACTCTCAAGACCAAGGGGGAGAGTTAAAACTCTTTCTCAAGTACTCACCCTCGGTCAAGGGGGAGGATTCCTCAAGGGGGAGCACTTGAACAAAAAGTTTTTATATACTCCTTCTCATTCATGCATAAAAGTTTTTATACTCCTGCTCATTCATGCATATCTCTTACTCATTTTGCTTAATGCACTTAAGTTATTTTTCTTAACTTTGTATGTGGGTTTGCCATAAATCAAAAAGGGGGAGATTGTTGGTGCAGTAGGCACCTAAGTCGAACCTGAGTTTTGATTATAGCAAACGATACAAAGTTAAGATCATGTCATTATCTCACGAGCTGAATCGAGTGTGCAGAAAATTGCTATAGCTAGAGCTGAAGGCTAGCGACACCTGGAGGTCGGGCAACACTCGGGTGACTTCGGAGGGAGTCGAAGGAATCGGGTGGAAGGCCGGAAGCAAAAGCGACATAGTAAGTATCGAGGTAAGCTCGTGTGTGTGTGAGTGTAAGTGAGGTCGTATCCTCTTTATGGGGATGATCTTAAGCGTAGATCTGACAAAAGACATCCTATAGATGGTCTAGGTCGAGATCGGATGGTCGACGACTGTCGAAATTATGTTTTTGTTGAGCTAACTTTGACTTGCAGCAAGCATCAGTCGACTGCCAGCTTGGAGGACTCGACTGTCGTCAATCAGTCGACTGCCGGAGGTTAGCACTCGACTGATGCTGCCATCAGTCGACTGATGATGGGCATCAGTCGATTGATGGTCAAAGGATCAGCTTCGAGGAGTCAAGGCTTATCACAAAATTTCAAGGGGAGTGGTGCTCAAATATGATTGGCTAGGGTTCCTCTCGAAAAGGGGCTCAAAGGCTATAAAAGGAGGTCCTAACCTAGTGTTTCTTCATCAATTCTAAGTGCTCAAAAGCCTCCATAACGCTGGGACTCTCCGACGACTCTACAACAACGAAGTGCTGCCAACAACCCTAGCTTAAGTTCTTTTTTTCTAGTTGTTGGTATAATCTTACTTAGTTATTGCTTTCAATATTGCAATTCTTTTTAATCAAGGTTTTCTATCGTTGCATTTTACTTAAATAGAAGAGAGGGTTTGTCTCTCTATCTTTTTGCTTCGAAGGTTTTTGTAATCGTCAAACTCCTACCTCCAACGAGGAGGAGTGTTTTAGTGATTTGCCCTCCGTACACGGTCTAGGACCGTTAGGGCCTTGGAGTAGTAGCCGAAGGCTACGAACCAAGTAAAAAAATATCTTGTCTCTTTTTGTTTCATTTATCTTTCCGCTGCACTTAATTGTTTTGATACGAACTCGAAAAGAAAATAAAAGGTTTTTCTCTATTCACCCCCCCCCTCTAGTGAACCGCTTCGATCCAACATGTGCATCCTCTACTATTTATTTTTGGTATATTGTTATTATTTTTCTATACTTAATTTGTATAAGGACTGGTAAGATTGTTACCGACCTTATAATCTTTGTAATCATCTTGTCTCTTACCTCCAACAAGGAAGAAACTTTTCGTGATTGCCCTTCGGAAGCGATCAAGGATCACAGGGCCTTGGATTAGCAGCTGGTGGGCTATGAACCAAGTAAATCTTTTGTCTTGTATCATTTTTTTTTACTTTTCGCTACATACTTTAGTTTTAACAACGAAACGAAAAAAAAAGTTTTTCAGATGCTATTCACCCCCACTTCTAGCGTCTTTCTCAATCCAACAAATACTTTCTCATACATAGACGGTAACCATTACTTCCTCAATGTTAAAGACCTATTCATAGACCCTATGGTAAAATGGCTTTTTACTTTCTCCTCTTATCGGCCACATCTCCCCCCCAACCATCACTATTTCTTTTCAGAACAACTAGAAAATGGCCTTCGACTGCCCATACCCCCTATTTACTTTGAGCTATTAGATTTTTATAAGTTACACATCAACCAGTTAGCCCCCAATGCCTTTCAACTCTTGGCAAGTGTTGTCATAGTTTTCAAACATTTGGAACTCCCTTTGTCCCCTCTAATGTTCCACTGCCTTTTTCAATTGAAATCTTCAAAGATAGGTATTTTTTACTTTGCTAGTCATCCTGATTGCCAATTCCTTACTAATAAACCCTCTTCCCATAAAGGTTGGAGGGAACTATATTTCTTTACCCCACTCCCTAGCCCACTCTCCTACTCCGAAACTTGGAAGACTGCCCTTCCAGACTTACCTCCCTTTCAGGAGTGTTGGCTTCAATGTCCTTTTGTTGAGGTTCACAAGGTGTTGAAAGAACACCACTATAACTCTGACATCTTATGAGATGCCCACCTTTTGACCCACTACAAATTGTCCCCCTTCCACCTAGAAGATACAATTGTAATAGGTAGGATGCTACCAAAACTTTATAGATAATATCCGTTAATTCTTGCTATTGTTGTCTATTATTCTATATATATTACATTGCAGACGATATGATGTAGAGGGCTCAGGATAGCGCAGAAAAAACCATGGCCAACCAGCCCCAAGGAAAATTCGCAAGGGGGAAATCCCCTATTTTCCCCTCTTCGTCTCCCAAGAAACTTCGCCTACATAAGGGGGGTCCTGCTAGCTCCACCACTCTTCCTACAACCTCATCTTTTTAATCCCCTAGCCCACCTCCTTCCCTGCTTCGCCAACGCCGCAACCTTATTAAAGGTTTTGCGGAACCGAAGCTCTGATACCACTTGAAGGTAGGAAACTTCGCTTCCCACTCCAACTCAGTTGTTTGTTCATGGCGATCCCGTATTCATCCCCAGATAAAAAAAAATTAATCCAAGACAATTAGGGATTACCCAAGCTACCATTTCATCGTCGTGCTATTCGATTAGAGTAGTCACTTGAACAAACTAGTTGTTCAAGCAACCAACCTCTATTCTACAATTAGCCGCAGAATAGACGATGTACGGATCGCCGGTTTTTGCGTTTGTATTCAAAGTCCAAGTAAATTTAGCCACATGCCATACATACAATATACAAAGAAACAAACAAGGAAAATAAAACAAGATTTAAATCTCTTGATTACCTCAAGATTTTCTATCGTATGTCCTATCCTCCTCTTGGACATTGTGTGGGCAATGGTCCTCCAAGAGATGAAGCCTCCTAGATCACGAACTTCTTTCCTTGCTCGCTCCGAACAAGAGGAAGTGTAGAAACGAAACTCTTCTCTTATCTAGGACCAACCAAAAAGCTCTAAGCTTGAAGCTAGTCGCAGGCCCGAAGAGTGGTGGAGGAGTGTCGGCCAACCTTGAAGGAAGGTTGCCGCCGGCTTCAAGGAGAGGTGAGGACGTCGGCCAAGGAAGAATCAAGGGAGGGGATGGGCACTGGCCAAGGATGAATCAAGGAGGGTGATGGGCGCCGGCCAACTCTTGGAGAAGAGAAAGGAAACCAAACCTTCACCTTGTAACCGCCCAAAACCCTAACCCTTGCCACCCAAAGCTTGCCGCCCCAACCCTAATCTCTCTTCTCTTATCTATTCTTGCCGCCCACCCTAGGAGCCTTATTTATAGAGTTGGGCTTAAGCCTCCTTTTAATCTCCACCGTCGGTTCTAGGGATTTAATCTCAACCGTCGGATCTAGAGATTTAATCTCAACCGTCGGACTTAGAGATTTAGTCTCCACCGTCGGATTTAAAGATTTAATCTCCACCATCGGATCTAGAGTTTCATTTTCCATCATCGGATCTAGGCTTCAAGAGGGTTTTAATAGGCTATGATATGGACCATGAGGAGGAGTTGGATCTTGACCACCCAATGGATCAAGCCCACATAAAGTCCGATCCATTAATGATAATCCATTCCACTAGAGGATTATCATTAATCTACCTCACCAACCCCCATAAGTTAATATGGGTTCCATATATTATTTGTACATTTATCTCCCCGTGTTTAAGATCTCGAATGTCCATCAATTAATTAATTTACTAACAATTAATTAATCAACATCTAACTCCATGAGTAGTACCACTCAACCTTATTATCATGCCGGACCAAGTCCACCTGCAGGGTTTACATGATGAACCTTATGAGCTCCTCAAACGGACATCATCATCCTAATATATAGGACATGGTTTCCTCTTATAATCAATGGCACACCATATAAATAATACCAATTCTCAACTTACCGAGCCTATCCATTTACTCTATAAATCTCTCCCATTGGTAAATCAAAGAAATGAATACTAAGTATATGTGCCCGTTATTATATCGGGATTAAGAGCATGTACAACATAATATCTGAGGTCTGATTCGATTATGTAGTCAGCAATAAATCGAATCACTTCTAAGTTGGTCCTGCTCAATACACACAAAGTGTACTAGTGTGATTCTATGGTCAAGATAAACCAATACCAAATCACACTACAACCATTCCATTAGTTTGTCCATAACCATCTTAGTTGTGAGCCTTTACTTATACTTTACAAGGAACTGATAACATGATCTCCCTTGTGACACTACACACCATGTTATCTACAATGTAGTATTAGACAATATGTATAACCATAAATATGCAAACAATGATCATGTGATTCTTATTTCAAAAATAAAAATGTTCATACAAAAGATAGACTTTTCAGTATACATCCCAACAATCTCCCACTTATACTAAAAGACTATGTTGTCCTTATACTGCCATACATCTGATTCTCATTCCCTCCACATGCTTATCATAGCTCTCACTAGAAGGGCCTTAGTGAAATGATCTACTACGTCATCCTCTGATGCAATCTAGGCGACAGCAACTTCTACCCTCGCTTTACGATTTCTCATATCAGGTGGTACTTGCGCTCTATTTGTTTACTTGCCTTATGGGTTCATGGTTCCTTCGAGTTTGCAATTGCACCACTGTTATCACAATAAATTGTGATAGTTCTGGGCAAACCAGGAATCACATCCAAGTCCATCAAGTAGTTCCTGAGCCACACAGCTTCTTTGGCCGCCTCATAAGCTGTCACATACTCAGCTTCTATGGTAGAGTCCGCCATGCATTTCTGCTTGACACTCCTCCATACAATGGCTCCACCTCCCAAAGTAAACACAAAACCTCAGGTAGACTTACTGTTATCCCTATCTAATTGGAAGTCGGAACCTTTGTAACCCACAGGGAGAAATTGATCTGTCTGGTATACCAACATATAATCCCTAGTCCTTCGCAGGTACTTCAATATATGCTTTACCACAGTCCAATGTCCCTATCTTGGATTACTCTGATATCTGCTAACCATGCCCACGACAAAGCATATATCTGGTCTCGTACATAGCATCGCATACATGAGGCTTCCTACTGCCGAAGCATAAGGAACCACCTTCATCTCCTCTATCTCCTTAGATGTTCTAGGACATATCTCCTTAGATAAAAGAACTCCATGCCTGAAAGGTAGAAAACCTTTCTTGGAGTTTTTCATGCTAAAACGATCCATAATTGTGTCTATGTATGAAGCTTGAGATAAGCACAACATCCTTTTCTTGCGATCCCTTATAACCTTGATCGCAAGGATGTGTCCCACTTCTCCCAAATCCTTCATATCAAACTATTTGGACAACCATACCCTTACGTCCGATAACACCTTGACATTGTTGCTAATTAACAAAATGTCATCTACGTATAGTACAAGAAATACAACTATGTTTCTGTCACATCTCTTGTATACACAAGACTCATCCGGACTTTGAATAAATCCATAAGACTGGATTACCTCATCAAAGCGGATGTTCCAAGACCTCGAAGCTTGCTTCAATCCATAAATGGACCGATTAAGCTTACACACAAGATGCTCTTTGCCCTTTGCAATGAATCCCTCTGGTTGCTTCATATAGATGTTTTCCTCAAGACTTCTATTAAGGAAAGTTGTCTTGACATCCATCAACCACACCTCATAATCCATATGAGCAGCAATACATAAGAGAATCCGGATAGACTTAAGAATGGCTACCAGCGAAAAGGTCTCCTCATAATCGATGCCCTCTTTCTGAGTATACCCTTTCGCAACAAGCCTTGCTTTGAAGGTCTCAACCTTCCTGTCTATTCCTCTCTTTCTTTTGTAGATCCACTTACATTCAATGGTTTTAACACCATTGGGTGGTTCTACTAGCTCCCAGACCAGATTTGAATCCATAGATTCTATCTCAGAATTCATCGCACTTTGCCAAGATACTGCATCTTTATCTTGGATCGCCTTGTCATATGTCCAGGGATCAAATCAGAAGATTCTCCCAAGAACATGAATCTATCAGGTTGTCTAACAACCCTCCCACTAAGACGAGGTATTACCTGTGTATCCTCTGTGGCACATGGTACAGTGACTTGTGGTATATCCTCTTTTACCGATGATACTGAAGTAGTGACTTCCCCTCTCAATTCCTCCACAACAATCTTACTCATGGGCTTGTGGTTCATCACATAGTCTTCCTCTAGAAATCTGGCGTTCGTGCTGATGATCACCCTCTGATCTCTAAAACTATAAAACAAACCAACTTTCATTCCTCTAGGATAGCCAACGAACATGCGCACTTCTGTACAAGGTTCCAACTTACTAGCATATGCTTTCAGCACATGTGTTGGACTCCCCCAAATCCGAATATGTCTCAGACTAGGCTTTCGCCCAGTCCACAATTTTGTGGGTGTAGAAGGCACTGATTTAGATGGAACCAAGTTTAGAATATACACTGCCCTATCTAGAGCATATGCCCAGAATGAATTTGGCAACTCAGAATAACTCATCATCGATCTAACCATCTCCATAAGAGTCCTATTCCTTTGCTCTGCTACACCATTCTGCTGGGTGTGCCAGGTGCAGACAATTGGGATTGATTCCCAGTCTCTGATAAGTAATTCCTAAACTCTCCCAAGAGGTACTCACCATCATGATCAGATCGTAGTGTCTTGATACTTTTACCTTGACGTTTCTCCATATCAACCTTGAATTCTTTGAACTTGTCAAAGCATTCAGACTTGCGGCGCATCAAGTAAATGTATCCATACCTTGAATAATCGTCTATAAAAGAGACAAAATATTCAAAGCCACCTCTTTCCTGGATAGACATAGGACCACACAAATCAGAATAAACCAATTCTAACACATCTTTGGCTCTATACCTCTTGGCCTTGAAAGGCCTCTTGGTCATTTTACCTTCCAAGCAGGACTCGCAGGTTGGGAAGTCTTCCACCACTAATGAACTCAGAGGTCTATCAGCTATCAACCTTTGAATTCTTCTTAGGTTAATATGACCAAGCCTTAGATGCCAAAGATATGTTTGGTTCATCTTCGATGGTTCTTTTCTCTTATTGGAATTAGAAGATGAGTAATTCACTTCTATTTGGATCGTGGAAGATTTTGGTTCGAGTGTATACAAATTTCCTATCAATGCACCCAAACAGATAATCTCCCTATTCCTTTTTATAACAACTCTGTCATTAAAAGAAATAGAATATTCATCCATAAAAAATTTAGAAACCGAAATCAAATTCTTTCTAAATAAAGGTACATAAAGGCAATTTTTAAGAACCAAAACTCTATTCCTCTGAAAAGACAAATAAACATCTCCCACTGCAACAACACCACCTTAGTAGCATTGCCCAAGTAAACGATAATCTCCCCCTTAGCTAGTCATCCGATTTCCTGAAACCTCCGGAAAGTTGAAGGTAGGAAACTTCGCTTCCCACTTCAACTTGGTCGCTTGTTCATGGCGATCCCTTCTATGTCCCTGGATAAAAAAATTTATCCTTGGCAAGAGGGATTACCCAAGCTACCATTTCATCATCATGCTATTCGATTAGAGTAGTCACTTGAACAAACTTGTTGTTCAAGCGACCAACCTCTATTCTATGAATAGCCGCAGAATAGACGATGTATGGATCGTCGGATTTTGTGTTTATGTTCAGGGTCCAAGTTATATTAGCCACAAAACAGAATATATCATGCATATATAATTGAAAAACAATTACAAACATGTTACATATGAAGATAGATAAGTGTTATACCTCTCGATCTTCTATTGTATGACCTTCCTCCTTTCGGACGTCGTGTGGGCGACGATCTACCAAAAGTTGAAGCTCTTAGATCACCAATCTTCCTTCCTTGCTCGTTCTGAGCAAGAGGAAGAATAGAAACAAGACCCTTCTTCTTCCTTTAGTCAACCAACAAGCAACAAGCAAATTGCTTGCCGCCGGCCAACAAGGAGAAGGAGAAAGATGGATTCCGGCCAAAAGCTTCAAGGGAAGAGCTTAAGCTATGTTTCCACCGGCCAAAGAGAGGGAGAAGGGATACTTTGGACACCGGCCAAGGGCTGGAAAGGGTTGTATGGGCGCCGGCCACCTTGAGGAAGAAGAAGATAAGGAATAAGTTTCCTTATTTGGTGCCGCCAACTCCAAACCCTAACCCTCAAGCTTGCCGCCCACCTTAACCCTAATCCTATCTCTAATGGGATTCACTTGCCACCCACCCCCTCCTCTCCTTTTATAGAGTTAGGGATAAGCCTTGTTTTAATCTCCACCATTGGTTCTAGGGATTTAATCTCAACCGTCGGATCTAGAGATTTAATCTCAATTGTCGGATCTAGAGATTTAATCTCTACCTTTGGATCTAGAGTTTTGTTTCCATCCATTGGATCTAGGCTTCATGAGGTATTAATAGGCTACAATAGGGACCATGAGGAGGAGTTGGATCTTGGCCACCCAATGGATCAAGCCCATATAAAGTCCGTGTTGGAATGTATACTGAAAGCCTAGCTCTTTTGTATGAACATTTTTATTTTGAAATAAGAATCGCATGATCATTGTTTGCACTTTATATTTATTATATGTGTGCATATTGTCTAATACTTTACATTGTAGATAATATGGTGCTTGGTGTGGCACAGAAGATCATGTTATCAGTCCCTTGTAGAATATAAGTAGAGGCTCACAACCAAGATGGTTTTGGACAAACCATTGGCATGGTTGTAGTGTAGCTTGGTATTGGTTTGTCTTGAACATAGAGTTACACTAGTACACTTAGGTGTATTGAGCAGGACCGACATAGAGGTGATTCAATTTATTGCTGACTACATAATTGAATCGGACCTCGGATATTATGTTGTACATGCTCTTAATCCCGATATAATAACGGGCACATGTACTTAGTATTTATTTCTTTGATTTACTAAAGGGTGAGATTTATATGGATTAAATCAATATGCCCGGTAAGTTGGGAAATGATATTATTTACATGGTGTGCCATTAATTATAGGAGGAAACTGTGTCCTACATATTAGATTGATGATGTCCCCTTGAGGAGCTCATAAGGTTCATCATGTAAACCCTGCAGGTTGACTTAGTCAACATGATGATAAGGTTGAGTGGTACTACTCGAGGAGTTAGATGTTAATTGATTGATGGTCAGTAAATCAATTAATTGACGGACATTTGATGTCTTAAACACGGGGAGATGGATGTACAAATAATGTATGGAGCCCATATTAATTTATGGGGGTTGGTGAGGTAATTCAATGATGATCCTCTAGTGGAATGGAACATCATTGATGGATCAAGTTTGTGGTTCCGATCCATCGGGTGGCCAAGATCCAACTCCTCCTCATGGTCCCTATCATAGCCTAATACAAACCTCATGGAGCCTAGATCCAATGATGGAAAACAAAACTCTAGATCCGACGGTGGAGATTAAATCTCTAGATCCGATGGTTGAGAATAAATCTCTAGATCCGACGGTGGAGATTAAATCTCTAGATCCGACAGTTGAGATTAAATCTCTAGAACCGATGGTTGAGATTAAATCCCTAGATCTGATGGTGGAGATTAAATCTCTAGATCCGACGGTTGAGATTAAATCTCTAGATCCGATGGTTGAGATTAAATCCCTAGATCCGACGGTTGAGATTAAATCTCTAGATCCGACGATTGAGATTAAATCTCTAGATCCGACGGTTGAGATTAAATCCCTAGAACCAACAGTGGAGATTAAAACAAGGCTTAAGCCTAACTCTATAAAAGGGGGCTTAAGGTGGGCGGCAAAAAAGGTTGGATATTTTTGGAGATTAGGGTTTTGCCTATCATTAGCTTGGGCGGCAAGAAACCCTAGGGAGGTTAGGGTTTCGTTGGGCGGCTAGGGTTTGCAAGGTGGAGTGGGCGGCAACAATAGGAGAGGTTCTCTTCTTCTTCCTAAGGGGTTGCCGGCACCTATCTCTCTTCCCTCTACCTTGGTCGGTGCTCAACCTATTCCTCTTCTCCTCTTCACTCCCTCTTGGCCTGCGGCACTAGGAGCTAGGGATTGTTCTCTTGTTTGGTTCCTTGGTTGGCCATCTTGTTCTCTCTTTTCTTGGGGCCGGCGGAATCAAGCCTTTGTGGCTTGGTGGTTGGCTCAAGCAAGAAGGGAAGGAGAGTTCTTCTTTCTTTTGATTGAAGAAGATCTAGGAAGCTTCAACTTGTGGAGGATCTTCGCCCACACGAAGTCTACAAGGAGGTTAGGACATACGATAGAAGATCGAGAGGTATAAAAGTTTTACAAGTTTTATTATTGATCTTTGCATGTTCTTATTAATATGTTTGTATGTGTTGATTATACATGTCTACATCCATATGTATTTGTATAATCATGGACCCCGAAGATAAACACAAAAATCGACGATCCGTCCGTCGTCTCTTCCGTGGCTAACCGACTAGAAGAGTTTTGTTGCTTGAACAACTAGTTTGTTCAAGCGATCGCTCGAGTCGTTAGCACGACGACGAATTGGTTGAGCTTAGGAAACTCATCCCATCCGGATTAGTTTTCATTAGTGAAAATTTTAATCCGGGGACATGGGAGCCGACGAGCCTCCGAGCATGCTATCAAAATGGTATCAGAGCCACGGTTCATGCACTTATCATATATTGTATATGCCGGATGATAGTAGGATGTGCGTAGGATAACTTTTTGGTTGCAGGCATAAGTTCCAACTATTATGGCTATATATGTGTGTATGTGATTGCATGTGTGTGTGATTGTATATTATTTGAATCCTCGGGGTTGACGAGGCTAAATTAGTATTTAATTTTTGTAATTAAATACGGCATTGTTTAGCCACTCATTTTAGTTTACTTTCGATCTAGATTATTTGTACACTCCTTCGTGGAGTATAGGATTGATGGATGTAAATTAAAATAGTTTGTCTTGGCTCGGATCTCTTTGGTGACTTGCGCACGGGAAAAGGTGGAGCGGACGAGGTGGCGACACGACGAGACGCATATTGGAGAACAATGCCATAATAGTTGGGAAAATTCTAATTTTTTCCATATTTATTGCTGATTTGTTTTATATGCATGTTGTGTGTGCTTGAAAATTCCTCACTGTCAATTTACTAAGTGGGAGAGGGACATTTTAATTAATTCACGCGGCCTCCATTACAATTTGACGTGTGATGCAACAAACTTACGCGTCGGCTCTGAGTGCCTTCCTCCCCATCGGTTGAGTTTGTTTGTGGATCACTAGGTCAAATAATGGTTATAGGAAATTATTTAGGAGCGTGTGTACTTCCCCATCGGTAAGGAACATAATCCAAGATAATTCCCTTAGTATCATGTAATGGTGCACACTTAGATGCAAATAAAAAGTATCCTCCCCATCGGAGTCACTGCTTTTATTTGTAGGGCCAAAGAGGAACCAACTATTAATTTTATTTGTCAAAAAGTAAGGCTCACAAGATAATAAAATTTATGGGTTAAACCTCTTCTTACAAATGTAGAATTCGTATAAGTCCACACTATCGTGGCATGCGATATTCTTGGTGTTTTGAGGTGTTGGTTGATTTCGAAATTTTATTGTTTGAGGAATCAATGATATTTGAAATCTAATATTTTGATCATTGTGATTCTTAGGTTTTTTCAAATGGCTTTCAACCCACTTGCTGTGATATTAAAAGAAAATAAACTTACTGGAACAAATTATATTGATTGGAAAAGAAATTTGGATATTGTCTTAACTGCAGAGGAGTACAAATTTGTACTCTTTGAGGTTTTTCCTCCTAAGCCCACCGATGACTCTGATGAAAAGGAGAAAGAGAGTTATAAGAAATGGATCAAGGCAGATGAGATGGCGCGGTGTTACATTTTGACATCTATGTCAAATGTGCTGCAACATCAGCATCAGGCCATGGCCACGGCTTATGACATGATGCTCAATCTCAAGGAACTTTTCGGACATCAGAGTAGGGCGGCCAGACAGGAGGCTATGAGGAACTTGATGACGACCACCATGATCGAGGGAACACCCATCAGGGACCATGTTCTCAAGATGATGGTTCATCTGAATGAGATGGAAGTCCTCGGAGCTGAGATCGATAGAGAAAACCTAGGTCAATATCATTCTCCAGTCTCTGCCTAGGAGTTTTGAGCAGTTCCGCCTCAACTACAACATGAACAAGTGGTTATATTCATTGGCGGAGCTTCTGACAGAACTCCAGGCGACAGAGGGGCTTTTTCATCAAAGCGCTTAAGCAATGGTTGCTCAGAAGGTTTCTACTTCTAAACCGAAAGGGAAGAAGAAGAAGAAGCAAGGTGGAGCAAAGAAAGTGGCAGTAGGACCTCAGGCAGGAGTGAAGAAGCCAAGAGGCAAGTGCTTCACTTGCAAGCAGACTGGACATTGGAAGGCGGACTATCCTCGCCGAAAGAACAAAGGTGTATCTTCTTGTTTAGTTGTTGAAACATGTTTAGCGGTGTTATCTACCAGTACCTGGTGTGTAGATACAGGAGCCACTGATCATGTCTGCAATACTTTGCAGGGGTTCCAAGAAACCCGATGACTAGCTGAGGGAGAGATTACCGTCTTCATGGGAAATGCTTCAAAGGTAGCGGCTATTGCAGTGGGAGACATTTATTTATCTTTTGATAGGAATAAAGTTTTGGTTTTGAGAAATTGTCTTTATGTACCTACTTTTAGAAAGAATCTAATTTCAGTTTCTAAATTATTTCTGGATGGATATTTTGTTTCTTTTAATGACAAAGTTGTTATAAAAAGGAATAGGGAGATTATCTGTTCCGGTACATTGGTTGGCAATTTGTATACTCTTGAACCGAAAACTCCCACGATGCATATAGAAGTGAATAACTCATCTTCTAAGTCTAATAAGAGAAAAGAACCTTCGAAAATGAACCAGACATATCTTTGGCACCTAAGACTTGGTCATATTAACCTGAGTAGAATTCAAAGGTTGATAGCTGATGGACCCTTGGGTTTATTAGTGGTGGAAGATCTCCCAACCTGTGAGTCTTACTTGGAAGGTAAGATGACCAAGAGGCCTTTTAAGGCTAAGGGGTATAGAGCCAAAGATGTATTGGAATTGGTTCATTCTGATTTGTGCAGTCCTATGTCTATCCAGGCTAGAGGTGGCTTTGAATACTTTGTCTCTTTTATAGATGATTATTCAAGGTATGGATACATTTACTTGATGCGCCGCAAGTCTGAATTCTTTGACAGGTTCAAAGAATTCAAGGTTGATGTGGAGAACCGTCAAGGTAAAAGTATCAAGACACTACGATCTGATCGTGGTGGCGAGTACCTCTTGGGAGAGTTTAGGAGTTACTTATCAGAGGCTGGGATTCAATCCCAATTGTCTGCACCTGGCACACCCCAGCAGAATGGTGTGGCGGAGCGAAGGAATAGGACTCTTATGGAGATGGTCAGATCGATGATGAGTTATTCTGAGTTACCTGATTCATTCTGGGGGTTTGCTCTGGAAATGGCAGCACACATTCTGAACTTGGTTCCATCTAAGTCAGTACCCTCTACTCCCACAAAATTGTGGACTGGGCGAAAGCCTAGTCTAAGACATATTCAGATTTGGGGTAGTCCAGCACATGTGCTGAAGGGAGATGCTAGTAAGTTGGAATCTTGTACAGAAGTACACTTGTTTGTTGGCTACCCTAAAGGAACGAAGGGTGGTTTGTTCTATAGTCCTAGAGATCAGAAGGTGATCGTGAGTACGAATGTCAGATTTCTAGAGGAGGACTATGTGATGAACCACAAGCCCACGAGTAGGATTATTAGGAGGGAAGTCGACTTGACCACCGGTACAAGAGGAAATACCACAAGTCACTGCACCGCGTGTCACAGAGCATACACAGGAGGCACCTCGTTGTAGTGGGAGGGTTGTTAGACAACCCGTGAGATTCATGTTCTTGGGAGAGTCTTCAAACTTAGTCCCTGGTAAACATGAACCTGATCCCTGGACATATGACGAGGCACTCCAAGATAGAGATGTGGTATCTTGGCAAAGAGCGATGAATTCAGAGATAGAATCTATGGATTCTAATCATGTCTGGGAGCTAGTAGAACCACCCGATGGTGTGAAAGCCATTGGATGCAAGTGGATCTACAAGAGAAAGAGAGGAGTAGACGGGAAGGTTGAGACCTTCAAAGCTAGGCTTGTTGCGAAAGGGTATACTCAGAAAGAGGGTATCGATTATGAGGAGACCTTTTCACCGGTAGCTATGCTTAAGTCTATCCGAATTCTCTTATCTATTGCTGCTCATGAGGATTATGAGATTTGGCAGATGGATGTCAAGACAGCTTTCCTTAACGGTAGTCTTGAGGAAAACATCTATATGAAGCAACCAAAGGGATTCATTGCAAAGGGCAAAGAGCATCTTGTGTGTAAGCTTAATCGGTCCATTTATGGATTGAAGCAAGCTTCTAGATCTTGGAACATCCGCTTTGATGAGGTAATCCAGTCATATGGATTTATTCAAAGTCCGGATGAGACTTGTGTATACAAGAGATGTGATGGAAACGTAGTGGTATTTCTTGTACTATACGTAGATAACATTTTATTAGTTGGCAACAATATCAGAGTGTTATCAGACGTAAGGGTATGGTTGTCCAAACAGTTTGATATGAAGGACTTGGGAGAAGTGGGACACATCCTTGGGATCAAGGTAATAAGGGATCGTAAGAAAAATATGTTGTGCTTATCTCAAGCTTCATACATTGACACTATCCTTGCTCGTTTTAGCATTCAGAACTCCAAGAAAGGTTTTCTACCTTTTAGGCATGGAGTACCTTTATCTAAAGAGATGTGTCCCAAAACATCAAAGGAGATAGAGGAGATGAAGGCGGTTCCTTATGCTTCGGCAGTAGGAAGCCTCATGTATGCTATGCTATGTACGAGACCAGATATCTGCTTTGCCGTGGGCATGGTTAGCATATATCAGAGTGATCCTAGATAGGGACATTGGCCTACGGTAAAGCATATATTGAAGTACCTGAGAAGGACTAGGGATTATATGTTGGTTTCTGCAGTTAATAGTCCCCGTAATATACTCTGACTTATTTCCAATCGATAGGGACAATAAGATGTCTACCTCGTGGTTTGTGTTTACTTTGAAGGTGGAATACCATAGTATAGAGGAGGCCAAGCGTAAATGCGCGGATGACTCTACCATGGAAGTTTAGTATGTGGTACCTCTAAGGCGCCCAAGGAAGTCAGATGGCTCAGGAACTTCTTGATGGACTTGGATGTGATTCCTGGTTTGCCCAGAACCATCACAATTTATTGTGATAACAGTGGTGCAGTTGCAAATCGAAGGAACCACGAGCCCATAAGGCGAGTAAACACATAGAGCGCAAGTACCACCTGATACGAGAAATCGTAAAGCGAGGAGAAGTAGCTGTCGCCAAGATTGCATCAGAGGATAACCTGGAGAATCCATTCACTAAGGCCCTTCCAACGAAAGCGTTTGATAGGCATGTGGAGGACATGGGGATCAGATGTATGGCAGTGTGATGACAGCATAGTCTTTTAGTATAAGTGGGAGATTGTTGGAATGTATACTGAAAGCCTAGCTCTTTTGTATGAACTTTTTTATTTTGAAATAAGAATCACATGATCATTGTTTGCACTTTATATTTATTATATATATGCATATTGTCTAATACTTTAAATTGTAGATAACATGGTGCTTGGTGTGGCACAGAAGATTATGTTATCAGTCCCTTGTAGAATATAAGTAGAGGCTCACAACCAAGATGGTTTTGGATAAACCATTGGCATGGTTGTAGTGTAGCTTGGTATTGGTTTGTCTTGAACATAGAGTTACACTAGTACACTTAGGTGTATTGAGCAGGACTGACATAGAGGTGATTCAATTTATTGCTGACTACATAATTGAATCGGACCTCGGATATTATGTTGTACATGCTCTTAATCCCGATATAATAACCGGCACATGTATTTAGTATTTATTTTCTTTGATTTACCAAAGGGTGAGATTTATATGGATTAAATCAATATGCCCGGTAAGTTGAGAAATGATATTATTTATATGGTGTGTCGTTAATTATAGGAGGAAGTCGTGTCCTACATATTAGGTTGATGATGTCCCCTTGAGGAGCTTATAAGGTTCATCATGTAAACCCTGCAGGTTGACTTAGTCAACAAGATGATAAGGTTGAGTGGTACTACTCGAAGAGTTAGATGTTAATTGATTGATGGTAAGTAAATCAATTAATTGACAGACATTCAATATCTTAAACACGAGGAGATGGATGTACAAATAATGTATGGAGCTCATATTAATTTATGGGGGTTGGTGAGGTAATTCAATGATGATCCTCTAGTGGAATGGAACATCATTGATGGATCAAGTTTGTGTGGTTCCGATCCATCGGTCCAACTCCTCCTCATGGTCCCTATCGTAGCCTAATACAAACCTCATGGAGCCTAGATCCAATGATGGAAAACAAAACTCTAGATCCGACAGTGGAGATTAAATCTCTAGATCCGACGGTTGAGATTAAATCTCTATATCCGACGGTTGAGATTAAATCTCTAGATCCGACGGTGGAGATTAAATCTCTAGATCCGACGGTTGAGATTAAATCTCTAGATCTGACGGTTGAGATTAAATCCCTAGATCCGACGGTGGAGATTAGATCTCTAGATCCGACGGTTGAGATTAAATCTCTAGATCCGACGGTTGAGATTAAATCCCTAGATCCGACGGTTGAGATTAAATCTCTAGATCCGACGGTTGAGATTAAATCTCTAGATCCGACGGTTGAGATTAAATCCCTAGAACCAACGGTGGAGATTAAAACAAGGCTTAAGCCTAACTCTATAAAAGGGGGCTTAAGGTGGGCGGCAAAAAAGGTTGGTTGTTTTTGGAGATTAGGGTTTTGCCTATCATTAGCTTGGGCGGCAAGAAACCCTAGGGAGGTTAGGGTTTGGTTGGGCGGCTAGGGTTTGCAAGGTGGAGTGGGCGGCAACAATAGGAGAGGTTCTCTTCTTCTTCCTAAGGGGTTGCCGGCACCTATCTCTCTTCCCTCTACCTTGGTCGGTGCTCAACCTATTCCTCTTCTCCTCTTCCCTCCCTCTTGGTCGGCGGCACTAGGAGCTAGGGATTGTTCCCTTGTTTGGTTCCTTGGTTGGCCATCTTGTTCTCTCTTTTCTTGGGGCCGACGGAATCAAGCCTTTGTGGCTTGGTGGTTGGCTCAAGCAAGAAGGGAAGGAGAGTTCTTCTTTCTTTTGATTGAAGAAGATCTAGGAAGCTTCAACTTGTGGAGGATCTTCGCCCACACGAAGTCTACAAGGAGGTTAGGACATACGATAGAAGATCGAGAGGTATAAAAGTTTTACAAGTTTTATTATTGATCTTTGCATGTTCTTATTAATATGTTTGTATGTGTTGATTATACATGTCTACATCCATATGTATTTGTATAATCATGGACCCCGAAGATAAATACAAAAACCGGCAATCCGTCTGTCGTCTCTTCCGTGGCTAACTGACTAGAAGAGTTTTGTTGCTTGAACAACTAGTTTGTTCAAGCGATCGCTTGAGTCATTAGCACGACGACGAATTGGTTGAGCTTAGGAAACTCATCCCATCCGGATTAGTTTTTATTAGTGAAAATTTTAATCCAGGGACATGGGAACCGACGAGCCTCCGAGCATGCTATCAGTCCGATCCATTAATGATAATCCAATCCACTGAAGGATTGTCATTGATCTACCTAACCAACCCCCATAAGTTAATATGGGATCTATATATTATATGTACATTTTCTCCCCGTGTTTAAGATCTCGAATGTCCATCGATTAATTAATTTACAGACCATTAATTAATCCACATCTAACTCCATGAGTAGTACCACTCAACCTTTTAATCATGTCGGACCAAGTCCACCTTCAGGGTTTACATGATGAACCTTATGAGCTCCTCAAGGGGACATCATCATCCTAATATATAGGACACAGTTTCCTCCCATAATCAATGGCACACCATATGAATAATATCATTTCTCAACTTTCCGAGCCTATCGATTTAATCTATAAATCTCGCCCATTGGTAAATCAAAAAATGACTACTAAGTATATATGTCTGTTATTATATCGGGATTAAGAGTATGTATAATATAATATTTGAGGTCCAATTCGATTATGTAGTCAGCAATAAATCGAATCACCTCTAAGTCGGTCCTGCTCAATACACACAAAGTGTATTAGTGTGATTCTATGGTCAAGACAAACCAATACCAAATCACACTACAATCATACCAATGGTTTGTCCAAAGCCATCTCGGTTGTGAGCCTACACTTATACTTTACAATGAGCCAATAACATGATCTCCCGTGTGACACCACACACCATGTTATCTACAATGTAATATATTAGACAATATGCGTAACCATAAAAATATGCAAACAATGATCATGTGATTCTTATTTCAAAATAAAGATGTTCATACAAAAGATAGACATTTCAGTATACATCCCTACACTTCTCTCTCTCTTTGGCCGGTGGAAACATAGCTTAAGGTCTTCCCTTGAAGCTTTTGGCCGAAATCCATCTTTCTCCTTCTCCTTGTTGGCCGGCGGCAAGCAATTTGCTTGTTGCTTGTTGGTTGGCTAAAGGAAGGAGAAGGGTCTTGTTTCTATTCTTCCTCTTGCTCGGAATGAGCAAGGAATGAATATTTTCAATCTAGGAGCTTCGACTTTTGGTAGAGCGTCGCCCACACGACGTCCGAAAGGAGGAAGGACATACATTAGAAGATCGAGAGGTATATCGATTCTCTAATCTTTATATGTTACTTGCCTGTATTTGTTTTTCAACAATGAGCATGATATAAATCTGTAAATGGCTAAATAATACTTGGATCCCGAGCATAAACACGAAAACCTGCGATCCGGACATCGTCTATTCCGCGGCTACTCGTAGAATAGAGGATGGTCCCTTGAACAACTAGTTTGTTCAAGTGACCTCTCTAAATGAATAGCACGACGATGGCTTGGTTGTTTGGGCAATCCCTTTGTCTAGGATTAAATTTTTAATCCGGAGACATCGAAGGGATCGCCATGATCAAATGACCGAGGTGAAGTGGGAAGCGAAACTTCCCCTCGCGGACTCGATAAGCTAAACCCTACAATTAGTATGAGAGCTTCCGGGGAAAAACCCTACAATTGGTATCAGAGCCAAGGTTTCCGGTTTTGTGTGTTTAGGATTCGGTTAATTTTTATGCACTTTTTCATATATTATATGTGCCGGATAATAGTAGGATATGCGTAGTTTAACTCTTTTGTTGCAGGCATAAGATCCGACTATTATGGTCATATGTGTGTATGTGATTGTATGTGTGTAAATATTTATTTTGTTGAATCCTCGGGGTTGACGAGGCTAGTATTTGATTTTTAGTAAATTAGATACGGCATTTTTTAGCCACTCTTTATTTTATTTTACTTTCGATCTAGATTTCATGTACACTCCCTCATGGAGTATAGGATCGATGGATGTAAATTAAAATATGTTTTAGTCTCGGCTCGGATCTTCGGATGGCTTGTACATGGCATAGGAGGAGCGAACGAGAAGGCGATGCGACGGGAGACATATTGAAGACTAAAGCCATAATAGTTGAAAAATAATTTATTTTTCATATTTAATGCTTATTGTTTGATATGCATGTCGTAGCCTAGAAAATTCCTCATTTTCAAATTACTAAGTGGGAGAGGGATATTTTTATAAATTCCCACGGCCTCCATTACGATTTGACATGTGATGCAAGCAAACTTGCGCATCGACTCTGAGTGCCTTCCTCTCCATCGGATGAGTTTGTTTGCGGATCACAAGGTCGAATATGGTTATAGGAAATTATTAAGGAGCGTGTGTACTTGCCCATCGTAAGGCACATAACCCGAGATAATTACCTTGGTACCAAGTAATGGTGAACACTTAGATACAAATATAAGTATCCTCCCCATCGGAGTCACTGCTTTTATTTATAGGGCCGAAGAGAAACCAACTATTAATTTTACTTGTCAAAAAGTTAGGTTGACAAGATAGTAAAATTAATGGGTAAAACCTCCTCTTACAAATGTAGAATTCGTATACGTCCGCACTATCGTGGCATATGATATTCTCGGTGTTTTGAGGTGTTGGTTGATTTTAAAATTTTATTGTTTGAGGAATTAATAATTTTTTGAAATCTATAGTAATGATCTATGTGATTCTTAGGATTTTCAAAAATGACTTTCAGTCCACTTACTATGATACTAAAGGAAATAAACTTACTGTACCCAAATAATGTTGATTGGAAAAGAATCTAGATATTATCTTATCTGCTAAGGAGTACAAGTATGCACTCTTCGAAGAGTGTCCTCAAGCCATGGTTGCTCAAAAAGGTTTCTACTTCTAAACTGAAAGGCAAGAAGAAGGAGAAACAAGGTAGAGCAAAGGTGGTGGGAGGATCTCAGGGAGGAGTGAAGAAGCCGAAAGGCAAGTACTTCACTCGCAAGCAGGATGGACATTGGAAGAAGGACTGTCCCAATCCAAAGCAGAACAAAGGTATATCCTTTGGTCTAGTCGTTGAAACATGATTAGCGGTGTTATCTACCGGCACCTGGTGTGTAGATACGGGAGCCACTGATCATGTCTGCAATACTTTGCAAGGGTTCCAGGAAACCCGACGACTAGCTAAAGGGGAGATTACCGTTTACTTGGGAAAAGCCATGAAGGTGGCAGCTTTTGCAGTGGGAGAAGTTTTATTTATCTCTTGAGAAAAATAAAACTTTGGTTCTGGAGAATTGCCTTTATGTACCCTTATTTAGAAATAATTTAATTTTGGTTTCTAGATTGTTTATGGATGGATATTATATTTCTTTTAATGACAGAGTTGTTATAAGAAGGAATAGGGACATTATCTGTTCGGGTGCATTGATAGGAAATTTGTACACACTTGAACCAAAACCTCCGACGATGCAAATTGAAGTTAATAACTCATCTTCTAATTCCAAAAAGAGAAAAGAACCTTCGAAGATGAACCAAACATATCTTTGGCATCTTAGGCTTGGTCACATTAACCTAAGCAGAATTCAAAGGTTGATAGTTGATGGACCTTTGGGTTCATTAGTGGTGGAGGATCTCCTAACCTGTGAATCTTGCTTGGAGGGTAAGATAACCAAGAGGCCTTTTAAGGCCAAGGGGTATAGAGCCAAAGATGTGTTAGAATTGGTTCCTATGTCTATCCAGGCTAGAGGTGGTTTTGAGTATTTCATCTCTTTTATAGACGATTACTCAAGATACGGATACATTTACCTGATGCGCCGCAAGTTTGAATGCTTTGACAAGTTCAAATAATTCAAGGCTGATGTGGAGAAACGTCAAGGTAAAAGTATCAAGACACTATGATCTAATCGTGGTGGCGAGTACCTCTTGGGAGAGTTTAGGGATTACCTATCAGAGGCTGGGATTCAATCCCAATTGACTGCACTTGGCACACCCCAGTAGAATGGTGTAGTAGAGCGAAGGAATAGGACTCTTATGGAGATGGTTAGATCGATGATGAGTTATTCTGACTTGCCAGATTCGTTATGGGGATATGCTCTAGATACAGCGGTGTACATTCTAATCTTGGCACTATCTAAATCAGTACCTTCTACTCCCACAGAATTGTGGACTGGGCGAAAGCCTAGTCTAAGACATATTCGGATATGGGGGAGTCCAGTACATGTGCCGAAGGCAGATGCTGGTAAGTTGGAACCTCGTACAGAAGTATGCATGTTCGTTGGCTATCCCAGGGGAATGAAGGGTGGCTTGTTTTATAGTTCTAGAGATCAGAGGGTGATCGTTAGCATGAACGCCAGATTTCTAGAGGAAGACTATGTGATGAGCCACAAGCCCAAGAGTAAAATTATTCTGGAGGAGTTAAAAGGGGAAGTCACTTCTTTAGTACCGCCGGTACAAGAGGATATACCACATGTCACTACACCGCGTGTCACAGAGGATACACAGGTGATACCTCGTCGTAGTGGGAGCGTTGTAAGATAGCCTGATAGATTCATGTTCTTGGGAGAATCTTCTGATTTGGTCCCTGGCGAACATGAACCTGATCCCTGGACATATGACGAGGCAATCCAAGATAAAGATACAGTATCTTGGCAAAGTGCAATGAATGCTGAGATTGAATCTATGGATTCAAATCAGGTCTGGGAGCTAGTAGAACCACCCGATGGTGTAAAAGTCATTGGATGCAAGTGGATCTACAAGAGAAAGAGAGGAATAGATGGGAAGGTTGAGACCTTCAAAGCGAGGCTTGTTGCGAAGGGGTATACTCAGAAAGAGGGTATCGATTATGCATAGCAGTTCATATGGATTATGAGGTGTGGCAGATGGATGTCAAGACAGCTTTCCTTAATCGAAGTCTTGAGGAAAACATCTACATGAAGCAACTAGAGGGATTCATTGATAAGGGCAAAGAGCATCTTGTATGTAAGCTTAATCGGTCCATTTATGGATTGAAGCAAGCTTCAAGGTCTTAAAACATCCGATTTGATGAGGTAATCCAGGATTATGGATTTATTCAAAGTTCGTATGAGTCTTGTGTATACAAGAGATGTGACGGAAACGTAGTGGTATTTCTTGTACTATACGTAGATGATATTTTGTTGATTGGAAACAATATCAAGGTGTTATCAGACGTAAGGGTATAGTTGTCCAAACAGTTTGATATGAAGGACTTGGGAGAAGTGGGACACATCCTTGGGATCAAGGTTATTGTGCTTATCCCAAGCTTCATACATAGACACGATTATGGATCGTTTTAGCATGCAGAACTCCAAAAAAGATTTTCTACCTTTCAGGCAAGGAGTTCCTTTATCTAAGGAGATGTGTCCTAGAACATCTGAGGAGATAGAGGAGATGAAGGCGGTTCCTTATGCTTCGGCAGTAGGAAGCCTCATGTATGCGATGCTATGTACGAGACCCGATATCTGCTTTGTGGTGGGCTTGGTCAGCAGATATCAGAGTAATCCAGGACAGGGACATTGAACTGTGGTAAAGCATATATTGAAGTGCCTGAGAAGGACTAGGGAATATATGCTAGTTTACCGGGCAGACCAATTACTCCTTGTGGGTTACATGGATTGCGACTTCCAATCAGATAAGGATAATAGTAAGTCTACCTCAGGTTTTGTGTTTACTTTGGGAGGTGGAGCCATTGTATGGAGGAGTGTCCAGTAGAAATGTGTGGCGAACTGCACCATGGAAGCTGAGTTTGTGGCAGCCTCTAAGGCGGCCAAGGAAGCTGTGTGGCTCAGGAACTTCCTGATGGACTTGGATGTGATTTCTGATTTTCCCAGAACTATCACAATTTATTGTGATAATAATGGTGCAGTTGCAAACTTGAAGGAAACACGAGCTCATAAGGCAAGTAAACACATAGAGCGCAAGTACCACCTGATACGAGAAATCGTAAAGGAGGTAGAAGATGCTGTCGCCTAGATTGCATCAGAGGATGACCTGGTAGACCCTTTCACTAAGGCCCTTCTAGCGAGAGCTTTGATAGGGATGTGGAGGGAAGGAGAATCAGATGTATCGCAATTTAAGGACAGTATAGTCTTTTAGTATAAGTGGGAAATTGTAGGAATGTATACTGAAAAGTCTATCTTTTCTATGAACATCTTTATTTTTGAAATAAGAATCACATGATCATTATTTGCATATTGTCTAATACGTTACATTGTAGATAACATGGTGGGTGGTGTCACACGGGAGATCATGTTATCGGCTCCTTGTAAAGTATAAGTAAAGGCTCACAACCGAGATGGCTTTGGACAAACCATCGGAATGGTTGTAGTGTGATTTGGTATTGTTTTGTCTTGACCATAGAATCACACTAGTGCACTTTGAGTGTATTGAGCAGGACCGACTTAGAGGTGATTCGATTTATTGCTGACTACATAATCGAATCGGACCTCAGATATTATTATGTACATGCTCTTAATCCCGATATAATAACGGGCACATATACTTAGTATTCATCTCTTTGATTTACCAATGGGCGAGATTTATAGATTAAATCGATAGGCTCGGTAAGTTGGGAGATGATATTATTTATATGGTGTGCAGTTTATTATAGGAGGAAACCGTGTCCTATATATTAGGATGATGATGTCCCCTTGAGGAGCTCATAAGGTTCATCATGTAAACCCTGCAGGTGGACTTGGTCCGGCATGATGAAAAGGTTGAGTGGTACTACTCAAAGAGTTAGATGTTGATTAATTAATTGTCAGTAAATTAATTAATCGATGGACATTCGAGATCTTAAACACGGGAAGAAAATGTACAAATAATATATGGAGCCCATATTATCATATGGGAGTTGGTGAGGTAGATCAATGATGAACCTTTAGTGGATTGGATCATCATTAGTGGATCGAACTTTATGTGGGCTTGATCCATGGGTGGCCAAGATCCAACTCCTCCTCATGGTCCCTAATGTAGCCTATTAACACCTCATGAAGCTTAGATCCAATGGATGAAAACAAAACTCTAGATCCAAAGGTAGAGATTAAATCTCTAGATCCGACGATTGAGATTAAATCTCTAGATCCAACGGTTGAGATTAAATCCCTAGAACTAATGGAGGAGATTAAATCATGGCTTGAGCCCAACTCTATAAATAGAGATCATGAAGTGGGCGGCAAGATGATGATGGCTTAAGGGGATTAGGGTTTGCTTCCTTTGGAGGCTAGGAATCCTAGTTGGTTTAGGATTAGGTTTGGGTGGCTAGGGTTTTGGGAGCTAGGGGCGGGCGGCAACTCAAGGAGGTGTTCCTTCTTCTTCCAAAAGTTGGCCGGCCCCTATTCTTCTCCTCTCTACCTTGGCATGATCTCATCCTATTCTTCTTCCCCTCTTCCATGGTCGGCCATAAGGAGAGCTAGGATTAGGGTTTGGAGGCTTAGGGTTTAGGAGGCTTGGGTGGCACCAAATAAGGAAGGTTTCTTTCTTCTTCATCCTTTGGTGGCCGGGGCCCACAGCCTTATCCCAGACCTTGGGCGGCATTCAAAGACCCCTTCTCCTTCTCCTTAGGTGGTGGAAACAAGATATAGGGCTTTCCCTTGGTGTCTTGGCTGGTTTCCACCATTATCTCCTTCTCCTTGTTGGCCGGCGGTAAGCATTATCCTTGTTGCTTGTTGGTTGGCCATAGGAAGGAGAAGAGCTTTGTTTTTATTCTTCCTCTTGCTTTGGAAGAGCAAGGAAGGAAGATTTGCGATCTAGGAGCTTCGACTTTTGGTAGAGCGTCGCCCACACGATGTCCGAAAGGAGGAAGGACATACATTAGAAGATCGAGAGGTATATCGATTCTCTAATCTTTATATGTTACTTGCTTGTATTTGTTTTTCAACAATGAGCATGATATAAATCTGTAAATGGCTAAATAATACTTGGATCCCGAGCATAAACACGAAAACCGACGATCTGAACATCGTCCATTCCGTGGCTACTCGTAGAATAGAGGATGGTCCATTGAACAACTAGTTTGTTCAAGTGACCTCTCTAAACGAATAGCACGATGATGGCTTGGTTGTTTGGGCAATTCCTTTTGTCTAGGATTAAATTTTTAATCCGGGGACATCGAAGGGATCGCCATGATCAAACGACCGAGGTGAAGTGGGAAGCGAAGCTTCCCCTCACAGACTCGAAAAGCTAAACCCTACAATTAGTATGAGAGCTTCCGGGGCAAAACCCTACAAGAAGGGATGCTTTGGACACTGGCCAAGGGCTGGAAAGGGCTGTATGGGCGCAGGCAACATTGAGGAAGAAGAAGATAAGGAATAAGTTTCCTTATTTGGTGCCGCCAACACCAAACCCTAACCCTCAAGCTTGCCGCCCACCTTAACCTTAATCCTATCTATAATGGGATTCACTTGCCGCCCACCCCCTCCTCTCCTTTTATAGAGTTAGGGATAAGCCTTGTTTTAATCTCCACCATTGGTTCTAGGGATTTAATCTCAACCGTCGGATCTAGAAATTTAATCTCAACCGTCGGATCTAAAGATTTAATCTCTACCTTTGGATCTAGAGTTTTGTTTTCATCCATTGGATCTAGGCTTCATGAGGTATTAATAGGCTACAATAGGGACCATGAGGAGGAGTTGGATCTTGGCCACCCAATGGATCAAGCCCACATAAAGTCTGATCCATTAATGATAATCCAATCCACTAAAGGATTATCATTGATCTACCTCACCAACCCCCATAAGTTAATATGGGATCCACATATTATATGTACATTTTCTCCCCGTGTTTAAGATCTCGAATGTCGGTTGATTAATTAATTTACTGACCATTAATTAATCAACATCTAACTCCATGAGTAGTGCCACTCAACCTTTTCATCATGCCAGACCAAGTCCACCTGCAGGGTTTACATGATGAACCTTATGAGCTTCTCAAGGGGACATCATCATCCTAATATATAGGACACGGTTTCCTCCTCTAATCAACGACACACCATATAAATAATATCATTTCTCAACTTACCGAGCCTATCGATTTAATCTATAAATCTCGCCCATTGGTAAATCAAAGAAATGACTACTAAGTATATGTGCCCATTATTATATCAGGATTAAGAGTATATACAATATAATATCTAAGGTCCAATTCGATTATGTAGTCCGCAATAAATCGAATCACCTCTAAGTCGGTCCTGCTCAATACACACAAAGTGTATTAGTGTGATTCTATGGTCAAGACAAACCAATACCAAATCACACTACAACCATACCAATGGTTAATCCAAAGTCATCTCGGTTGTGAGCCTACACTTATACTTTACAAGGAGCCGATAACATGATCTCCCGTGTGACACCGCACACCATGTTATCTACAATGTAATGTATTAGACAATATGCATAACCATAAAAATATGCAAAAAATGATCATTTGATTCTTATTTCAAAAAAAAAGATGTTCATATAAAAGATAGACTTTTCAGTATACATCCCAACAAAAGTATTGCAGACATGATCAGTGGCTCCTGTATCTACACACCAGGTGCAGCTAGATAACACTGCTAAATATGTTTCAACGACTAGACCAAAGGATATATCTACTTTCGGTTGGGATAATCCTTCTTCCAATGTCCAGTCTGCTTGCAAGTGAAGCACTTGCCTTTCGGCTTCTTCACTCCTCCCTGAGATCCTCCTGCCACCTTTGCCCCGGCTTGTTTCTTCTTCTTCTTGCCTTTCGGCTTAGAAGTAGAATCCTTTTGGGCAACCATGGACTGAGCCTAAGCAATCCCTTCAGCCGCCTAGAGTTCTATCAGAAGCTCTGCCAATGAATACAAACTCTTATTCATGTTGTAATTCTGGCGAAACTGCTCAAAACTCCTAGGTAGAGACTGGAGAATGATATCGACCTAGGTTTCCCCATCGATCTCAGCTCCAAGGACTTCCATCTCATTCACAGGCTTAGGAGGACACTCTTCGAAGAGTATATATTTGTACTCCTCAGCAGTCAAGACAATATAAAGATTCCTTTTCCGATCAACATAATTGGGTCCAATAAGTTTATTCTCTTTTAGTATCACAGCAAGTGGATTGAAAGTCATTTTTGAAAAATTCTAAGAATCACATAGATCAAAACTTTAGATTTCAAAAAATTATTAATTCCTCAAACAATAAAATTTTAAAATCAACCAACACCTCAAAACACCGAGAATATCGTATGCCACGATCGTGTGGACATATACGAATTCTACATTTGTAAGAGGAGGTTTTACCCATTAATTTTACTATCTTGTCAACCTAATTTTTTGACAAATAAAATTAATAGTTGGTTCCTCTTCGGCCCTACAAATAAAAGCAGTGACTCCGATGGGGAGGATACTCCTATTTGCATCTAAGTGTTCACCATTACTCGGTACCAAGGCAATTATCTCGGGTTATGTGCCTTCCGATGGGGAAGTACACACGCTCCTTAATAATTTCCTATAACCATATTCAACCCTGTGATCCGCAAACAAACTCATCCGATGGGGAGGAAGGCACTCAGAGTCGACGCGCAAGTTTGTTTGCATCACATGTCAAATCGTAATGGAGGTCGTGGGAATTTATAAAAATATACCTCTCCCACTTAGTAATTTAAAATTGAAGAATTTTCTAGCCTACGACATGCATATCAAACAATAAGCAATAAATATGAAAAAGAAATATTTTTCCAACTATTATGGCTTTTGTCTCCAATATGCCCCCTACGTCATGTACAAGCCATCCGGAGATCCGAGTCGAGAATAACTATTTTAATTTACATCCAGCGATCCTATACTCCACGAAGGAGTGTACATGAAAACTAGATCGAAAGTAAACTAAAATAAAAGAGTAGCTAAACAATATCGTACTTAATTACAAAAATTAAATACTAGCCTCGTCAACTCCGAGGATTCAAAAAATATATAATTACACACATACAATCACATACACACATATGGTCATAATAGTTGGATCATATGCCTGCAACAAAAGAGTTAGCCAACGCACATCCTACTATCATCCGGCACATACAATATATGATAAGTGCATAAAATAACTAAATCCTAAACACACAAAACCGAAAACTGTGGCTCTGATACCACTTGAAGGTTTTACAGAACTGAAGCTCTAATACCACTTGGAGGTAGGAAATTTTGCTTCCCACTCCAACTCAGTTGCTTGTTCATGGTGATCCCGTCTTTGTCCCCGGATAAAAAAAATTAATCCAAGACAATTAGGGATTATCCAAGCTACCATTTCATCGTCGTGATATTCGATTAGAGTAGTCACTTGAACAAACTAGTTGTTCAAGCAACCAACCTCTATTCTATGATTAGCCGCGGAATAGACGATGTACGGATCGCCGGTTTTTGCGTTTGTATTTAGGGTCCAAGTAAATTTAGCCACATGTCATACATACAATATACAAAGAAACAAACAAGGAAAACAAAACAAGATTTATACCTCTTGATTACCTCAAGATCTTCTATCGTATGTCCTATCCTCCTCTTGGACGTTGTGTGGGCAACGGTCCTCCAAGAGATGAAGCCTCCTAGATCACGAACTTCTTTCCTTGCTCGCTCCGAACAAGAGGAAGTGTAGAAATGAAACTCTTCTCTAACCTAGGACCAACCAAAAGGCTCCAAGCTTGAAGCTAGCCGTCATCCCAAAGAGTGGTGGAGGAGTGTCGGCCAACCTTGAAGGAAGGTTGTCGCCGGCTTCAAGGAGAGGTGAGGACGCCAGACAAGGAAGAATCAAGGGAGGGGATGGGCGCCGAACAAGGATGAATCAAGTGTTAGTAATATATGAGAGATGTCCTAAGGCAATCGCCTTATGTATGAACCATTTATATGATAAATAAAGATTCACTATTTGAGTATACATGTTTTATGTATTTGATTGGATCTTAAACTCATTTACTGAATGTCCACGATACGATTCACAGCATGAGAGAATTTGTGATTGGATCACAACTAGTGAGTATCTCTACATGTGTAATTGTGATGTATCGGAATTATCCCTAGTCGATGAATTGATGGATTTGGACACCATCAATTGGCCGAGACTAGCACGAGGTATACTCCTTGGTGTATCCAAGCAGCTGATTCTCACTGGCTGGAGACATTGTGATGTCCGGAGTTAATCGTGGATGCTACTTATGGTAACTAGTTCATTGAGTGACCAACCGTAAGACTTCATATGGTTCTCTGCATATATAGATATGTCAATGAAGTTCTTACTGTGGCTTAAGTGCGATGTTCCTTTGACTTGCAGTATTCAAGTCATCTTGATCATAGAGACTTATGCTTTAACATCTTAAGCAAACATCTCTAAGGAGATGTGGACCCGGGATGATTGGGTATAAGTCGAAGTGATCGAAGGTGTTTGAATAGCCTATAAAGGATTCACCACTCCTTGCGAGGAGATGTATACCCATGGCCTCTCGTCGGATTGTTACTAAAGTCTTTGGCCAAAGCATTACATGTTTAGAGTAAGGTACTCTTCGATACATGTGCAGTAACTAGAATCCGTAGGATGAGGAAATGATGCTTGGGCTAGGTGTGACGTAGTCAGCCTAGTGGGGACTGACACTATAGACCATGTTCTGAACCAAGTGTTAGTAATATATGAGAGATGTCCTAAGGCAATCGCCTTATGTATGAACCATTTATATGATAAATGAAGATTCACTATTTGAGTATACATGTTTTATGTATTTGATTGGATCTTAAACTCATTTACTAAATGTCCACGATACGATTCACAGCATGAGAGAATTTGTGATTGGATCACAACTAATGAGTATCTCTACATGTGTAATTGTGATGTATCGGAATTATCCCTAGTCGATGAATTGATGAATTTGGACACCATCAATTCTGTCGAGACTAGCACGAGGTATACTCCTTGGTGTATCCAAGCAGCTGATTCTCACTGGCTGGAGACATAGTGATGTCCGGAGTTAACCGTGGATGCTAGTTATGGTAACTAGTTCATTGGAGTGACCAGCCGTAAGACTTCATATGGTTCTCTGCATATATAGATATGTCAATGTTCTTACTGTGGCTTAAGTGCGATGTTCCTTTGACTTGCGGTATTCAAGTCATCTTGATCATGGAGACTTATGCTTTGACATCTTAAGCAAACATCTCTAAGGAGATGTGGACCCAGGATGATTGGGTATAAGTCGAAGTGATCAAAGGTGTTTGAATAGCCTATAAAGGATTCACCACTCCTTGCGAGGAGATGTATACCCATGGCCTCTCGTCGGATTGTTACTAAAGTCTTTGGCCAAAGCATTACATGTTTAGAGTAAAGTACTCTTCGATACATGTGCAGTAACTAGAATCCGTAGGACGAGGAAATGATACTTGGGTTAGGTGTGACGTAGTCAGCCTAGTGGGGACTGACACTATAGACCATGTCCTGAACCAAGTGGGTATAAGATGAGTGAAGGGAATGGGGCACGAATCATTCGAGTCAAGGGTTTCGTAAATAGTTCTAGATCAACCGCTGATCTTTTCGGTAATTGGGGATCATGATGTACTACTAGGTGCCACTATGATCGTCTATAATTAATGGTTAATTATAGACGGCCAACATAAACCGAGAACCTATTTGGTCACACGCACAACGAGCGTAATCCAAGGATTTAAAACGAGCTTGAGAATGGGATTCTCGCATCGAGAGAAACTAAGTTTGGACCAAACATAAAGCGAGCATGAAATCGTTTCAGTCGCAATGGAAGCGTGGATGGGTCGTGTCTTATGAAGACATAATGGATGAACCAAAATGGTTTGGTTCTAATTCAATGGAGGAGAATAAACCAAAGGGTTTGGTTTATTTTAAACGAATGAACCAAAAGTTAGTTTGGTTCGTTTTAACTTAAAATAAACCATCATGGTTTGGTTTATTTTAACTTATCTTAATGGAGCGGGTTAACGGGCCTAATGGTTATGATCCAATAACCATTAAGAGAATTAGTTCTCTATAAAAGAGGGCTTAAGGGATGGTTTAAGCCCTAATCCACAACCCTAAGTTGCCGCCCACCTCTCCTTGGAGACATTCGGAGCTAACTCTCCTCCTCCTGCCGCCGCCACCTTGAGGCTCCAACAGCATCCGTAAGGCTACTTCCTTCCCATCGCCGGGCCGAGCTGCTGCCGGTTAGTGCTCCGGTGATCTCCTTCAAGTTTGGCATCAAGGTGAGCTCTATCTCCTTGGTTGGCCGCTATCACTATCACCTCCCAAAGCTGTCCAGTTTTCTGGACAGCTTGTTCTCCTCTCGCCGAGCATCGCTTGACGACGGTTAGAGCTCCGACAGCGCTAACTTATCGGGGATTCGATCTCCGTAATCCTCTAAGGTGGAGGACGGCGATTCGCCAATTGGTTGACAAATACCTCTCCGGAGAAGCGAGTTTTGAGAATCGTATTAGGATCCGAATTTGGATTCGGATCGTGATCATCTTCGATCACGCCGCCTTCAACACGAGGCTAGTAACCCGCACGTAAGACGGCTCGTGGCTTAGCGTCATCCCGAGGAACTCGGCGTGGATACGGATAGAGACGATTCTAGCGAGGATCGTTCCGGTTGATGCCGTTCCCGCTACACGTCATACGAAAGGTATAACGTAGATAAATTTCCTTTTATTGCAAATTTAAATTTACGGTTATGTCTACACTTGTGTAATATGCATGCGTGTGTTGTGTGTGTTGTAATAAATGTAGATTTATTATTTTTATTGCTTCCGCTGTGTTCATGTTTACGAAACGTGATCGAACACACACACGCCGCGGTGCCGGAAACCCAACACCAAGTGGGTATAAGATGAGTGAAGGGAATGGGGCACGAATCATTTGAGCCAAGGCTTTCGTAAATAGTTCGATCAACCGCTGATCTTTTGCTAATCGGGGGATCATGATGTACTACTAGGTGCCACTCATGATCGCTCTATAATTAATGGTTAATTATAGACGCCAAATATAAACCGAGAACCTATTTGGTCACACGCACAACGAGCGAATCCAAAGGATTTAAAACGAGCTTGAGAATGGGATTCTCGCATCGAGAGAAACTAGGTTTGGTCGGACCAAACATAAAGCGAGCATGAAATCGCTTTCACCGCAATGGAAGCGTGGATGGGCCGAGTCTTATGAAGATAATGGATGAACCAAAATGGTTTGGTTCTAATCCAATGGAGGAGAATAAACCAAAGGGTTTGGTTTATTTTAAACGAATGAACCAAAAGTTGGTTTGGTTCGCTTTTAACTTAAAATAAACCATCATGGTTTGGTTTATTTTAACTTATCTTAATGGAGCGGGTTAACGGGCCTAATGGTTATGATCCAATAACCATTAAGAGAATTAGTTCTCTATAAAAGAGGGCTTAAGGGATGGTTTAAGCCCTAATCCACAACCCTAAGTTGCCGCCACCTCTCCTTGGAGAAATTCGAGCTAACTCTCCTCCTCCTTGCCGCGCCACCTTGAGGCTCCAACCGCATCCGTAAGGCTACTTCCTTCCCCATCGCGGCCGAGCTGCTGCCGGTTAGTGCTCCGTGATCTCCTTCAAGTTTGGCATCAAGGTGAGCTCTATCTCCCTTGGTTGGCCGGGCGCCTATCACCTTCCACCAAAGCTGTCCAGTTTTCTGACAGCTTGTTCTCCTCTCGCCGGAGCATCGCTTGGACGACGGTTAGAGCCCGACAGCGCTAACTTATCGGGATTCGATCCGTAATCCTCTAAGGTGGAGGGACGGCGGATTCTGGCCAATTGGTTGACAAATACCTCTCGGAGAAGCGAGTTTTGAGAACTAGATTAGATCCGAATTTGGATTCGGATCGTGATCATCTCTGATCACGCTGCCTTCAACACGAGGCTAGTAACCCGCACGTAAGACGAAGCTCGTGGCTTAGCGAAGTCATCCCGAGGAACTCGGCGTGGATACGGATAGAGACGATTCTAGCGAGGATCGCTCCGCTTGATGCCGTTCCCGCTACACGTCATACGAAAGGTATAACGTAGATAAATTTCCTTTTATTGCAAATTTAAATTTACGGTTATGTCTACACTTGTTGTAATATGCATGCGTGTGTTGTGTGTGTTGTAATAAATGTAGATTTATTATTTTTATTGCTTCCGTTGTGTTCATGTTTACGAAACGTGATCGAACACACACACGCCGCGGTGCCGGAAACCCAACACCAAGTGGGTATAAGATGAGTGAAGGGAATGGGGCACGAATCATTCGAGCTGCTGAAGGCTTTCAGAAATAGTTCTGGATCAACCGTTGATCTTTTCAGTTAATTGGGGATCATGATGTACTACTAGGTGTCACTCATGATCGTTCTATAATTAATGGTTAATTATAGACGGTCAACATAAATCGAGAACCTATTTGGTCACACGCACAATGAGCGTAATCCGAAGGATTTAAAACGAGCTTGAGAATGGGATTCTCAGACCGAGAGAAACTAGGTTTGGTTGGACCAAACATAAAGCGAGCATGAAATCGTTTCAGTCGCAATGGAAGTGTGGATGGGCCGAGTCTTATGAAGACGTAATGGATGAACCAAAATGGTTTGGTTCTAATCCAATGGAGGAGAATAAACCAAAGGGTTTGGTTTATTTTAAACGAATGAACCAAAAGTTGGTTCGGTTCGTTTTAACTTAAAATAAATCATCATGGTTTGGTTTATTTTAACTTATCTTAATGGAGCGGGTTAACGGGCCTAATGGTTATGATCCAATAACCATTAAGAGAATTAGTTCTCTATAAAAGAGGGCTTAAGGGATGGTTTAAGCCCTAATCCACAACCCTAAGTTGCCGCCCACCTCTCCTTGGAGAAATTCGGAGCTAACTCTCCTCCTCCTTGCCGCCGCCCACCTTGAGGCTCCAACCGGCATCCAGAAGGCTGCTTCCTTCCCCGGCGTCGAGCTGCTGCCGGTTAGTGCTCCGGTGATCTCCTTCAAGTTTGGCATCAAGGTGAGCTCTATCTCACTTGGTTGGCCGGCGCCTATCACTTCCACCAAAGCTGTCCAGTTTTCTGACAGCTTGTTCTCCTCGTCGGGAGCATCGCTTGGACGACGGTTAGAGCTCCACAGCGGCTAACTTATCGGGGATTCGATCTCCGATAATCCTCTGAGGTGAAGGATGAAGGATTCGTCAAACGGTTGACGAATACCTCTCCGGAGAAGCGAGTTTTGAGAACTCGTTTTAGGATCCGAATTTGGATTCGGATCGTGATCATCTCTCGATCACGTCGTCTTCAACACGAGGATAGTAACCCGCATTTAAGACGGCTCGTGGCTTAGCGAAGTCATCCCGAGGAACTCGGCGTGGATACGGATAGAGACGATTCTAGCAGGATCGCTCCGTTGATGTCGCTCCCGCTACACGCCATACGAAAGGTATAACGAGATAAATTTCCTTTATTGCAAATTTAAATTTACGGTTATGTCTACACTTGTTGTAATATGCATGCGTGTTGTGTGTGTTGTAATAAATATAGATTTATTATTTTTATTGCTTCACTGTGTTCATGTTTACAAACGTGATCGAACACACACACGCCATGGTTCAAACCCAACAAAGTGGTATCGTGAGCCTGGTTGTGTTTCGACATAATCGTAAAAATGGTTTTGCGATAGTCATAATGTATTTCTGCAAATTTTCTAAATTTTGGAAATTTAGAAGTATTTATGGAAATTTTTCAATTTTGGAAAGTCTAGAAGTATTTATGGAAATCTTCCACTTTTGGAAAGTTGAAAGTATTTATGGAAATTGATATTTTTCATAAATGAAATATTTGATTAGATTCTGGAAATTTGTTTCCTAATTTAATCATGATTTGATTTGGGAAATCAAATCTTAAAATATTTGATTTCCATAAGTAGTTTTGATGATTTAGGAAATTGGTTTCCTAAATTGATTTTCCTTAATCAACTATTTCCATAAATAAAATATGTGATTAGATTTGGAAATTTGTTTCCTAATTTAATCATGATTTGATTTAGAGAATCAAATCTTAAACATATTTTATTTCCATAAATAGTTATGACGAATAAGGAAATTATGTACATGACATAATTGTATGCCATGTAATTGCATTAGATGCATATCATTATGTCATGCATGTCGTGACATGTAGATGTATGCCATGTATGTCATGCCATGTAGATAATAGTTATTTGCATGCAAAGAGGATGAGACATAAAAACCCTAACTCAATATTAAAGCTTACACCTTCCATTAATATGGTTAGAACCAGAGTTTTGTTTCTTGTTTGGGTTGTTGGACTCACTCCAAGCCCGGCTCGAACCTGAACATGTTCAAATCATTGGAATAGTTTAACTCTAATATGGTAAGAGTCAGAGGTCAATCGTTAGTTTGGGTTGTTGGACTCACTCTAAGCCTGGCTAATTGGTTGAATGCGCTCTAACCATATTAAAACTATTTCACGATTAATGGGTCGGCTCTAACTTGGAGCATCGATTTGTTGGACTCACTCCAAGGTCGATGTGAAGAGAGGTGAAGTTAGGTGCTATGCATATGATGCATACTTGTTAATGTGTTAACAACCCAATGTATGTGTAAACATTCAATTAGTTGATAGAACATTGTGATAGTTACATATACATGATATGTAATCGGTATACTTGATACCCACCATCATAGCTAAGAATGGCTTGTTGGACTCACTCCAAGGTTGTTCTTATCTATATTGGATATCAGCCCATTCGGAGATTGACCTACGATCTCCCGAATTAATTTCAGGGGTTTTTGAAATTTGAAAAATGAATGGGATTTATAAATGTATATTGATGCATTTTTAAAAATCATTTTCTCATATATGCTTGTTTTGTATTTCTAAGATTGATCATGATGTCTTTGAATTTGCGTTCCATTTTGGATTCGAATAAATTGACTGGGCCAAGCTTCATGGACTGGCTTAGAAGCTTGAGAATTGTTCTCAAGGTTGAAAAGCTTGTAAATGTCCTCGAAGCATTTCTTCCGCCTGCTCTAGTGACGATGATGCAACTCGACAATTCGGCCTATCAGAAACATGTGAGTGATTCTGAACAAATGAGTTGCATCATGCTAGCCGCGATGGAACCCAAGCTACGAAAGCAGCATGAGCATATGGATGCTCATATCGTAGTCCTTCATCTTTGTGAGTTGGTTGATGAGCAAGTGAGATTCGAAAGGTTCGAAGTCTCAAAGCTCCTCTTCACCTCTGAGATGCTAGAAGGTTCATCTGTGGTACTGCTCAATATGCTGAAGACTGTGGAGTCTTCTGAGAAGCATGAGCAGGGGACGGTGCTATTAGTTGATTCCTCGAAGAAAGGTTCTAAGAGGAAGTCAAAGGAACAGCAGAAGGGAAAGAAGAGAAAGGCTAAGAAGGTAGAACTAGCACAAAAGGAAACTTGCCATCATTATGGCAAGGAGAGCCATTTGCGAAGAAAGTGTAAGATTTATCTTGAGTCCGTGAAGAAGAATAAGGCATCGGATGCCCCATCTTCTTCAGATATCTTCGTTATTGATTGTCATTCTATTTCCTCAAACACTTGGGTATTGGATACTGGGTGTGGCTCACATATATGTAATGACATACATGGGCTAAGGAATAGAAGAAGACTCGTCAAGGGAGAGTCAAATTTGCGTGTTGGGAATGGAGCAAAGGTTGCTGTAGTCGCCATTGGAACGCATTTGTTGAAACTCCCTACAGAACAATTGCTTTTATGTTCCTTCGTTGATAAAGAACATCATTTCTATTTCTTGTTTAAATAGAAATGGGTACCATTTGACTTTTAGTAACAATTGTTGTTACATAACTTTGAATGGAGTTCTTTATGGGACTGGAACTTTAAGCAATGGTGTTTATACGTTGGACGTATCCAGTGACATCTTCAATATCGAAGCGAGCAACATGCGTGCTCAAAAGGATAATCAAATAGACTCCCTATGTGTTTATACATAACTTCGAAGTCTATGTGTCCGTGCACAGAAGACGAGAGGATTTGCATGAGTAAGATTCCCTATGCATCCGCAATAGGATCTATCATGTATGCTATGTTATGTACAAGGCCCGATGTATCGTACGCTCTGAGTGTCACGAGCAGATACCAATCCGATCCAGGAATGGATCATTGGGCGGCTGTTAAGACGATCCTTAAGTACTTGAGAAGAACTAAGGATGTGTTCCTAATATATGGAGAAGGGTACATGGTGATACGTGGGTATACGGATGCCAGCTCCAGACAGACAAGGATGATTCCATGTCTCAGTCTGGGTATGTATTCACCTAGAATGGAGGCGCAATAAGTTGGAAAGGTTCCAAGCTTGACGCTATAGCGGATTCTGCCACTAAGGAAGAATACATTGCAGCTTTGGAAGCAGCAAAGGAAGCGGTTTGGATCAAGAAGTTCATCTCTGAACTTGATGTGGTCTCATCAATGATCCAAACATGTGCTTCGCCGCTATCATCTTATAAGAGAGATCATCAGTAGGAACGAAATACAAATCGAGAAAATTCCCACTGAAAGGAACTTAGCGGATCCCTTGACTAAGGCATTACCTCAAAATAAGTTTGAGGGTCATGTTCGAGCTTATGGTATTGGATACCGTAGCGATTGGCAATAGGCTAAGTGGGAGTCTGTTAGTAATATATGAGAGATGTCCTAAGGCAATCGCCTTATGTATGAACCATTTATTGTTAGGGCAATATCTTGCCGTGATATGGTTTTGATGGTGTGGCAAAGGGTTTAAGTTAGTTTGATATGTTGATGTGATATGTGCGTTGAAGTCGTGCAGGACTTAGTAATTCGCACATGGAGCCGTGGCGAGTTTCACATCTCATGACTCGTGCCTTGAGTCGGTGAAGGATAGCTTTGCGGAAGCCGTGCGCTTGGAGCATCCGAGGGACCGCCGGACGAGAAGCTTGGAGTGAAGCCGGAGGAAGTAGACTTCGAGGCAAGAGACGCGAAGGAGCATTGCAGAGCCGTGCGCCTGATGCTGCCGAGGGACGTGGCCGAGAACGAAGAGAACTTCGAAGGCGAGGGACTCCGAGAAATGAGAGTGAGCGATTGTAACCCGGGGAAGGGTAGCTCTTAGGTGAAACTTGGCCATTTGGCCAAGTGTCGGATGGGTTTTCCCGACACACCGATCGCCATGTCATGGCGATCGGCCTTCCGAGTCGAGTGTAGCTCGACCGGTATACGATCGGGCCGGATTGTAGCGAGCCGATCCGCCATAAGTTTGCCGATCATGCCAAGACAGCCGATCACAAGGCGGCAATGATCGTCTCAATAGGGTTTTGCCACAAACCGCTGTAACCGGCGGCCGATCGACTACGGGTCGGCGATCGAGGTGAGGTCCAGCAGTCGACTGCCAAGAGTTCCGTTGGACAACAACGGTCGGCATCCGACGTGTTCGGAGGCCGGCTAGACGGCAATGCGCCATGGGCGGCAATGATCGGTGATGGCGGCCAACGGGAAGAAGTTAGCCCTCTCTATAAAAAGAGAGGGTGTGAGCCTTTGAGAGGCTAATGCTTAAGTTCCAAACAATCTTCCTAGTGCCCCACAAGCTCTAAACTCTTCTTACTCGCTTTTACTCCATTCTATTTGTAAGAAGAGTGATCTTGATTGTAAAGGTTACCTCCACCTAGCTTGGTGCAAAGGAGAGACCATTTAGTGGATTGGTTGAGCGGAGTGATTCACCGAGGACGAATCGGGGACCGTGGATTAGCGGCGTAGCCGTGAACCACGTTACATCTTGTGTTAGCATTGTCTATTTCCTTTGCTTTGTTTTATTTGTTTAATTTGCTTGTATTGTTGTTTCCGCTTGCGCTAATCTAATTGTAGACGAGCAAATTCCGATAACCAACGAACGAGGGCTATTCACCCCCCTCTAGCCGGCCATCCGATCTCTTACAAGTGGTATCAGAGCCGAGGTTGCTTGTCACCGGACTAACCGCCGCAACAAGCCCTACATCAAAAATGGCCGGCTCCAACATCCATCCTCCGAAGTTTGAAGGAGAATTCGCTTGGTGGAAGAAGCGAATGGAGGTATTTTTCGAAACGGATTTTGATATAATGATTACAATGGAATCCGGTTTCGTTTTGCCTAGGGATGAAGAAGGGAAGCAAATAGAGAAATCTAGGTGGACCAAGAGGCAAAGAGAGGAGCACCTTGCAAACTCCAAAGCCAAGCACCATCTCTACAATGTGCTCCCTCAACAAGAGATCAACCGGATCGGAGAATGCACTAGCGCCAAAGAGATGTGGGAGAAGCTTGTAGAGCTTCATGAAGGCACCTCGGAGGCCAAGCTTGCAAGAAGAGACCTCCTCCGCTCCCAACTATCCAATATAAAACTAGAAAAGGGAGAAAAGGTAACCTCACTACACTCTAGGTTTAAAGAAATTTTAATTGGGCTAACAAGTGTAGGTGAGAAGCTATCGAACCGGGACATGCTCATGAAGGCTATAGATGCCTTTCCCCGGTCCTCAAAGTGGAGCTCCATGGTGGACTCCTTCTACATCTCCAAGAATTTAGAAGTGAGCACTTTGGAGGAGTTCTTTTCAACAATGGAACTCCACGAAACTAGGCTTGAGGGAATACAAGAGGAGCCCAAAATTCAACCCTCAAGAGGAGTAGCATTATTGGCAAGTAAGGGGAAGAAGAAGATGGAAATCCCTTCCTCCTCCGATGATGAAGCCTCCTCCTCCTCCATGGATAGCACCGAAGAAGCCTACATGGTAAGGAGGGTAAGACGTGCATTTAAAAATTTTAGATTTGATAAATCTAATGATAGGAATAGAAGACCAAGGGGGAAGGTCATATGCTACAATTGTCAAGGAGAGGGACACATAAGGGACAATTGTCCCCTCCTAAACAAAAGCAAGGAAGAGAGGAAAAAGAAAGAAGAAAAGAAGAAGAAAAAGGGGAGCAAGAAAAAGAAGGAAGAGGAGAAGAAGGCAAAAGAAAAAGGGAAGGCCAAAGCATTCAAGGCCAAGACATGGGATGATCCTTCCTCATCCTCCTCCTCATCATCGGATGAGGAGAATGCCTTTGTCGCCAATTTGGCCTTGATGGCCTTTGATGATTTGGATTGCTCCTCCTCGGAAAATGAAGGATCAAGCACAAGAGGAGAGAGCTCAAGTGAAGGGGGAGCCTCCTCCACATCATCATCCTCCTCATCATCCGAAGAAGAAGAAGAGGACATGGAAACTATGGTAACGAAAGCCTCTCCTAGTAAAATAGTTTCTATGATTTCTAGTTTAACTAGGGATTTGTTTAGAGCAAAGAAGAAAAATAAATGCATGCTAGATCAAATTAAGGCATTAGAAAATAAGCTAGAAAATGCATGCTTAAATAATAATGATACTTCTTCTTGCCATGATGATGCATGCTCACATGATAATTATGTGCCTTTAGATGTTAGTGATGCATGCATAGAAGAAAATAGGGCATTAAGGGAAAAGGTAGATTATTTAACCAAAGCCCTAGGAAAATTCACAATTGGCTCCAACACCTTGAATATGATCATAGGGAGCCGGCTATTCACCCCCCTCTAGCCGGCCATCCGATCGCCAACATTTATATGATAAATGAAGATTCACTATTTGAGTATACATGTTTTATGTATTTGATTGGATCTTAAACTCATTTACTGAATGTCCACGATACGATTCACAGCATGATAGAATTTGTGATTGGATCACAACTAGTGAGTATCTCTACATGTGTAATTGTGATGTATCGGAATTATCCCTAGTCGATGAATTGATGGATTTGGACACCATCAATTCTGTCGAGACTAGCACGAGGTATACTCCTTAGTGTATCCAAGCAGCTGATTCTCACTGACTGGAGACATAGTGATGTCCGGAGTTAATCGTGGATGCTAGTTAAGGTAACTAGTTCATTGGAGTGACCAGCCGTAAGACTTCATATGGTTCTCTGCATATATAGATATGTCAATGAAGTTCTTAATGTGGCTTAAGTGCGATGTTCCTTTGACTTGCGGTATTCAAGTCATCTTGATCATAGAGACTTATGCTTTGACATCTTAAGCAAACATCTCTAAGGAGATGTGGACCCGGGATGATTGGGTATAAGTCGAAGTGATCGAAGGTGTTTGAATAGCCTATAAAGGATTCACCACTCCTTGCGAGGAGATGTATACCCATGGCCTCTCGTCGGATTGTTACTAAAGTCTTTGGCCAAAGCATTACATGTTTAGAGTAAGGTACTCTTCGATACATGTGCAGTAACTAGAATCCGTAGGACGAGGAAATGATGCTTGGGCTAGGTGTGACGTAGTCAGCCTAGTGGGGACTGACACTATAGACCATGTCCTGAACCAAGTGGGTATAAGATGAGTGAAGGGAATGGGGCACGAATCATTCGAGCAAGGGTTTCGTAAATAGTTCGATCAACCGCTGATCTTTCTGTTAATTGGGGATCATGATGTACTACTAGGTGCCACTCATGATCGCTCTATAATTAATGGTTAATTATAGACGGCCAACATAAACCGAGAACCTATTTGGTCACACGCGACAACGAGCGTAATCCAAAGGATTTAAAACGAGCTTGAGAATGGGATTCTCAGACCGAGAGAAACTAGGTTTGGTTGGACCAAACATAAAGCGAGCATGAAATCGTTTCAGTCGCAATGGAAGCGTGGATGGGCCGAGTCTTATGAAGACGTAATGGATGAACCAAAATGGTTTGGTTCTAATCCAATGGAGGACAATAAACCAAAGGGTTTTGTTTATTTTAAACGAATGAACCAAAAGTTGGTTCGGTTCGTTTTAACTTAAAATAAACCATCATGGTTTGGTTTATTTTAACTTATCTTAATGGAGCGGGTTAACGGGCCTAATGGTTATGATCCAATAACCATTAAGAGAATTAGTTCTCTATAAAAGAGGGCTTAAGGGATGGTTTAAGCCCTAATCCACAACCCTAAGTTGCCGCCCACCTCTCCTTGGAAAAATTCGGAGCTAACTCTCCTCCTCCTTGCCGCCGCCCACCTTGAGGCTCCAACCGGCGTCCAGAAGGCTGCTTCTTCCTCGCCGGGCCGAGCTTCTGGTTAGTGCTCCGGTGATCTCCTTCAAGTTTGGCATCAAGGTGAGCTCTATCTCCCTTGGTTGGCCGGCGCCTATCACCTCCACCAAAGCTGTCCAGTTTTCTGGACAGCTTGTTCTCCTCTCGTCGGAGCGTCGTTTGGACGACGGTTAGAGCTCCGACAGCGGCTAACTTACCGGGGATTCGATCTCCGGTAATCCTTTGAGGTGGAGGACGAAGGATTCGTCAATTGGTTGACGAATACCTCTCCGGAGAATCGAGTTTTTAGAACTCGTATTAGGATCCGAATTTGGATTCGGATCGTGATCATCTCTCGATCACGTCGTCTTCAACACGAGGCTAGTAACCCATACGAAGACGAAGCTCGTGGCTTAGCGAAGTCATCCCGAGGAACTCGGCGTGGATACGGATAGAGACGATTCTAGCGAGGATCGTTCCGGTTGATGCCGTTCCCGCTACACGTCATACGAAAGGTATAACGTAGATAAATTTCCTTTTATTGCAAATTTAAATTTACGGTTATGTCTACACTTGTTGTAATATGCATGTGTGTGTTGTAATAAATATAGATTTATTATTTTTATTGCTTCCGCTGTGTTCATGTTTACGAAACGTGATCGAACACACACACGCCGCGGTGCCGGAAACCCAACATCAAGGAGGGTGATAGGCGCAGGCCAACTCTTGGAGAAGAGAAAGGAAACCAAACCTCCGCCATGTAGCCGCCCAAAACCCTAACCCTAGCCACCCAAAGCTTGCCGCCCCAACCCTAATCCCTCTTCTCTTATCTATTCTTGTCGCCCACCCTAGGACCCTTATTTATAGAGTTGGGCTTAAGCCTCTTTTTAGTCTCCACCATCGGTTCTAGGGATTTAATCTCAACCGTCGGATCTAGAGATTTAATCTCAACTGTCGGACTTAGAGATTTAATCTTCACTGTTGGATTTAAATATTTAATCTCCACCGTCGGATCTAGAGTTTCATTTTCCATCATCGGATCTAGGCTTCAAGAGGGTTTTAATAGGCTACAATAGGGACCATGAGGAGGAGTTGGATCTTGGCCACCCAATGGATCAAGCCCACATAAAGTCCGACCCATTAATGATAATCCATTCCACTAGAGGATTATCATTGATCTACCTCACCAACCCACATAAGTTAATATGAGCTCCATATATTATTTGTACATTTATCTCCCCATGTTTAAATCTCGAATGTACGTCAATTAATTAATTTACTGATAATTAATTAATCAACATCTAACTCCATGAGTAGTACCACTCAACCTTATCATCATGCCGGACCAAGTACCACCTGATACGAGAAATCATAAAGCGAGGGTAGAAGTTGCTTGCCTTATGGGCTCATTGTTCCTTTGAGTTTGCAACTGCACCACTGGTATCACAATAAATTGTGATAGTTCTGGGCAAACCAGAAATCACATCCAAGTCCATCAAGTAGTTCCTGAGCCACACAGCTCCTTTGGCCGCCTCAGAGACTGCCACATACTCAGCTTCCATGTTAGAGTCCGCCACGCATTTCTGCTTGACACTCCTCCATACAATTGCTCCACCTCCCAAAGTAAACACAAAACCTGAGGTAGACTTACTGTTATCCCTATCTGATTGGAAGTCGGAATCTGTGTAACCCACAGAGAGTAATTGATCTGCTTGGTATACCAGCATATAATCCCTAGTCCTTCTCTGGTACTTCAATATATGCTTTACCGTAATCCAATGTCCCTGTCTTGGATTACTCTGATATCTGCTGACCATGCCCACGGTAAAGCAGATATCTGGTCTCGTACATAGCATCGCATACATGAGGCTTCCTACTTCCGAAGCATAAGGAACCGCCTTCATCTCCTCTATCTCCTTAGATGTTCTAGGACACATCTCCTTAGATAAAGGAACTCCATGCTTGAAAGATAGAAAACCTTTCTTGGAGTTTTGCATGCTAAAACGATCCATAATTGTGTCTATGTATGAAGCTTGAGATAATCACAACATCCTTTTCTTGCGATCCCTTATAACCTTGATCCCAAGGATGTGTCCCACTTCTCCCAAGTCCTTCATATCAAACTATTTAGACAACCATACCCTTACGTCCGATAACACCTAGACACTGTTGCCAATTAACAAAATGTCATCTACGTATAGTACAAGAAATACCACTATGTTTTTGTCACATCTCTTGTATACACAAGACTCATCCGGACTTTGAATAAATCCATAAGACTGGATTACCTCATCAAAGAGGATGTTCCAAGACCTTGAAGCTTGCTTCTATCCATAAATGGACCGATTAAGCTTACATACAAGATGCTCTTTGTCCTTTGCAATGAATCCCTCTAGTTGTTTCATATAGATGTTTTCCTCAAGACTTCCATTAAGGAAAGCTGTCTTGACATCCATCAGCCACACCATATAATCTATATGAGCAGCAATACATAAGAGAATCCGGATAGACTTAACCATGGCTACCGGTGAAAAGGCCTCCTCATAATCGATGCCCTCTTTATGAGTATACCCTTTCGCAACAAGCCTTGCTTTGAAGATCTCAACCTTCCTGTCTATTCCTCTCTTTCTTTTGTAGATCCACTTGAATCCAATGGTTTTTACACCATTGGGTGGTTCTACTAGCTCCCAGACCTAATTTGAATCCATAGATTCTATCTCAGAATTCATCACACTTTGCCAAGATACTGCATCTTTATCTTGGATCGCCTTGTCATATGTCCAGGGATCAGGTTCATGTTCGCTAGGGATCAAATCAGAAGATTCTCCCAAGAATATGAATCTATCAGGTTGTCTAACAACCCTCCCACTATGATGAAGTATTTCCTGTGTATCCTCTGTGACATGTGGTGCAGTGACTTATGGTATATCCTCTTGTATCAGTGATACTAAAGTAGTGACTTCCCCTCTCAATTCCTCCAGAAAAATCTTACTCATGGGCTTGTGGTTCATCACATACTCTTCCTCTAGAAATCTGGTGTTCGTGCTAACGATCACCCTCTAATCTCTAGGACTATAAAATAAACCAACTTTCGTTCCTCTAGGATAGCTAACGAACATGCGCACTTCTGTACGAGATTCCAACTTACCAGCATCTGCCTTCAGCACATGTGTTGGACTCCCCCAAATCCAAATATGTCTCAGACTAGGCTTTCACCCAGTCCACAATTCTGTGGGAGTAGAAGGCACTGATTTAGATGGAACCAAGTTCAGAATATACACTGCCGTATCTAGAGCATATCCTCAAAACGAATCTGGCAACTCATAATAACTCATCATTGATCTAACCATCTCCATAAGAGTCTTATTCCTTCGCTCTACTACACCATTCTGCTGGGGTGTGCCAGGTGCAGACAATTGGGATTGAATCCCAGTCTCTGATAAGTAATTCCTAAACTCTCCCAAGAGGTACTCACTGTAAAATACCACAGAAAAAAAAATTGTATGGTTAGGAGTTAATTACATCTAACCTAGCTTAAGGAATTTTAATAGTTTAATTAACCTAGATTTAATTAAATCTAGGGTTAATGGCTTATTGGATTTAAAACCCAATAAGTATGGTTTAAGCCCAACCGGTTAAAAAAGCCACCCGACCCGTTAATCTCTTAACGTCGCTACTTCTTTCCTTCCGTTTCTCACAAATGAATTCTCCTCATCCGAGCGTTTCATGCACCAGAGAGTTACTCGTCGCCAACTCCGCCGCCGGACGCTGCTTCTTCCCAAGCTCCTCTCTCCTTCTTTTCTTCCCCACCGCGCACAGCCTTCTCGCGATTCCCTTCTTCCCGACTCTCAATCTCCCTCGCCTCTCCCACGATCTCTCTGTGGCATCGTCTCCATCGCATCGTAGTCGCTGCTGACGCATTTCCGGTGGGAGATCCGGCTATAGGAGAAGAGGTCGACAAGCATCGACAAGCAAAGGCCGAGAATATGGGTCAGCGGTGGTCCCAAACTGAAAGTCATTCTTCCCGATCGAAGTGGAGGCTGCGCCGATGATCACTGTCAGTGCTAGGTAAGGGCTGAGTTTCTTACTACCTTGGACGAAATCAACTCCAAGATATGGTTTTTACCTTAACTGAGCTCGATCTGATTTGGGAAGTGATTGGGGATGTTGCTACTGTCGTTGAGGTTTCAATTGTGGTTTTTAGCAGTAAGTTTATGGGTGAAAAGAGGCTGCTAGGTTTGGGGATTGGCTGCCAGTGAAGTTGAATTCAGCTATACTCTCGGTTGTTTTCCTCTTCTCTGCTATTCATCATGGTTATTTGGATTCATGTAGTTGTTCTTATGTTTTCTATCGGATGAGGGGGTGGTTATGTGTTGTGCGATCGGTGTTAGAATTTTGGTCGATTGGGATTGTGTGGGGAGGAACTGAAGAGTGTTAGTTTTAACGAAGTGTGTCAATAGTTAGATCCCTAATTGGTGTGGCTATGATGGGTTGTGATTGGAATCAGCCGTTTGTGAACTGTCCGATAGGTGTTGGTGTGGCTGTGAGTGAGCTGTAAACGGGTCTATAGGTGTCAATGTAGCTGTTCATGGGCTGTGATTGACTGCGAGTTGAGGTGTGTTCATGTAGGGTTGTCGGATTTTTATGTCTGTATGAATAGATGGCAGTAGAGTGCGTTGGGGTGAAGCCCTATTTATGTTGCTAGTGGATTTATGAACTCGGTTAATTATGGTGTTAAATGTACAAGTGGAGGGTTTCTAATTCGTATTCGATAAAAGGGATGTGAATATAGAAATGATAGAATAGAGAATTTATATATTGTCGTGTGCTTGGATTTGATGTAATTGATGATATTTGCAGGACGTGGATACGAGACGGGTCCGCGGACGTGAGGACTCTAGTACTATGAGCATTTACAGCAGGTGGGTAATTTCCTACCCTGGTCAGGTAGATGTAATGGTTTTCAGATTTAGTCGTAGATATGAGCATGTTAGGTGTTCATATTATCTTGACCTTGCTCTGATTATCGTATGTTTGATACTTATCGTTGGATATATTTATGCTCAATTGTTGATATCACAAATTCCCTATCATGATTTAGGAATTACAGATGTGATGTAAGTAGGTTTAAATGTTTAGTAGGGTGTAGATGTTAGAGTACGGATGATGACCTAATTTGTAAATTGGGAAAAAGGTCATCCGTGGGTAGGTAATGCCCTAAATGTAGGACTTATTCCATACCTGTATGTTGCACACTTATTTACCAACCACGTGTTGTGTAAATGGTCAGGTGAGTCGTGGATAGTGTGTCGCTACAGACTGGTGGTCCTAGCTTACCATGATCAGTTGAGTATGACTCATTACGGGATAGAGAGTGTACTGATCAAATGGGCATGACTCTCTGTTGAACAGAGAGTCTGTGGTAGATGTCTGTATGTGAGATAACACCTTCATGTCATTGCATGCATACTGACGACATCGTCTCCCCTTGGGGTAGAGAGAGTCGTCAGTCATCCTGCCTCCTAGGTTACTCCCAGAGGAGTAACTAATGTGAGGGTATAGCATTTGTTGTGTCGCACTCTACCATTATAGACTATGGTAGTTGGAGTTGCGTGCAGTTGTCCTGGGTGCGTGGCACTCGACCACTCATTGGTAGTGTCAGTCGGAGTGGCCAACAGTAGGGACCCCCGTTGCGTAGCAAGCTCTTTACGCTCATATGCTACTTGATCATACTGCCCACTTGGCCACTCTATAGCAGTGGTTGGTGTGAGTTGGGACAGTTGTCATGTCGTGCCACCTAGGCCACACTGGGGTCATGGTAGCGAGTAGGGGTGAGGTATCTTTGCATTGCGATGTCATCATATGCTTTGCATATGGTTATATATATATACATACATGCTTGTATATATATATATATACATGGATGATGGTGATTAGTATACATACAGATACAGTCTATATGTATACTCACTTTGATGATGCATTTATATGTACTATGCTTGTTGCATTTGGTTGTACATATTCATACATGCTATTGTATTTTCTATATGGTAGTAGGCCGATACTTGTATACCTGTTGGTTATTCACTGTGATACTCTCGACCCATATCAGGATGTTGTGTGAGTTAGTACTATTCTTTATACCCTATGTTATGGATATATGCCCAGGTTGGATGAGGATAGAGTAGCTGACTGCCAGGTATGTCAGCATCGTTTGTTGTTCAGTTTATTTAGTGTATGCATGCATGTATACTTATTATGATGATGTATACCTATTGTACGAGTAGATTAAATTGTTGAATGACATGTAATATTGATACATATATTTACATGTTCTATTTTATTACCTACTGAGTTATACTCACCACTACAGACCCTGGGTTTTTCTGTTGCCCAAGTAACAGGTAGAAGTCTTCATGATGACTTGGAGCTGCATCGATGATCCATCCCATCTCCGCTTTTCTGAGTCTCCCAAGGATTTGTATTTACGTTATGGATTTTGTTCTATGTCATGGACTCTAGTTTATGTATGGATTTCGTCTTTATGTTGTGGACTTTGTTTTGTGTCGATGCTTTATGTACGATTTTAGTACTGTAGACTTGTCAGGTGGTGTACACCTGTATGTTTTGGTATATTTGTTGTGGGTATGTGGTTTCTATTTTCGCTGTGGTTGTTATGTTATATTATGTTATTGTTGTGGGCCAACGGGCCTTGTATTAACCCGAAATGTTGCCACGTACAGGGGAGATGTCGTCCCTTTGATTTTCGGCACGGCATACTCTCGGGGCGTGACACTCACCACCACGATTAGATCGTAGTGTCTTGATACTTTTACCTTGATGTTTCTCCACATCAACCTTGAATTCTTTGAACTTGTCAAAGCATTCAGACTTGAGGCGCATCAAGTAAATGTATCCATACCTTGAATAATCGTCTATAAAAGAGATGAAATATTCAAAGCCATCTCTTTCCTGGATAGACATAGGACCACACAAATCGGAATAAACTAATTCCAACACATCTTTACCTCTATACCCCTTGGCCTTGAAAGGCCTCTTGGTCATTTTACCTTCTAAGCAGGACTCGCAGGTTGGGAAGTCTTCCACCACTAATGAACTTAGAGGTCCATCAGCTATCAACCTTTGAATTCTGCTTAGGTTAATATGACCAAGCCTTAGACGCCAAAGATATGTTTAGTTCATCTTCGAAGATTCTTTTCTCTTATTAGAATTAGAAGATGAGTTATTCACTTCTATTTTCATTGTGGGAGATTTTGGTTCGAGTGTATGCAAATTTCCTATCAATGCACCAGAACAGATAATCTCCCTATTCCTTTTTATAACAACTCTGTCATTAAAAGAAATAGAATATCCATCCATAAATAATTTAGAAATCGAAATCAAATTCTTTCTAAATAAAGGTACATAAAGGAAATTTTTAAGAACCAAAACTCTATTTCTCTCAAAAGACAAATAAACATCTCCCACTACAACAACCGCCACCTTAGTAGCATTGCCTAAGTAAACGATAATCTCCCCCTTAGCTAGTCATCTGGTTTCCTGGAACCCCCACAAAGTATTGCAGACATGATCAGTGGCTCCCGTATCTACACACCAGGTGCCGGTAGATAACACTACTAAATATGTTTCAATGACTAGACCAAAGAATATACCTTTGTTCTGCTTCCGGTTGGGACAGTCCTTCTTCCAATGTCCAATCTTCTTGCAAGTGAAGCACTTGCCTTTCGGCTTCTTCACTCCTCCCTAAGATCCTCCTGCCACCTTTGCCCCGGCTTGTTTCTTCTTCTTATTGCCTTTCGGCTTAGAAGTAGAAACCTTTTGGGCAACCATGGACTGAGCCTGAGCAAGCCCTTCAACCGCCTAGAGTTCTGTCAGAAGCTCTGCCAACGAATACAACCTCTTATTCATGTTGTAATTTAGGCAAAACTGCTCAAAACTCCTAGGTAGAGACTGGAGAATGATATCGACCTAGGTTTCCCCATCGATCTCAGCTCCAAGGACTTCCAACTCATTCGCAGGCTTAGGAGGACACTCTTCGAAGAGTATATATTTGTACTCCTCAGCGGTCAAGACAATATAAAGATTCCTTTTCCGATCAACATAATTGGGTCCAATAAGTTTATTCTCTTTTAGTATCACAGCAAGTGGATTGAAAGTCATTTTTGAAAAAACCTAAGAATCACATAGATCAAAACTTTAGATTTCAAAAAATTATTTATTCCTCAAACAATAAAATTTTAAAATCAACCAACACCTCAAAACACCAAGAATATCATATGCCACGATCGTGTGGACGTATACGAATTCTACATTTGTAAGAGGAGGTTTTACCCATTAATTTTACTATCTTGTCAACCTAACCTTTTGACAAATAAAATTAATAGTTGGTTCCTCTTCGGCCCTACAAATAAAAGCAGTGACTCCGATGGGGAGGATACTCCTATTTGCATCTAAGTGTTCACCATTACTTGGTACCAAGGCAATTATCTCGGGTTGTGTGCCTTCCGATGGGGAAGTACACACACTCCTTAATAATTCCCTATAACCATATTCGACCCTGTGATCCGAAAACAAACTCAACTGATGGAGAGGAAGGCACTCAGAGCCGACGCGCAAGTTTGTTTGCGTCACATGTCAAATCATAATGGAGGTCGTGGGAATTTATAAAAATATCCCTCTCCCACTTAGTAATTTAAAATTGAAGAATTTTCTAGCCTACGACATGCATATCAAACAATAAACAATAAATATGAAAAAGAAATATTTTCCAACTATTATGTCTTTTGTCTCCAATATGCCTCTTGTCGTATCACCATCTCGTCCGCTCCTCCCTACGCCATGTACAAGCCATCCGGAGATCCAAACCGAGAATAACTATTTTAATTTACATTCATCGATCCTATACTCCACGAAGGAGTGTACATGAAATCTAGATCGAAAGTAAACTAAAATAAAATAGTGGCTAAACAATGTCGTACTTAATTACAAAAATTAAATACTAGCCTCGTCAACCCCGAGGATTCAAAAAATATATAATTACACACATACAATCACATACACACATATGGCCATAATAGTTGGATCTTATGTCTGCAACCAAAGAGTTAGCCTACGCACATCCTACTATCATCCGACACATACAAAATATGATAAGTGCATAAAATAACCGAATCCTAAACACACAAAACCGGAAACCGTGGCTCTGATACCACTTGAAGGTTTTGCGAAACCGAAGCTCTGATACCACTTGAAGGTAGGAAACTTCGCTTCCCACTCCAACTCAGTTGCTTGTTCATGGTGATCCCGTCTTCGTCCCCGGATAAAAAAAATTAATCCAAGACAATTAGGGATTACCCAAGCTACCATTTCATTGTCGTGCTATTTGATTAGAGTAGTCACTTGAATAAACTAGTTGTTCAAGCAACCAACCTCTATTCTACAATTAGCCATGGAATAGACGATGTACAGATCGCCGGTTTTTGCGTTTGTATTTGGGGTCCAAGTAAATTTAGCCACATGCCATACATACAATATACAAAGAAACAAACAAGGAAAACAAAACAAGATTTATACCTCTTGTTTACCTCAAGATCTTCTATCGTATGTCCTATCCTCCTCTTGGACGTTGTGTGGGCAACGGTCCTCCAAGAGATGAAGCCTCCTAGATCACAAACTTCTTTCCTTGCTCGCTCTGAACAAGAGGAAGTGTAGAAACGAAACTCTTCTCTTATCTAGGACCAACCAACAAGCTCCAAGCTTGAAGCTAGCCGCCGGCCCAAAGAGTGGTGGAGGAGTGTCGGCCAACCTTGAAGGAAGGTTGCCGCTGGCTTCAAGAAGAGGTGAGGACGCCGGCCAAGGAAGAATCAAGGGAGGGGATGGGCACCGGCAAAGGATGAATCAAGGAGGGTGATGGGCGCCGGCCAACTCTTGGAGAAGAGAAAGGAAACCAAACCTCCACCTTGTAGCCGCCCAAAACCCTAACCCTAGCCACCCAAAGCTTGCCGCCCCAACCCTAATCCCTCTTCTCTTATCTATTCTTGCCGGCCACCCTAGAAGCCTTATTTATAGAGTTGGGCTTAAGACTCCTTTTAATCTCCACCGTTGGTTCTAGGGATTTAATCTCAACCGTCGGATCTAGAGATTTAATCTCAACCGTCGTACTTAGAGATTTAATCTTCACCATCGGATTTAAAGATTTAATCTCCACCGTCGGATCTAGAGTTTCATTTTTCATCATCGGATCTAGGCTTTAAGAGGGTTTTAATATGCTACGATAGAGACCATGAGGAGGAGTTGGATTTTGGCCTCCCAATGGATCAAGCCCACATAAAGTCCGATACATTAATGATAATCCATTCTACTAGAGGATTATCATTGATCTATCTCACCAACCCCCATAAGTTAATATGGGCTTCACATATTATTTGTATATTTTGTTGGGTTTTCGGTACCACGGCGAGTGTGTGTTCGAACATGTTTCGCAAACATGTGCACAGTGGAAGAAATAAAAATAATAAATCTAATTTATTACAACACACACACCACACGCATGCATAGTACAACATGTGTAGACATAACTGCAATTTCAAATTTTGCAATTAAAGGAAATTTATACTACGTATACCTGACGTATCACGTGAAGCGGGAAATGCATCAACCGGAGCAATCCTCGCTAGAATCGCCTCTATCCGTATCCACGCCGAGTATCTTCGGGATGACTTCACAAAGTCATGAGCCTCGTCTTCGTATGAGTTACTAGCCTCGTGTTGAAGACGATGTGATCGAGGGAAGATCATGATCCGAATCAAAATTCGGATCCAAAACGAGTCCTCAAAAACTCGCTTCTCCGGAGAGGTATTCGTCAACCGTTTGACGAATCCTTCATCCTTCACCTATGAGGATTACCGGAGATCGAATCCCCGGAAAGGATACCGCTGTCGGAGCTCCAAACATCGTCTAAACGATGCTCCGACAAGAAGGAAACAAGCTGTCCAGAAAACTGGATAGCTTTGGTGGAGGAATAGGGGTCGGCCAAAAAGGAAGGTTGAAGCTCACCTTGTTGCCGAACCCAAAGGAGATCACCGGAGCTCCTCTGGCAGCAGCTCGACGCCGACAAGGGGAGAGGATGGCAGCTGTTAAACACTGGCAAGGAGATTGGGTGGTGGTGGGCGGCGGCAAGGGGGTTGGCGCCGACTTCACAAGGAGAAGGAGGGGGCGGCAACTTAGGGTTGCAAGGATTTGGATTAGGGCTTAACAAAACCCTTAAGCCCTATTTTATAGAGAAAAAATTCTCTTAATGGTTATCGGATCATAACCAAAAGCCCATTAACCCACTCCATTAATTTAAGTTAAAATAAACCAAACCATATTGGTCTATTTTAAGTTAAAACTAACCGAACCAACTTTTGTTCATTCGTTTAAAACAAACCAAACCCCTTTGGTTTATTCTCCTCCATTGGATTAGAACCAAACCAATTTGGTTCATCCATCATGTCTTCATAAGACACGGTTCCATTAATTTAAGTTAAAATAAACCAAACCATGTTGGTCTATTTTAAGTTAAAACTAACTGAACCAACTTTGGTTCATTCGTTTAAAACAAACCAAACCCCTTTGGTTTATTCTCCTCCATTGGATTAGAACCAAACCAATTTGGTTCATCCATCATGTCTTCATAAGACACGACCCATCCATGCTTCTATTGTGACTGAAACGATTTCATGCTGGCTCCATGTTTAGTTCAACCAAACCTAGTTTCTCTCGGTCTGAGAATCTCATTCTCAAGCTTGTTTTAAATCCTTCGGATTAAGCTCGTTGTGCGTGTGACCAAATAGGTTCTCGGTTTATGTTGGCCGTCTATAATTAACCATTAATTATAGAATGATCATGAGTGGCACCTAGTAGTACATCATGATCCCCAATTAACCGAAAAGATCAACGGTTGATCCAGAACTATTTTTGAAACCCTTCAGCAGCTCGAATGAATCGTGCCCCATTCCCTTCACTCATCTTATACCCTCTTGGTTCAAGACATGGTCTATAGTGTCAGTCCTCATTAGGTTGACTATGTCACACCTAGCCCAAGTATCATTTCCTCGTCTTACGGATTCTAGTTACTGCACATGTATCGAAGAGTACCTTACTCTAAAATGTAATGCTTTGGCCAAAGACTTTAGTAATAATCCGACGAGAGGCCATGGGTATACATCTCCTCGCAAGGAGTGGTGAATCCTTTATAGGATATTCAAACACCTTCGATTACTTCCACTTATACGCAATCATCCCGGGTCCACATCTCCTTAGAGATGCTTGCTTAAGATGTCAAAGCATAAGTCTTTAGGATCAAGATGACTTGAATACCGTAAGTCAAAGGAACATCGCACTTAAGCTGCAGTAAAACTTCATTGACATATCTATATATGCAGAGAACCATATGAAGTCTTACAGCTGGTCACTCCAATGAACTAGTTGCCATAACTAGCATCCACGATTAACTCCGGACATCACAATGTCTCCAGCCAGTGAGAATCAGCTGCTTGGATACACCAAGGAGTATACCTCGTGCTAGTCTCGACAGAATCAATGGTGTCCAAATCCATCAATTCATCGACTAGGGATAATTCCGATACATCACAATTACACATGTAGAGATGCTCACTTGTTGTGATCCAATCACAAATTCTTTCATGCTATGAATCGTATCGTGGACATTCAGTAAATAAGTTTAAGATCCAATCAAATACATGAAAACATATATACTCAAATAGTGAATCTTCATTTATCATATAAATGGTTCAAACATAAGGCGATTGCCTTAGGACATCTCTCATATATTACTGATAAACTCCCACTTGGCCTAATGTCAATCACTACGGTATCACCATGTACCCTTCTCCATATATTAGGAACATATCCTTAGTTCTTCTTAAGTACTTAAGGATCGTCTTAACAGTCACCCAATGATCCATTCCTGGATTAGACTGGTATCTGCTCGTGACACTCAGAGCATATGATACATCGGGCCTCGTACATAACATAGCATACATGATAGATCCTATTGCGGATGCATAGGGAATCTTACTCATGCAAATCCTCTCTTCTTCTGTGTGCGGACACATAGACTTCGAAAGGTGTATCCCATGCCTGATGGGTAGAAAACCTTTCTTGGATTCTGACATGCTAAACCTCTTTAGCACTCGGTTTATATATGTAGACTGCGAAAGGCCAAGCTACTATTTCGATCTATCTCTATAGATCTTAATCCCGAGGATGTAGGTTGCTTCTCCCAGGTCTTTCATGGAGAATGTCTTGGATAACCAAATCTTAACTGACTGTAATACTGAAACATCGTCTCCTATAAGTAATATGTCATCGACATACAATACTAGGAACACGACTGCACTCCCACTAACCTTCTTGTACACACAAGGTTCATCTGGATTTTGTGAGAAATCAAACCTTTTGATTGTCTCATCAAAACGGATATTCCAGCTCCTGGATGTTTGCTTCAATCCATATATGGACCGTCACAATTTGCATACCTTGGTTTTATCAACCGATGTGAAACCCTCAAGTTGTATCATATACACGTCCTCGAGCAGGTTTCCATTAAGGAAAGCTGTTTTCACATCCATCTTCCATATCTCATAATCATAATGAGCTGCTATGGCCAGGAGCATCCGAATGGATTTAAGCATAGCTACAGACGAATAGGTTTCGTCATAATCAACACCTTGCTTTTGACGATATCCTTTCGCCACTAATCTAGCCTTATAGGTAATCACATTACCATCCATGTCGGTTTTCTTCTTGAAAACCCACTTGCACCTTATAGGCTTGATGCCTTCAGGTGGGTCAACCAAGTTCCAAACTTGGTTTTCATACATGGAATTCATTTCCGACTTCATGGCATCAAGCCACGTATCCCTTTCTGAACTTATCAGCACTTCTTCATAACTGGTAGGCTCCTCATCATCAATGAGTAACACGTCGTTCGATTCACTTACGAGAAATCCATATCTCTCAGGAATGTTGTGTGTTCTACCAGATCTACGAAGATGTGGTGTTTCAATAAGTCTAGCCAATTGCTCATCATTATGAGTTATCGGCTGTTGTGCTTCACCAGGTATCTCATCAATGTCTATTTGAGTCTCTCGAGCCTCATCAAGCTCAACGACACTCCCAATATTTTCTTGCAAGAGAAACTCTTTCTCTAGAAACACAGCATGCCTTGAAACAAACACCTTTTGTTCCACAGGATGATAGAATTGGTAACCCCTTGTTTCCTTAGGGTATCCAATAAATAGACATTTATCAGACTTAGCATCCAATTTGTCCGATACAATCCGCTTCACATAAGCAGGAAAACCCCATATCTTCAAGTAAGATACATGAGGTTTCTTACTATTTTATATCTCATATGGAGTAGTAGAAACTACCTTGGTTGACATTCTGTTTAACAAGTAAACAACTGTCTGAAGTGCATAGCCCCAAAAGGACTTGAGAAGATTCGCATGATTCATCATTGACCTAACCATGTCCAACAAGGTCCGGTTACGCCTCTCAGATACACCATTATGCTGTGGTGTATATGGCGGAGTCCATTGAGACAATATACTATTCTCTTAGATAATCAAGAAACTCTTGACTTAAGTATTCACCACCTCGATCCGATCGAAGTATTTTAATACTCTTGTCATGTTGTTTCTCTACTTCATTTCTGAATTCTTTGAACCTTTCAAAGGCTTCAGACTTGTGTTTCATCAAGAACACATACCCAAACCGTGAGTGATCATCGGTGAAGGTAATGAAGTAGTTATAGCCTCCTAAAGCTTGAGTTGACATAGGTCCACATACATCAGTATGTATTAGACCTAGCAACTCTCCCACTCGTTCACCTTTTCTTGTAAAAGGTAACTTAGTCATCTTGCCTTTTAAGCATGATTCGCATGTATCGTATGAATCCAATTCAAATGATTCCAGAATTCTACATCGGTGTAATTCGGACATGCGTTTCTTGATTACATGGCCAAGACGACAATGCCACATGTAGGAGTCTAATTGATTATCCTTTCGAGCACGCTTGTTGCTCGCTTCGATATTGAAAATGTCACTGGATATGTCCAACGTATAAATACCATTGCTCAAAGTTCCAATTCCATAAAGTACGCCATTCAAAGTTATATAACAACAATTGTTACTAAACGTCAAATGGTAACCATTTCTATTTAAACAAGAAATAGAAATGATGTTCTTTATCAACGAAGGAACATAAAAGCAATTGTCCAGTTCTAAGACAAGTCCTATAGGGAGTTTCAACAAATACGTTCCGATGGCAAGTGCAGCAACCTTTTCTCCATTCCCAACACGTAAATTTTGACTCTCCCTTGATGAGTCTTCTTTTATTCCTTATCCCATGTATGTCATTACATATATGGGAGCCACACCCAGTATCCAATACCCAAGTGTCTGAGGAAAAAGAATGACAATCAATAACGAAGATATCTGATGAAGATGGGGCATCCGATGTCTTATTCTCCTTCACAGACTCAAGATAAATCTTGCAATTTCTTCGCCAATGGCCCTCCTTGCCATAATGATGGCAAGTGCCCTTTTGAGCTAATTCTGCCTTTTTAGCCTTTTTCTTCCCCTTCTTCTATTCCTTTGACTTCCTCTTAGAACCTTTCTTCGAGGAATCAACTAATAGCATTGTCTCCTGCTCATGCTTCACAGAAGGCTCCACAGTCTTCAGCATGTTGAGCAGTACCACAGATGAACCTTCTTGCATCTCAGAGGTGAAGAGGAGCTTAGAGACTTCGAACCTTTCGAATCTCACTTGCTCATCAACCAACTCATAAAGATGAAAGACTATGGTATAAGCATCCATATGCTCATGTTGCTTCCGCAGCTCAGGTAGCATCGTGGCTAGCATGATGCAACTCGCCATTTCAGAATCAGTCACATGTTTCTGATAGGCCAACAATTGGTCCAGAGTTGCATTGTCACTAGGACGGGCGGGAAGAGGTACTTCGAGGACATACGCAAGCTTTTCCACCTTGAGAACAATTCTCAAGTTTCTAAGCCAGTCCAAGAAGTTTGGCCCAGTCAATTTATTCGAATCCAAAATGGAACGCAAATTCAAAGACATCATGATCAATCGATTAACCTAGAAATACAAAACGAGCATATATGAGAAAATGATTTTAAAATGCATCAATATACATTCATAAATCCCATTCATTTTTCGAATTTCAAAAATCCCAAAATCACTTCGAGAGATCGTAGGTCCATCTCCGAATGGGCTGATATCCAACATAGATATGAACAACCTTGGAGAGAGTCCAACAAGTCATTCATAACTACGATGGTAGGTATCAAATATACCGATTGCATATCACGTATATGCAACTATCATAATGTGCTATCAACTAATTGAATGTTCACACATACATCGGGTTGTTAACACATTAACAAATATGCATCATATGCATAGTACCCAACTTCACCTCCCTTCACATCGACCTTGGAGAGAGTCCAACAAGCCGATGCTCCAGGTTAAAGCTAACCCATTAATCGAGAAATAGTTTTAATATGGTTAGAGCGCATTCAACCAATTAGCCCAGCTTGGAGAGAGTCCAACAACCAAAGCTAATGATTGACCTCTGACTCTTACCATATTAGTATTAAACTATTCCATGGTTTGAACATGTTCGGGTTCAAGCCGGGCTTGGAGAGAGTCCAACAATCCAAACAAGAAATGGAACTCTGGTTCTAACCATATTAATGGAAGGTGTAGGCTTTAATATTGAGTTAGGGTTTTTTATGTCTCATCCTCTTTGCATGCAAATAACTATTATCTACATGGCATGGCATACATGGCATACATCTACATGTCATGACACGCATGACATAATGATATGCATCTAATGCAATTACATGGCATACAATTATGTCATGTACAAAATTTCCTTATATGTCATAACTATTTATGGAAATAAAATATGTTTAAGATTTGATTCTCCAAATCAAATCATGATTAAATTAGGAAACAAATTTCCAAATCTAATCACATATTTTATTTGTGGAAATAGTTGATTAAGGAAAGTCAATTTAGGAAACCAATTTCCTAAATCATCAAAACTACTTATAGAAATAAAATATTTTAAGATTTGATTTCCCAAATCAAATCATGATTAAATTAAGAAACAAATTTCCAAAATCTAATCAAACATTTTATTTATGGAAAATATCAATTTCCATAAATACTTCCAACTTTCCAAAAGTAGAAGATTTCCATAAATACTTCTAGACTTTCCAAAATTGAAAAATTTCCATAAATACTTCTAACTTTCCAAAAGTAGAAAATTTCCAAAAATATCATTATGACTATCACAAAATAATTTTACGATTATGTCGAAACACAACCTGGGCTCTGATACCACTGTTGGGTATCCGGCACCGCGGCGAGTGTGTGTTCGAACATGTTTCGCAAACATGTGCACAGTGGAAGAAATAAAAATAATAAATCTAATTTATTACAACACACACACCACACGCATGCATAGTACAACATGTGTAGACATAACCGCAATTTCAAATTTTTCAATAAAAGGAAATTTATACTACGTATACCTGACGTATCACGTGTAGCGGGAAAGGCATCAACCGGAGCGATCCTCGCTAGAATCGCCTCTATCCGTATCCACGCCGAGTATCTTCGGAATGACTTCACAAAGTCATGAGTGTTGGGTTTTTCTGAGCCACAAAAACCGCTTCTTGCGTTGCGAAAACCTCGGAAGCCCCGGCCACGGATCCGTGCGAAGATGTATTAAAAACAAAACATGTATGTGTTTATATAAAACCCTAGATCTACCTTAGATCTACATGATAAGGAGGTTACCCTCGTAGCGACGCCCTTCGCAAATCCCGCTCGTCCAAAAGGTTCGCCGAAACTCGAGAGTGTCAAGTGCACACCCCTCTATTGGTATCCACACAAGCAATAGGTGGAGAAAACACACCCTTGAGTGTGCTAGCACTCTATGGATGGTTCGGCCAAGGAGGTTGGGAGAGGGAGAGAGCTTGAGGGAAGTTGATCCAAGGTTGAAGATGAAGTTGTGTAACCCACACCAAATGAATTCTACCATCTAATGGCAATCACGTGGTCGGCCACTTCATGGAGAGGGGGTTACATGCATGCATGTAACTCCCATGACCCTTGGTCTCCCTCATGAGGTGGCACCACATGACAAAGTCAATGATGATGTGGAGCACCATCATTGGCCGGCCATGCCAAGTCATCATCATGTCATGACATTTGGTCAAGTCAAACTTGACCTTTCATCTTCCCTCTCAAGTCAAGTCAAACTTGACCTCTTATCTCCCATGGTTGATCAAATCCAACCATTTGATTCAAGTCAATTTAATTTAATGAATCTCTATTCATTAATTTAAATTGATTTGATGAATCAAATCTAAATTAGACTCATTCAATACTTGAATCAACTTGAGTCTAACTCAATTAGTCTAATTTGGATTACTCTTAATCCAATTTGGTTCATCCCATGAAACTAATCCTCATGGTTCATCATATGAACCTAATCTCCATCTAATTGCTCTTATGTGTGTGACCCTATAGGTTCTTGTAACGTTGGCAATGTCCCTAAACCGATTTAGGAACATAAGCAATGAGAGGTATCTAGCAACACATCATTGCTACCCAAGTTACAAGAATGTTGAGCTCCAACATCACCTTTGTGACTACTAATTGTGACTCTCACAATATGTGACAATGTCCCTCTATCATTGACATCTAGATTGACCAATCGAGGCATAGACCATGTCATCCTCGGTACAATCTAAATCTTGAACTCCAAGTAGACTCACTCTAATCAAATGAGTTCAATATCTCATATTGACTCATTTGGGCATGGCCATGCACTTCGTGGTCTCACTCTATCAAGAATATCGATGTCACTCCCGTGATATAGGAGGGATAGATCCTATCTATATCACTCATATCCCTCCGCATAATTTGTTATATACCCAGTAATCGCCTTTATAGTCCACCCATTTACGGGTGACGTTTGACGAAGCCAAAGTATGCAACTCCTTATGTAGTGAACCATGGTGACTTTAGGTCTAAGGACTAATAGTCATACTAATAGCCAATGACATAGTGTGACCATCATGCTTTTTCTGTGCCAAAGCCTTGGTCAAGGGATCTGCGATGTTAGCCTCTGTGGGTACTCTGCAAATCTTCACATCTCCTCTATCGATAATCTCTCGAATGAGATGGAAGTGCCGATATATTTGGCCTCTGTTGTAGAATCAACAACTGTGTTCTGCTTGGAACTCTTCCAGCTCACAGCGCCACCATTCAAGCAAAACACGAACCCTGACTGCGATCTATAATCATCCTGGTAAGTTTGGAAGCTGGCATCGCTGTAACCCTTTACAGCTAGCTCCTCATCGCCTCCAAATATCAAGAAATATTCTTTAGTCATTCTCAAGTACTTAAGAATATTCTTGACTGCTATCTAGTGACACTCACCTGGATCTGACTGGTATCTACTCGTCATGCTCAAAGCATACGAGACATCAAAACGAGTACACAGCATGGCGTACATGATAGATCCTATAGCAGATGCGTAAGGGATCTTATCCATGCGGTCACTCTCCTCTCTAGAAGAGGGACTTTGAGTCTTCGAAAGACTCACACCATGTGACATCGACAGAAGTCCCTTCTTGGAATTCTGCATGGCAAACCGTAGTAATATCGTGTCAATGTATGTACTTTGATTTAGGCCAAGCAATCTCTTAGATCTATCTCTATAGATCTTGATGCCTAGAATACAGGCTGCTTCACCTAAGTCCTTCATTGAGAAGCACGTCCCCAGGCAAGTCTTCACAGACTGTAGCGAAGGGATGTCATTCCCAATGAGCAGTATGTCATCCACATACAATACAAGGAAGACAACTGTGTTCCCATTAACCCTCTTGTAGACACAGGGTTCATCTTAATTCTTGATGAAACCAAACTGTTTGATCGCATCATTGAATCGAAGATTCCAGCTCCGAGAAGCTTGCTTTAGCCCATAAATGGACCTTTGCAGCTTACATACCATCCCAGTATGTTGTGGTCTACAAAACCCTCAAGTTGTGTCATGTACACATCCTCGAGTAAGTTTCCATTCAGAAACGCGGTTTTGACATCCATCTACCAGATCTCATAATCGTGGTATGCTGCAATAGCAAGCAAGATCCGAATGGACTTAAACATCGCCACTGGAGAAAAGGTTTCATCATAGTCAATACCATGAATTTGCTTGAAATTTTTAGCCACCAATCAGCCCTTGTAGGTATGCGTAAGTCCATCCATGTCAGTCTTTCTCCTAAAGACCCACTTGCACCCAATGGGTTTGACCCCTTCAGGTGGATCAACCAAAGTCCATGCTTGGTTGGTGTACATGGATTCCATCTCGGATCTCATGGCCTCTAGCCATTTCTCAGAATCTGGGCTCATCACAGCTTCCTGATAGGAGGTAGGCTCATTCTCAATGAGCATAACGTCATCATGGTCAGACAAGAGAAATGAGTATCTCTCAGGCTGACGACGTACCCTATCAGACCTGCGAAGAGGTAGGTCTACCTGAACAGGTGGTTGTTCCACAACTCTTTGTGCAACAACTCATCACCCACAACACTTTGTGGTTCCTGTTCAACCTCCATCAAGGCCTCAGTGCTATGGTCCTTATCTTGAATTTCTTCAAGATCGAAGGTACTCCCACTAGTTTTTCTAGAAACAAAATCCCTTTATAGAAAAACTCCAGTCTTTGCCACAAACACTTTGTGCTGGCTGGGAATGTAGAAGCAATATCCCTTTGTATCCTTGGGATATCCAACAAAATAGCACCTATCGGATTTGGGTCCCAGTTTGTCTGAGACTTGACGTCGAACGTAAGCCTCACAACCCCAAATCCTCATGAAAGACATCTTGGGATTTCTCCCTGTCCATATCGTATATGGTGTCTTTATGACAGCCTTGGATGGTACACGGTTAAGGGTAAAGGCTGTTGTGTCTAGATCATATCCCCAAAAGGATATAGGAAGATCTGTGTGACTCATCTTTTGGAATGTATACTGAAAGCCTAGCTCTTTTTGTATGAACATTTTATTTTGGAATAAGAATCACATGATCATTGTTTGCACTTTATATATTTATTATATGTGTGTGCATATTGTCTAATATTTTACATTGTAGATAACATGGTGCTTGGTGTGGCACAGAAGATCATGTTATCAGTCCCTTGTAAAATATAAGTAGAGGCTCACAACCAAGATGGTTTTGGACAAACCATTGGCATGGTTGTAGTGTAGCTTGGTATTGTTTTGTCTTGAACATAAAGTTACACTAGTACACTTAGGTGTATTGAGCAGGACCGACATAGAGGTGATTCAATTAATTGCTAACTACATAATTGAATCGGACCTCGGATATTATATTGTACATGCTCTTAATCCTGATATAATAACGGGCACATGTACTTAGTATTTATTTCTTTGATTTACTAGAGGGTGAGATTTAGATGGATTAAATCAATATGCCCGGTAAGTTGGGAAATGATATTATTTACATGGTGTGTCGTTGATTATAGAAGGAAACCGTGTCCTATATATTAGGTTGATGATGTCCCCTTGAGGAGCTCATAAGGTTCATCATGTAAACCCAGCTGGTTGACTTAGTCAACATGATGATAAGCTTGAGTGGTACTACTCGAGGAATTAGATGTTAATTAATTGATGGTCAGTAAATCAATTAATTGACGGACATTTGATATCTTAAACACGGGGAGATGAATGTACAAATAATATATGGAGCCCATATTAATTTATGGGGGTTGGTGAGGTAGTTCAATGATGATCCTCTAGTAGAATGGAACATCATTGATGGATCAAGTTTGTGTGGTTCCGATCCATCGGGTGGCCAAGATCCAACTCCTCCTTATGGTCCCTATCGTAGCCTAATATAATCCTCATGAAATCTAGATCCAAGGATGTAAAACAAAACTCTAGAACCAACGGTTGGGATTAAATCCCTAGATCCGATGGTTGGGATGAAACCCTAGAACCAACAGTTGGGATTAAACCCTAGATCCGACGGTTGGGATGAAATCCTAGATCCGACGGTTGGGATAAAACCCTAGATCCGACGGTGGAGATTAAATCCCTAGATCCGACGGTGGAGATTAAAGGAGGCTTAAGCCCAATTCTATAAATAGAGGGCTTAGGTTGGGCGGCAAGAGGGGAATTGATTTAATTGGAGTTAGGGTTTTAGGTTGGGCGGTTAGGGTTTGGAAGCTTAGGCTTGGGCGGCAACATTGTGACAAGAACCGGCGCCCATCTTCTTCCATCAAGTTGTTGCCGGCGCCCAACTTCTTCCATCAAGACTTGGCCGGTGCCCACCCTCTTGGTCCCTCTCTTATTCCTTGGCAGGCGGCAACCTCTCTTCAAGGTTGGCCGGCGTTCATTCCTTCATACTCTCCAAGGTGGCCGGCGGTTCTCCTTGCATTGGTGGCCGGCGCTTCATCCATTCGTTCCTTGGCCGGCGGTTGCATCAAACTCCCTTGCTTGGTGGCCGGTGTTGGGTCGATCGATTGGCCGGCTAGAGGGGGGTGAATAGCCCTCGTTCGTTGGATGTCGTAATTCGTTCGTTCTCGTGTGCTCGTCTACAATTATCGTTAATATACGCAGCAGAATAACAATAATGCTAACAACAATACAAGCACACCAAATACGCAAGCATATACATAGTTCGGAACCGAATGGTTCCTACTCCACGGGCGAGCTCCTCGAGCTCTAGAGATGCACACGGCAATACTCAAACTCCTTCTCGACTACACGTCGGAGGTGGAGAAACCTCTCACAAGTTATTACAACAAGTAATATGAAATACAACAAGAAATACAAAGACAATACAAAAGAAAACTTTTACACAATTGCTTTGATCGCTTTCTTGTTGCTTGCTTTTGCTTGCTCTTGAAGGTCTGGAATGCAACAGCAATTCCCCTCCAAAGTCACCTCAAAAGCCTTGGCGAAATCCTCCAACTCGTGCTCCTTTTATAACCTGCATCAAGCTATTTTCGCGCCCATCATCACGACCGATCGTGACCATCGGATCGGTCCCGTAGTCGTTGTCTCACAACGGCGGATCCACGCTGGTTAAGTTCCAACGGATGATCAACTGCTTGTGAGCTCGACTGTGCGGTGTCATCGATGGCCATCCCTCGCTGATCGATCTTCTCGATCATTGCCCTCCCTCGGCGATCGACCAGCTCGAACTTAGTTCGATCAAACGGAGTCGAACCCATCGACCTAGGCGATCGGCCGGCACCTATGCCGATCGGCCGATGTCGGCTAAAACCTCAAACATAACGATGTTTGAGCCTCCGACACTCAGTCTTAGCCACTTGGCCAAGTCCACCTTATCCCACATGGAGTTCCCCACCGAAGCTCTCTTCCCTCGGCCTACGTCCCTCGGATGCGCCAAGCGCACGGCTTCGCAACGCCATCCTTCGCGTCTCATGCCCTAGAAGTATGCTTCCCTTTGGGCTCACTCCATTCGCTCCCCGTCTGGCCGTCCCTCGGATGCACCAAGCGCACGGCTTCGCAATGCCATCCTTCACCGACTCAAGGACCCCGAGCCTAGTGAACTTACCAAGTCCTCAAGACTTCCCAAATGCACCAAGCGCACGGCTTCGCAATGCTTTGGATTTCCCATGCCAAGCACCAAGCGTACGGCTTTGCAATGCTTTGGACTTTCCCATGCCAAGGCTTCCCCCTTGGACTTCCACACCAAGCTCCATGCTTGGATTTTCCATGCCAACCCCATGTTGGACTTCCCATGACAATCCCATGTCATGAGTGTTGTGTATCATCAAAATATCATCAAGGTACTGCTCAAGTCAAACTTGAGTCAACCTGGGCCGATTGCACCAACAATCTCCCCCTTTTTGATGATTGACAAAACTACCATCTCAAGTCTACCAATTCTCCCATATTGGCAATTCTCATATCCCAATGAGAATTCCAACGAACCCTAATTGGTAACTTGGTAACTTCTCCCCCTTTTTGACATTACATCAAAAAGGTCCTCCCCAAGGGTATGAATGTCTCATATCCCAATGAGATCTTACAATCTCTCCCTTGGAGGAACACATGCCTACCATCTTTCTAGTGATCCCATATCACTTAAAGAGAGGCAACCCAATTTTCCTCCCATGAGGAAATACACATCCATCTTGCCATGATGGATACCTCCCCCTAGAGGCTTGCTCCCCCTTGACCATTGCACCAACAATGTCCTTGGAGAGTCCCTAAGCCAATAGGAACATTAACCAAATCAAAATTAAGGCAAAGTTCAACAATGAACTCTCATCCACCTTAAAATTGATACTCACCCTCAACCCAACTCCTAATCCATATCCAATGGATTTCCACCCTCTCTAATGCTCTCTCAAGCATATCCTAGGGTTAGGAGTGGTTAGGGGACCAAACACAAACATGGGCCTAACCAGATCGACTCCGTCGGATACCGATCATTGGACTTACCATCGATCGCGCCATTACAGTATGTCGATAACTCCATTCTACTGATTTTCAGTTTTAGAAAATGGATTTTCGAAATCCATAAGTAAATATACGTAATTTTAAAAATCTTGAAAATGCATACGTATAATACTTATCCTAAGCACTATGGGTGAAAAATATTGAAAAATTATTTTACCCATTAAATTAGGAGATTGATACAAAGTTCAAAATTTAAGAAAAGCTTCAATAAAGAGTCATCTTTGTATCATCTCATTCAATAGTGATAGCTATCAAAAGATAGACTTCACCAAGGTTTTTCAAAATGTTTTCAAAATGTTTTTCAAACCTTTATTTTCTTTTTCCTAAACATCTCCCCAATATCTAGATGTGTAAAACACATACAAGTCAAATTTTTGTGAGATGTGGGTTTTGTTTTGTTTATGTTTTCATGTGTATTTCTAGGCAACATTATTTGATTCCTTTCAAATTATGCCATAGTCCTTAACTCCATTTTAATTCATGCATGATATGATTATGGCATAGATATGATATAGATAAAAACATATGCCAATATGATGATGTCATGGCATGTGAATGAAACTTAAGCATACATGATATCTAAACATAAATCTAAACATGATCATGACATTTTTATAGATGAAAATGAAAATGATGTCATGACATGGCAAGGCAAATAAAGCATGGCAAGAAAAATATACTAAGGTATAAAATACCTAAGTGTTAAAATCAATTTGCCATTTCTAGGGATTAAATTCATTTTGCCTTAATGCCATTATTTCCTTAGTGTGCCAAAAACCCAAAATAGCACACCACGACCTCTATGACCTAATTGTGCCCATTTAAATCATTTTTACCTTCTCAAGCATATTGGCACACCCTAAGGTGTCAACTCTACTATGGTTAGGTTAACTACCCATCCACTTAGGGTTGACACACCTTAACCCATTTAGCGTGAATCGATCACGCTTTTAGGAACCCAATATCTATTGGAGCTCCTTGGGTTAACAAGGTATTCCCTAGGGATAACTTCCCTAGATACCTTCCTAATGACCCTTTTAGGCTTTGAAGCCATAGTCTTTTGGGTCTTTCCTAAGTCAACTCTAGAGGTGACTCCTCCATTGACCTTCTTAGTGGCTACATTTGATTTCTTTGAGGTGTTAGCCACTAAACACATACCATGGCTAGACTTAGGGATGGCTTCCCTATTAGCCTTGGTTTTCCTAGACCTAGAAATAGTTCCATAATTAAATGGAACATTATGATAAGTCTTCTTGGGCTTAGGTTTGTCACCCAAACCTTCCCTGCCCTTAGACCGTTTTTGAACCTTAGGTCTTGACTTTTGGGCATTTGACCCTAGAATTGAATTTTCTATGATTCTAAGGGCTTTCTCCATTCTCTCAAGTCTTGACCTCAAGACTTGGTTCTCTAGCTCTAATTTTCCCATTTTTGAATTTTCATTAGGTTTTTGGGAAAACCTCTTCTTCTTAGGCATGTGCCTAGACTTTTTGGGATTAATACCCAAATTTTCTTCTACTCTCCTAATTGACTCCCTAGGCAAGATATTTCTAGAATTATGAGTCCTAGGTTTGTCTTTAGTCATATGAACATGCTTGGCACCTAAGCAATAAACCTTATTGTTTCTCCTAGCATGCTTTTCATTAATAATGGCAAGAGAACTAAAATAATTTTTAGCATGCTTTTTGACTTTAGGAATTGAAGGTGCATTAACTAAATGTACCTTAGGGTTAGCTTTAGGAGCTCCCCCTACATGAGTTGCACCTTCTTGCCCTTTCTTCCTCCCCCTAGGGCATTGGCTTCGGTAGTGTCCCTTTTGATTGCATTTGAAGCACACAATGTGCTCTTTGCTCTTGATTTTGGGAACACCGGCATCGTTTGACTTTGGGTTGACTTTTGGTGTCGATGCCTTCTCCTTAGCCAATTTAGGGCATTTGCTCTTGTAATGCCCTTTCTCCCTACACTCAAAACATATTATGTGATTTTTATTTAAAATAATAACGCTTGAGTTACCTAGGGAGGTGGTGGAGGCCTCTTCACTTCTTCCGGAGGTAGAAGCTTCATCTTGATCTTTCTCCGGAGTAGAAACCCTTTCCTCCCCCTCAATGCTAGAGGTGGAGGTCTCCACCAAATCATCAACATCTTCAAATGTTGTGGGTTCTTCCACGGCATCTTCCTCTACTTGTGCCGATTGGGAATTTTCTTGGAATTTCATTACCTTATTCCATAATTCCCTTGCCTCCCTATAATCACCCAATCTAGACCAAATAGTGTTAGGTAACAAATCACTAATCAACTTGATTACCTTGAGATTTGTCTTGAAGTCTTTGATTTGGTCTTGGGTCCACTTTGATTTTTCAATGGGCTTGTTGTGTTTGTCCCTAGGCATCTCAAAACCATTTTCTATAATACTCATATAATCAAAATCAGTTTCGAGATATACCTCCATCTGTTTCCTCCACCAAGAAAAATCTCCATTGAATTTCGGTGGATGGATGAAGTCGGCCATCTTGTAGTGCTCTCGCGGCGGTTAGTCCTTGAAGAGCGACCTCGGCTCTGATACCACTTGTTGGGTCGATCGATTGGCCGGCAAGAGGGGGGTGAATACCCCTCGTTCGTTGGATGTCGTAATTCGTTCGTTCTCGTGTGCTCGTCTACAATTGTCGTTAATATACGCAGCGGAATAACAATAGAAATAACAATAATGCTAACAACAATACAAGCACACCAAATACGCAAGCATATACGTGGTTCGGAACCGAATGGTTCCTACTCCACGGGCGAGCTCCTCGAGCTCTAGAGATGCACACGGCAATACTCAAACTCCTTCTCGACTACACGTCGGAGGTGGAGAAACCTCTCACAAGTTATTACAACAAGTAATATGAAATACAACAAGAAATACAAAGACAATACAAAAGAAAACTTTTACACAATTGCTTTGATCGCTTTCTTGTTGCTTGCTTTTGCTTGCTCTTGAAGGTCTGGAATGCAACAGCAATTCCCCTCCAAAGTCACCTCAAAAGCCTTGGAGAAATCCTCCAACTCGTGCTCCTTTTATAACCTGCATCAAGCTGTTTTTGCGCCCATCAGTCGACTGATCGTGACCATCAGTCGACTGGTCCCGTAGCCGTTGTCTCACAACGGCCAGATCCACGTTGGTTAAGTTCCAACGGATCACACATCAGTCGACTGATGGCACCCATCACCGATCGATCAACCATCGCCGAGTCCGGCGAAGCTCGACTCCATTCTCGCGCCCGCATGCGGTCATCGCTGATCATCATCCCTCAAGAATCCGATCGATCTTCCTAACGGCCGACCGCTCTCCCTAGTCCCACCGATCACCAAACTTGGTTCATCGAACACCGGGTCGAACCCATACGACTTAGCGGTCGACCGGGCACCTATGCTACCGATTGATGTCGGCTAAAACCTCACACATCACAATGTTTGAGCCTCCGACACTCGCCTTAGCCACTTGGCCAAGTCCACCTTATCCCACATGGAGTTCCCACCGGCTCTCTTCCCTCGGCCTACGCCCCTCGGATGAGCCAAGCGACGGCCGCAACGCCATCCTTCGCGGCCTCATGCCCTAGAAGTATGCTTCCCTTTGGGCTCACTCCATTTCGCTCCCCGTCCGGTCCCTCGGATGCACCAAGCGCCGGCCGCTTATACCATCCTTCAGGCTCAAGGACCCGAGCCTAGTGAACTTACAAGTCCTCAAGACTTCCCGAATACACAGCGCGTAAGCCGCACCGATGCATTTCTCACCAAGCACCAAGCGCACGACTTCGCAATGCTTTGGATTTCCCATGCCAAGCACCAAGCGCACGGCTTCGCAATGCTTTGGACTTTTTCATGCCAAGGCTTCCCCCTTGGACTTCCACACCAAGCTCCATGCTTGGATTTTCCATGCCAACCCCATGTTGGACTTCCCATGACAATCCCATGTCATGAGTTTTGTCTATCATCAAAATATCATCAAGGTACTGCTCGAGTCAAACTCGAGTCAACCTGGGTCGATTGCACCAACAGCCGGTTCTAGAAAGGAAAGGTTTTGTTGGTTCTTCTCTTTGTTCACAGCGGACAAGGAAGGGAAGAACGCAATCTAGAAGGCTTCTACTCGTGGAGGATCTTCGCCCACACGTCGTCCACGAGGAGGATAGGACATACGGTAGAAGATCGTAAGGTATAAAGTTTTACAACTTTATTTTCTGATCTTAGCATGTTCTTTTATGTGTTGATTAAACAAGTGTGCGTATGTATCTATTTTGTATAATCATGGACCTCGAAGACAAACACAAAAATCGGCGATCCGTCCGTCGTCTCTTCCGCGGCTAACCAACTAGAAGAGTTGTGTTGCTTGAACAACTAGTTTGTTCAAGCGATCACTCAAGTTGTTAGCATGACGACGAATTGGTTGTGCTAAGGAAACTCATCCCATCCGGATAAATTCTTTCATTAGTGAAAATTTTAATCCGAGGACATGGGAGTTAATGAGCCTCCGAAGCAACTCCCTTCATCATCATAGATCGTACCATATCCAATAGGGTACGATTCCTTCTTTCGAATACACCATTCCACTGTGGTGTTCCAGGAGGAGTGAGTTGGGATAGAATCCCACACTCAGCTAGATAGTCACGAAACTCATGGCTAAGCTATTCGCCACCTCGATCTGATCGAAGTATCTTAATACTCTTGCCAAGCTGGTTTTGTACTTCATTCTTGAATTCTTTGAACTTTTCAAAGGATTCTGATTTATGTGTCATAAGATACACATAACCATATCTACTGAAGTCATCAGTAAATGTAATGAAGTACCTGTAACCACCTCTAGCACCAACATTGAAAGGACCACATACATTACTATGTATAAGTTCTAACAAATCTGTTGCTCTTTCGCTGTGTCCACTAAAGGGAGTCTTGGTCATCTTGCCTAAAAGGCAAGACTCGCATGTCTCATATGATTCAAAATCAAATGGGTCTAGCAGCCCATCCTTATGGAGCTGAGATAAGCGAGTCTCATTTATGTGACCTAAGCGACAATGCCAGAGATAGGTTTGGTTCAACTCATTTGACTTGAACCTCTTGGTACTTATGTTATAGATAGGGCTCTCTAAGTCTAGAAAGTAGAGTCCGTTCATTAGAGGTGCACTACAATAGAACATATCATTTAAATAAACTGAACAACATTTGTTCTTTATTATAAATGAAAACCCTTTCTTGTCCAAACAAAAAACTGAAATGATGTTCTTAGTTAAGGCAGGCACATAACAACATTCATCTAATTCTAGTACAAGCCCAGAGGGCAGAGATAGATCATAAGTTCCTACAGCAACAGCAGCAACCCTTGCTCCATTGCCTACTCGTAGGTCCACCTCGCCCTTTGTCAATGCCCTGCTATTTCTCAACGCCTGTACATTGGTACAAATGTGAGATGCACATCCGGTATCTAATACCCATGATGAAGAAATAGATAGATTGACTTCTATAACATTTATACCTAAAGTAGAAGTCTCACTTCTTTTCTTCTTAAGATCTTCCAGGTAAGCTTTGCAGTTACACTTCCAGTGTCCAGCTTCCTTGTAGTGGAAGCAAGCCCCTTCCTTGGCTACCCCTCCTTTGGGTTTAAGTTCTTTTCCTTTGCCCTTGTCTTGGGACTTTCCCTTACCTTTAGGCTTGCCCTTGCCTTTCTTCTTGTGCACCATCAAAATGGTGTCAGATTTTCCCTTCTTAAGGTTAAGCTCAGCAGTTCTCAACATGCTGAGCATCTCAGGCAGTGGCTTATCAATTTCATTCATGTTATAATTCATGACAAATTGATTGTAGGCTTGTGGCAAAGAATGCAAGATTAGGTCAGTGGCCAGCTCTTGGCCAAGTGGGAATCCCAGCCTTTGTAGGTTTTCTACGTACCCAATCATCTTGAGTACATATGGACCTACGGGAGTCCCATCTTGCATTTTGGACCCAAATAATGGCTTAGAGACTTCATATCTCTCATGCCTTGCTTGTCCTTGATATAGTTGACGAAGATGTCCAACCATATCATAAGCATTCATGAACTCATGTTGCTTTTAAAGCTCAGAGTTCATGGTCACGAGCATTAGACATGACACATCTAATGCATCATCTTGATGCTTCTTGCAAGCATCTTTGTCAGCTCGCGAGGCAGTGGTAGAAGGTGCCTCCAGAATGGGATGCTCTAGGATGTACAACTTCCTTTCTTGAGTGAGAACAATTCTCAAGTTCCTGTACCAGTCCAGGAAATTTGCTCCATTGAGCTTGTCCTTCTCAAGGATAGAACGCAGAGAGAGAGTGTTCGTGTTTGTTGACATAGTTATCTACAACATACAATGCAGAGAATTAATATCATATTCCTTTTATCATTTAATTAGGCCTTTAATCAAATGATGCTCCCACTGAATTATAGGAATTTTGTAGAATCGAGTTATGGATGTGGTCAAACCACATTACTAGATTCATACAAACTAGCTATAATTCTTGTGGGACAAGATCCACATCATACTAAGCCTTGAGTTAGCTTTGGCTAAATCGCCCAAGACTTAGTACGATCGGTGGGTAACACATTACCAATTACATCTCTATGCAACTCTTGTTTATAGGATCAAGACCCACATTTACAAAAGACCTTGAGTTAGCTTTGGCTAAATCGCCCAAGATTTAGTGTAAATGCGATCTTAACCTATCTTTCCAACGATTGGAATATGCCTATAGTTCTACTCGATCCAATTGAGTTAACTAGTTTTGCTCAATCTAATTGAGCTTACTCTAACCCAAGCATGATAGGCGGGACCAAGATTGTCTCTCCGCACCCTACCAAGATAATATGCGTTGCTCTGCTTTGCCAGATTCAACAACAACAAATAATCGAGGTAGTGATGGGTATCAAGGCTCGGTAGGCATTTTCGAGTTGATTCGATTATGATCTAATCTAATCGTAATGTGTATCTTATATGCATTTAGGCCTTTATTATCCTATATTAGCATGCATCACATACATACAAGAAAAATATCCTAGCATGCATCATATACATACAAGCATTATTCTACTAGCATGCATCACATACATACAAGCAAAATCAAATATATATATATATATATATATATATATATATATATATATATATATATATATATATATATATATAATTAACTGTGATGTGGTCATGGCCCTACTACGATCTTCTCAAGCCAATGAGAAGATCAGACGGTCAACCTAAGGCTAGCGGCTTCTCCAAGCGCTTCCTTTGACCGCCATGTGTCGTCGGCACCCTTCTCGTAACCTCGTCTTCAAGTGGACTTTCCACCGCTCCATTTTGTACATTACAAATATGAAACTCGAGTTACATTCGAGTCTAAAACTATTTACAACTAAAATATCAAAAGAAGAGTTACGACGCACAGGTCGCATACACTATACAACACGCACAACCACAAAAATGGCACGCAGACCGTATTATGAATTACAACACATCATCCAATCAAATTGGGGTTATTGGGCCATGACAATCATAGAATTATACATAATTCTAAATTATGTATTTTTACAGAAAATTTCTATAATTTTTCCTATTTTTTTTCAATTTTATGAGTCACCTCCCCGTAACGGTCCCGCTAAGCGGTTTCCGGGCGCGATCGCGGGACAAGGCCCCTTTCGGGGATAGGGGCAGCGCCCCTACTCGCAAAATAAACTTTGAGAGTGTCCCTACAATGATCTTACAGAAACTTAAGTCGCTGTCCCAAAAACCTAAAGCGAGAACTTGCCGTTTCGGAGAGTTTTTCTCGACGGTTGAAGCCTACAAGTGTCCCAACACTCGTTGCTTCGATTCTTCGAGAAAAATACCCAAAAATTCTATAAAAATAGGAAATTTACAGAAACATATAAATCTATAATTTTTATATCTAATATAAAAATTACAAAAATGAAACACATACATGCTTAGCACGTGGCTCTGAAACCACTGTTGGGTTTTTCCGAGCCGCAAAAACCGCTTTTTGCATTGCGGAAACCTCGGAAGCCCCCGCCACGGATCCGTGCGAAGATATATTAAAAACAAAACATGTATGTGTTTATATAAAACCCTAGATCTACCTTAGATCTACATGATAAGGATGTTACCCTCGTAGCGATGCCCTTCGCAAATCCCGCTCGTCCAAAAGGTTCACCGGAACTCGAGAGTGTCAAGTGCACACCCCTCTATTGGTATCCACACAAGCAATAGGTGGAGAAAACACACCCTTGAGTGTACTAGAACTCTATGGATGGTTCGGCCAAGGAGGTTGAGAGAGGGAGAGAGCTTGAGGGAAGTTGATCCAAGGTTGAAGATGAAGTTGTGTAACCCACACCAAATGAATTCTACCATCTAATGGCAATCAAGTGGACGGCCACTTCATGGAGAGGGGGTTACATGCATGCATGTAACTCCCATGACCCTTGGTCTCCCTCATGAGGTGGCACCACATGACAAAGTCAATGATGATGTGGAGCACCATCATTGGCCGGCCATGCCAAGTCATCATCATGACATGACATTTGGTCAAGTCAAACTTGACCTTTCATCTTCCCTCTCAAGTCAAGTCAAACTTGACCTCTTATCTCCCATGGTTGGTCAAATCCAACCATTTGATTCAAGTCAATTTAATTTAATGAATCTCTATTCATTAATTTAAATTGATTTGATGAATCAAATCTAAATTAGACTCATTCAACACTTGAATCAACTTGAGTCTAACTCAATTAATCTAATTTGGATTACTCTTAATCCAATTTGGTTCATCCCATGAACCTAATCCTCATGGTTCATCATATGAACCTAATCTCCATCTAATTTCTCTTATGTGTGTGACCCTATAGGTTCTTGTAACGTTGGCAATGTCCCTAAACCGATTTAGGAACATAAGCAATGAGAGGTATCTAGCAACACATCATTGCTACCCAAGTTACAAGAATGTTGAGCTCCAACATCACCTTTGTGACTACTAATTGTGACTCTCACAATATGTGACAATGTCCCTCTATCATTGACATCTAGATTGACCAATCGAGGCATAGACCATGTCATCCTCGGTACAATCTAAATCTTGAACTCCAAGTAGACTCACTCTAATCAAATGAGTTCAATATCTCATATTGACTCATTTGGGCATGGCCATGCACTTCGTGGTCTCACTCTATCAAGAATATTGATGTCACTCCCGTGATATAGGAGGGATAGATCTCATCTATATCACTCATATCCCTCTGCATAATTTGTTATATACCCAGTAATCGCCTTTATAGTCCACCCATTTACGGGTGACGTTTGACGAAGCCAAAGTATGCAACTCCTTATGTAGTGAACCATGGTGACTTTAGGTCTAAGGACTAATAGTCATACTAATAGCCACATGAGAAAGTGTATGACACTCATATAACGATCCATGATACTTTCTCATGGCGGGTCATTCAGTATACATTCTTCAATGCATACCCATGTGTCAACTTGATATCTTATATCCATGACTTGTGAGATCAAGTCATCATGTTGACCTACATGCTAGTCTCTACGCATTAACATTGTCCCTGAATGTTAATACTCGACTAGGAATGATTAAGAGTAGTGTTCTCTATATCATCTCATTATTGATTCAACCAATCGATTGATATAGATAAGAACCTACTACTCAAGGACATTATTATATTTAGTTATTTGGCACCAATACAAGTAAATATAATAACAATGCCTTTATAAATAGGAATATGATACAATAAAGTCCATACAACAATCATCACATGATTGACTCTAGGGATTTCACTAACAATGAGCCTCGTCTTCGTACGAGTTACTAGCCTCGTGTTGAAAACGATGTGATCGAGAGAAGATCATGATCTGAATCAAAATTCGGATCCAAAACGAGTCCTCAAAAACTCGCTTCTCCAGAGAGGTATTCGTCAACCGTTTGACGAATCCTTCGTCCTCCACCTATGAGAATTATTGGAGATCGAATCTCCGGCAAGGCTACCGCTGTCGGAGCTCCAAATGTCGTCCAAACGACGCTCCGACAAGAAGGAAACAAGCTGTCCGGAAAACTGGACAGCTTTGGTGGAGGAATAGGGGTCGGCCAAAAAGGAAGGTTGAAGCTCACCTTGTTGCCGAACCCAAAGGAGATCACCGGAGCTCCTCCGGCAGCAGCTCGACGCCGACAAGGAGAGAGGACGACAGCTACTGGACGCCGACAAGGAGATTGGTTAGTGGTGGGTGGCAACAAGAGGGTTGGCGCACGCTTCACAAGGAGAAGGAGGGGGCAACAACTTAGGGTTGCAAGGATTTGGATTAGGGCTTAACAAAACCCTTAAGCCCTATTTTATAGAGAACAAATTCTCTTAATGGTTATCGGATCATAACCAAAAGCTCGTTAACCTGCTCCATTAATTTAAGTTAAAATAAACCAAACCATGTTGGTCTATTTTAAGTTAAAACTAACCGAACCAACTTTGGTTCATTCGTTTAAAACAAACCAAACCCCTTTGGTTTATTCTCCTCTATTGAATTAGAACCAAACCAATTTGGTTCATCCATCATGTCTTTATAAGACACGGCCCATCCACGCTTCCATTGCAACTGAAACGATTTCATGCTCGCTCCATGTTTGGTTCAACCAAACCTAGTTTCTCTCGGTCTGAGAACCTCATTCTCAAGCTTGTTTTAAATCCTTCGGATTACGCTCGTTGTGCGTGTGACCAAATAGGTTCTCGGTTTATGTTGGCCGTCTATAATTAACCATTAATTATAGAACGATCATGAGTGGCACCTAGTAGTACATCATGATCCCGAATTAACCGAAAAGATCAATGGTTGATCCAGAACTATTTCTGAAACCCTTCAGCAGCTCGAATGAATCGTGCCCCATTCTCTTCACTCATCTTATACCCTCTTGGTTCAGGACATGGTCTATAGTGTCAGTCCCCACTAGGTTGACTATGTCACACCTAGCCCAAGTATCATTTCCTCATCCTACGAATTCTTGTTACTGCACATGTATCGAAGAGTACCTTACTCTAAACATGTAATGCTTTGGCCAAAGACTTTAGTAACAATCCGACGAGAGGCCATGGGTATACATCTCCTCGCAAGGAGTGGTGAATCCTTTATAGGCTATTCAAACACCTTCGATCACTTCGACTTATACCCAATCATCCCGGGTCTACATCTCCTTAGAGATGCTTGCTTAAGATGTCAAAGCATAAGTATTTAGGATCAAGATGACTTGAATACCGCAAGTCAAAGGAACATCGCACTTAAGCTGCAGTAAGAACTTCATTGACATATCTATATATGCAGAGAACCATATGAAGTCTTATGGTTGGTCACTCCAATGAACTAATTACCATAACTAGCATCCACGATTAACTCCGGACATCACAATGTCTCCAGCCAGTGAGAATCAGCTGCTTGGATACACCAAGGAATATACCTCGTGCTAGTCTCGACAGAATCAATGGTGTCCAAATCCATCAATTCATTGACTAGGGATAATTCCGATACATCACAATTACACATGTAGAGATATTCACTAGTTGTGATCCAATCAAAAATTCTTTCATGCTGTGAATTGTATCCTGGACATTCAGTAAATGAGTTTAAGATCCAATCAAATACATGAAAACATGTATACTCAAATAGTGAATCTTCATTTATCATATAAATGGTTCGAACATAAGGCGATTGCCACTCAATTAATTAATTAATCAACATCTAACTCCATGAGTAGTACCACTCAACCTTATCATCATGTCGGACCAAGTCCACCTGCAGGGTTTACATGATGAATCTTATGAGCTCCTCAAGGGGACATCATCATCCTAATATATAGGACACGGTTTCCTCCTATAATCAACGGCACACCATATAAATAATACAATTTCCCAACTTACTGAGCCTATCGATTTACTCTATAAATCTCGCCCATTGGTAAATCAAAGAAATGAATACTAAGTATATGTGCCCGTTATTATATCGGGATTAAGAGCATGTACAACATAATATCTGAGGTCCGTTTCGATTATGTAGTCAGCAATAAATCGAATCACCTCTAAGTCGGTCCTGCTCAATACACACAAAGTGTACTAGTGTGATTCTATGGTCAAGACAAACCAATACCAAATCACACTATAACCATTCCAATAGTTTGTCCATAACCATCTCGGTTGTGAGCCTTTACTTATACTTTACAAGGAACTGATAACATGGTCTCCTGTGTGACACTACACACCATGTTATCTACTATGTAATTTATTAGACAATATGCATAACCATAAATATGCAAACAATGATCATGTGATTCTTATTTCAAAAATAAAGATGTTCATATAAAAGATAGACTTTTCAGTATACATCCCAACAATTATTACCTCCGATCCCATTGAGGAGGACATCCATTCTCCTGACAACCTTCCCCTTATTCCCGGAGAGCATCTTCCCATTTTACCTACCCCTTCAATTCCTTCTTCTTCCGGCATGGAAATTGATCCTCCTATGTCTCCTCCTCCTCTGACTGCACCCCTAGAGTTACCTCATCTCTCTTCCCCACTTTCTGATTCTGCTTCCTTCGATCCCTTTTTCCTTGGGGAAGAACCTCCTCTTCCTATGGGGGATATTCTGCCTCTCAATCCTCCCTCTACTACCCTCGGGTTCAAGCTGAAGATACGTACTCCCTAGGAGGTGAAACTCTTTAACCAGTCGGGAGTACAGGGCCCCTTTGAATGTCTACGGAAGAATTTGTCAGAGGTATCCTCCCTTAACCCTACCATATTTGGCATATCTTAACATTTACCTCTAAAATATTTCTTCCCTTTATACAAGCGGCCATAAATTACAATGAAGCGGCTTAGCATTTGGCCGATTATCAATCTACTATGGCGACTCGCCATAATGCCTCCCAGGTTTAACTGAAAAAGACAGTTCAGTAGCTTGTTGACAGCAAACAACGAGAGGATATTTTAGCTGTTCGTTGTAAAGAATTGAAGATCCAACTAACGACATCAAGGCATGCTAAAGAGGAAGCCCTCAAAATGGCTAATTCCCTTCAGGTTCAACTATTCTTACAAATTGAGAAAATCCAGCATGTTAATGCCCTGGCTCAAGAATTGTCAGAGTGCCAAGTTCAGCTCCGGGAAACACAGGCCAGAAAATCTGAGTCCTCTACTGAACTACTGAAGGCTCAATCAATTATCAAAATTTTGGAGGCCTCCCTAGAATCAAGTTGGACACAACTAGAGGGTCTTTCCTTCAAAGTATCTACACTTCTAGGAGCTCTACAGAGATAACCAAACAAATGCGGGCATTACAACTAGAGCATGCCTAGGCCATGACTTCTATGATCCAGCATACTATAGTCATCACCAAAGAGAGAGACGAGCTGAAGACTGCTCTTGCCACTCAAACAACCACTGAGGAAGCTTGGTGGAAGGCATGGGAGTAGGAGTTGTTAACAAAATTTGGTGACAAGGCCATGGAGCTATTTATCCTGGGCTTTAAGGGAGCTAGCAAACAGCATGCCGCTCATGGACATCCTCCCCCGAGTACAGATACCAGCTTCCTGAGCGTGGAGGCTGCTATAGATGAATATCTAGATGATGTCTTCAAATTATGAGACTTCCCTTCTATAGATTGTAAGGAATGACTGAAACAAGACATGTATAAAGTATTAAATTTTTGTAAAGTAGCCTGCATTTCTTTCTTCTTCTAAATTACTGAATCATTACTATTTTAATAAATATATTCTACTTGCTGAGTGGATACCTTCACTTTTTTCATGCTTAACTACCTCTGGCTAAAGACTTTCCTGGTGTCAATCAACTGATGCTCTACCACCATAAGAGTTACTCTGACAAATTCAAAAATAATATACCTTAAAATTATCCCAAGTCATTCCCCAAGTAAGCAAGATCCACTTCTTCTAGGTCACCCTGCATCAAAGTCGGCCCATGTCTGATTAGCCCTTATCCCCTTTGTCGGGAATATGATCAGTCACCTCTTTGTCAATGCTTTGACCATTCCCAACACTAAGCCTTCAATTACCCCTTTCATCATTCTATATTCTTCTTCTTTTTCAAGAAAATGAATTAATGCCCCTTCCCTTCTACAAATACCACTTGTTGGGAATCGATGGCCCGGGTAGAAGGGGGGATGAATAGCCTTTTTTTCGCTTGACGAAATTCGATCGTGTTTGAGAGTTTGTCTACAATTCTTATTAGTGCAGCGGAAATAATGATAACAATAATAAAACACAACAAACACTCATAATACACAATTGATATAACGTGGTTCGGAACCTTAGGGTTCCTACTCCACAGAGCGAGCTCAATGAGCTCTAATGATGCACACACCACTAATAAATCTCCTTCTCGACCACACATCAAAGGTAGAAAAACCTCGTACAAGAAATTACAACAATAATACAAAAAAGTACAAGCAAATACAAAAACAATAATGAAACACAAGTAAAGAATACTTTACCATAATTTCTTTGAACTCTTGCTTGTTTCTTGCTTTGGTTTGCTCTTGAAGGTCTAGAATACAACAACAATTCCCCTTCAAAATGTCCCCAAAAGTCACTACAAACTCCTCCAACTCGAGCTCCTTTTATAACCTTCATCGAGCTAATTTTGTGCCCAATAGTCGACTGCTCATACCCATCAGTCGACTGCTCCTATAGCCGTTATCTCATAACGACTCGATCCAAGCTAGAAAAGTTCCAACGGAAAGCCCATCAGTCGACTGATGCACAGGCAGTCGAGCATTGGTCGAGCCTGTCTTGCTTATGTGGCATCATCCATCAGTCGACTGACCTCCATGGCAGTCAACTACTAGTCCAGTCAATTGCCCAATACTGGCAGTCGACTGCCAATGCCACACGACTGTAGTCGACTCCCATTAGTCGACTGATTATAATCTCAGTTGATTGATAAATCTCAAACATAAGATTTAACCCAAGTATGATGCCCTCATACTTGCTAGACCACCCTTATCCTAGACCTAAGCCTTCTAGCCACCTCTACTAGCCTCGCACCTATCGGATCCCTCCAAGTCATCCATGACTTGTTCATCCATACGCGGATCCCTCCAAGTCATCCATGACTTGTTCATCCATACCCTAGCCTCCAGGTGCTTCTATCGGCTATTGTCATGCTAACTGGGTCTACACCGCCAAGGCTACACACTTGGACTTTCCATGCTAATTCCATGTTTGACTTTCCATGCCAAGGCTACACACTTGGACTTCCCATGCCAACTCCATGTTGGACTTTCCCTTGCCAACTCCCTGTTGGACTTTCCATTTGCCAAGCCTCATGCTTGGACTTTCACCGCCAAGGCTACACACTTGGACTTACATGGCCAAGCCTACACACTTGGACTTTCCATGCCAAGTACACAAGACTTAGACTTCTCATGACAATTACATTGTCATACGTTTTGTCAAAAATCAAAATACTGCTCGAGTTAAACTCGAATCTGGTCAATCGTGACCTGGGCCGATTGCACCAACAATCTCCCCCTTTTTGATGTTTGATAAAAACCACAAACACCTTTGAGTTAGGTCACCTAACTCAAATATCCCAATTCTCCCAAATTAGTAAATCTCACATTCTCCCCCTTTATGACATACATCAAAAAGGCTCTTTCCAAGGGTGTCAATGTCTCATATCCCAATGAGATCTTACAATCTCTCCCTTGGTCCAAAAACATCTAGGATGTCTTTACTCTTCCTAGTGATATCAATCTCATATCACTAAATAAGAGGCAATCCTCATTCTCCCCCTCATGAGGAAAAACACATCCATCATCCCATGATCGATAACCTCCCCCTAAAGGCTTGCTCCCCCTTGACCATTACACTAACAATGTCCTTGGAGAGTCCCCAAGCCTATAAGAACACTAACCAATCGAAATTAAGGTCAAAGATTCAACATTGAACTTTCACCTTCCTTAAAATTCGATACACACCCTAAACAATTCTCCTAATCCATATCCAATGGATTTTCACCCTTCCAATGCTTTCCAAAGCATATCCTAGGGTTAAGAGCAGTTAGGGAACCTAGAAACAGCTGAACATGGGCTAAATATACCTTGTTTATCCAAAATCAGTATTGATAGTCGACTCTATCAGCTACCAGTCGACTGCTCTTAAGGCCAGTCGATTGCCTTCCATGGCAGTCAACTAATTTTTGCACTGTGCAGAAATCAAAATTCAAAAATGAACTTCGAAAAATCATAAGTAATTATACATACATCGAAAAATCATGAAAATTCATATGTATAATACTTAAGTCAATTATTATTGGTGAAAAATATTTGAAAAATAAAATACCCATAAAATAATGAGATTGACATAAAGTTCAAAATTATTGAAAATTTTAATGTTTCGACCCTACTTTGTATCACCTCCTTCAATGGTGATTGCTATCAAAAGATAGACTTCACTAAGGTTTTTCAAAATGATTTTGAAATGATTTTAAAACCTTAATCCATTTTTCTAACATCTCACTTGTATCTAAGGTGTATGAATACACATATAAGTCAAGTGTTCTTGTGAGATGTGGGTTTTGGTTATTTAGGGTTTCATGCATTTTCTAAGCAACTCTATTTTATTCCCTTATACATGAGACTTTAAATCATGTCATTGTCCTTAACTCAATTTTAATTAATGCATGAATAATGATTATGACATAAATGATAACATACATAAGACATGTGCCAATAATCATGATGTCATGGCATATAACATAAACCTAAGCATAACATGACAGTAAAAATTAACCCTAAGCATAATCATGACATTTTATATGATTAAAATGAAATATGATATCATGACATGGCAATGACAAACAAGGTATGATAAATAAAAGGTAAAGGTATAAAAATACCTAAATTTTAGTATTATTTGTCATTTGTTATGATTAAATTCATTTTTGTCATATTACCAGTTATCTCCCAAATGTGCTAAAAACCCAAAATGGCATGCCATGAACTCTAAACCTAAGTTGTGCCAATTTGATCAATTTTTCAAACTTCTCAAATTTAATTGGCACATCCTAAAATCTTTTAGGATATAAATTCTAATCTTATTTCCAAGGTACCCATAACCTTGAAAATGACCTAAAGTGCCAACTTTGCTATGGTTAGGTTAACTACCTTACCAATTCAAGTTGACACAACCTAACCCATTTAGCGTGAAGGGATCACACTCCTAGGAACCCAATACCTATGAGAGCTCCTTGGGTTTACAAGGTATTCACTAAGGATAACTTCCCTAGATACCCTCCTAATGACCCTCCTAGGCTTAGAAGCCTTAGTCATTGTGGTCTTGTCAAGGTTAACCTTAGGGATTGCCTCCCTAGTAACCTTCTTAGTGGTCTTCCTAGGTTTTATAGAACCCTTGGCCACTAGACACATACCATGATTAGCCTTAGGGATGACCTCCCTAGTAACCTTGGTTTTCCTAGACCTAGAAATGGTTCCATAATCGAATGGAACATTGTGATAGGTCTTCTTGGGGTTAGGTTTGGGACCCAAACCATTCTTGCCCCTAGATGGTTCTTGTCTCCTATGACCTAGATTTTGACCATTTGACCCTTGACTTTGATTTTGCATTTTCCTAAGGGTCTTTTCTAGTTTCTCAAGCCTTGACCTCAAGTCTTGGTTTTCTAATTCTAATTTTTCCAATTTTGATTTTTCATTAACCTTTTGGGAAAGCTTCTTCTTAAGCATATGCCTAGACTTTGATGGATCGAGAAGCGTCGCTAGAGGGGGTGAATAGTGAGCGTAAATCTTTTCTTCGTTTCGTTCGAGTAGACAATTAAATGAGTAAACACAGTGGAAAATAAAGAGACACGTTTATTTTACTTGGTTCACAACCCAGCGGTTGCTACTACAAGGCCCTATCGGTCCTAGACCGCGTACGGAGGGCAAAGCACTATAACGTCTCCTCCTCGTTGGAGGTAGGAGACAACGATCACAAAACTGAATGTACGAGGATGAGGCAACAAGCCTACCTCACCTCGTTACGAATAAAAACAACGAATACAATATCGAAATATATTACTAGATGCTGCTGCCGACGAAGAAGATCTAAACTTGTTGTCGCGTCGGCGTTATGACGGTGTTGGAGCGTTGGCGTTGTAAGAGCACTTGATGAATAAACTTGATGATGTTTGGAGTTGGAATCCACCCCTCCTTTTATAGATTTTGCCCTCTGAATATGTCTCCTCTTTTTTTGGAACAGATCATGAAGTTGTATAATTTTTATCGCGAAGTGGTCGCGTCAAACCTTATCCATTTTGACCTAGCGCAAAGGCTGATTAAAGCCATCACTCGGTGATGACTCCCATCACGATCGATGAGCATCGATCAATCGCCCAAAGTCCAACGATCATTGCCGGTGGCCACTTCCCTGCAGTGAGAGGTTAGCTCAGAAAATGATAAATATGATGGTTTCTAACCGTCCGATCTCGACCTAGACCTTCCACAAGAAGTCTTAGTCAGATCGCCGCCTATGGTCGTCCCCGTACAGAGGACACGACCTTACCATCTCTCACTCACACAAGCTTACCTCGATACTTACTGTGTCGCTTTCGCTTCCGGCCTTCCACTCGATTCCTTCGGCTCCCTCCGAAGTCACTCGAGTGTCGCCCGACCACCGCAGCTTCCTCCGAGTGTCGTTAGCCTTCAGCTCTAGCTTTAGTACTTTTCTACATACTCAATTTAGCTCGTGAGATAACGATATAAACTTAACTTTGTGTCTTTGTCATAATCAAAACACAGGTTCGATTATCTGGTGCCCCTGCACCAACAGACTTCTTGGGGTTAATGCCCAAATGATCTTCTACCTTTCTAATTGCCTCCTTAGGTAGAATTTTTCTAGGCTTATCCTTGGACCTAAAATTATCACTCTTAGCACCTAGGCAAAAATATTTATTTTTAGCATGCTCCTTATGATTATGCACAATTGCAAGTGAATTAAAGGCATGCTTTTTAACATAAAGATTTGAAGGTGCATTATTAAATGTTACCTTAGGATTTGCTTTAGAAGCTCCCCCTACATATGATGCTCCTTCTTGGACCTTGGAGACTTGTCTTCCCTTTGGGCATTGACTACTATAATGTCCCTTTTTATGGCATTTGAAGCACACCACGTGCTCCTTACTCTTCCTAGTGGGGACACCAGCATCCTTGACCTTTGGCACTGGTTGAGCCTTCTTGACCTTCTTAGGACACTTATAGTGCCCATATTCCCTACACTCAAAGCACATAATATGATTTTTATTGTTAATTAAAGTGCATGAGTTACCTAGGTCGGTAGAGGCGATATGGGAAGGTTCTTCACTTCTTCCGGAGGTAGATACTTCCTCCAATTCTTCCACCTCTTCTACCGATCCGTATGTTGACTCCTTCTCAACCTCCAAATTCTCACACTCTTGAGATGATGGACATTCTTTCTCAGCTTCCTTCTCTACTTGTGTCGGTTCGATATTTTCTTGAAATTTGACCAACTTATTCCACAACTCCTTAGCATCCCTATAACTCCCTAATCTAGACAAAATATTGTTAGGTATCAATTTTACTAAAAATTTTGTTACCTTAACGGTTGTCTTGAATTGTTGTTATTGCTCCTCGGTCCATCTTGATTTTTCTATCAGCTTGTTGTCTTCATCCCTAGGTACCTCGAAATCATCTTCAATTATTAGCATCATATCAAAATCAGTTTTGAAAATAACTCCATTCTTTTCTTCCACCAAGAAAAGTCTCCTTCGAATTTTGGTGGGCGAATGTTCATGTCAGCCATTTGTCTTGCTTATCGCGGCGGTAAGTTCGATGACAAGATCCTTGCTCTAATACCACTTGTTGGAAATCGATGGCCCGGCTAGAAGGGGGGATGAATAGCCTTTTGTTCGCTTGACGGAATTGGATCATGTTTGAGAGCTTGTCTACAATTTTTGTTAGCGCAGCGGAAATAATAATAACAATAATAAAACACAAAAAACACTCACAATTCACAATCGATATAACGTGGTTCGGAACCTTAGGGTTCCTACTCCACGGAGCGAGCTCAACAAGCTCTAGTGATGCACACACCGCTAATAAATCTCCTCGACAACACGTCGAAGGTGGAGAAACCTCGTACAAGCAATTGCAACAGTAATATAAAAATGTACAAGCAAATACAAAGACAATAATGAAACACAAGTAAAGAACACTTTACAACAATTGCTTTGATCTCTTGCTTGTTTGTTGCTTTGGTTTGCTCTTGAAGGTCTGGAATGTAGCAGCAATTCCCCTTCAAATTCTCCCCAAAAGTCGCTAAAAAATCCTCCAACTCAATATCCTTTTATAACCTGTATCGAGCTGATTTCTCTCCCAGCAGTTGATTGCTTATAACCATCGGTTACGTATTGCTCACCAGATTGTCCTCTGATTCATCGTATAACTTTGGAAAAAGATCAATGGATAATCGATCGTTGCAAACCTATCAATTGTGATTGCATGGCGATCAGCCGATCGAAATGCCTCGCTTCTGGCATCATCCATCGATGATGGCCTAAATGCGGCGGTGAATTGCTAGTCGATCGACTACCCAATATTGGCGATCATTGCCAATACCACATGACTAATTGAACTCGGTGACTCCGTCGATCTAATCATCGGTCGGTGATAAACCTCAAACATGAGGTTTAACCCAAGTATGATGCCCTCATACTTGCTAGACCACCCTTAGCCTAGGCCTAAGCCTTCTAGCTACCTTCACTAGCATCGCACCTATCGGATCCCTCCAAATCATCTATGACTTTTTCATCCATACGCGGATCCCTCCAAGTCATCCATGACTTGTTCATCCATACGTTAGCCTCCAGGTGCTTCCATCGACTATTGTCATGCTAACTGGGTCTACACCGCCAAGGCTACACACTTGGACTTCCCATGCTAACTCCATGTTGGACTTTCCATGCCAAGGCTACACACTTGGACTTCCCATGCCAACTCCATGTTGGACTTTCCCTTGCCAACTCCATGTTAGACTTTCCATTTGCCAAGACTCATGCTTGGACTTTCACCGGCAAGGTTACACACTTGGACTTACGTGGCCAAGACTACACACTTGGACTTTCCCTGCCAACTCCATGTTGGACTTTCCAATTGACAAGCCCCATGCTTGGACTTTCATCGCTAAGGCTACACACTTGGACTTTCGTGGGCAAGGCTACACACTTGGATTTCCATGCCAAGTACACAAGACTTGGACTTCTCATGGCAATTACATTGTCATACGTTTTGTCAAACATCAAAATACCTCTCGAGTCAAACTCGAGTCTGGTCAATCGTGACCTGGGTCGATTGCACCAACACCTCCTGTGAAACCTTCTATCTTCATACTACTTCTTGCTTTCCACTCTGCCGATGGCTCACCCCTCCAAACCAGAAAGCATGACCATTTCTCCAAAACCCCTCACATAAGACCAATAACATATAGCAAAATTTGAGAGTATCACAAGAGATCTAAGAAACCGCCTCCAAGTATCCTCTACACAAGCTTACACCCTTTGCCAGGAGCTGCTCATTGCTCAGTGCAGTTTGGCAAGACTCCGTGTAGCCCACCGAGCTCTTAGCCATCGGTACATGCTAGCTGCCTCTCTTCGCGCCACTAATTCACCCCCCCCCCCAGCATCCCCATAGAGGAAAAGATAATCTATGAGGCACCTTAGTTTTTCTTTTTTGGTATAACTGTAATATTTGTTGGAACTCCAATTAAATGTATTATGCAAAACCTTTCTATCTTATTCCAAAAGAATATGTTGCTTTATGAGAAAATTTTATCCTTGATGCCATTAAACAATCTACCTTCCCTAATAAGAGGTACCTTTAGAATCCCTTCTCCGAGCCCCACATTCACTGTGTATAATAGCATCCTCCGCCTGCTAATGTATTTCTCACAGTTCCACTTGCTTTAGCTCGCTGTCCTCACAGAATGAAATGTATTCCATCGTTCTTACAAATAAAATTAACTCTTCCAATCTATCACTGAAGAAAAATAAAAAATTTCCCTCACATCCGAGTTAGCACTCGACTATTCCGATCCACCACCACATGGGGAAAAGATCTTCGGCTAAAGCCAAGCAATAAAAATAGTGATGATTTGACCTTGGGCTTCACCTAGTAAGATTGGAATAATAAACTTTTTCTTCCATCATCTTCAACAATGCATTTACCTTGAACCCAACTCCTCCGATCTACCACCACACGGGGATGAAAACTTCGGTTGAGGCCAAGCTATAAAAATAGTGACGATCTGATCTAGGGCTTCACCTAGTCAGATTGGAAAAAAATTTTACTTCCGTCATCTTCAATAGTGCATCTACCTTGAACCTTTTGGATCGAGAAGCGTCGCTAGAGGGGGGGGTGGGGTGAATAGCGATCGTAAATCTTTTCTTTTTCGTTCGTTCTATACGCAAAGTAAGCACAGCGGAAAATAAATGAACACGTTTATTTTACTTGGTTCACAACCCAGTGGTTGCTACTCCAAGGCCCTATCGGTCCTAGACCGTGTACGGAGGGCAAAGCACTATAACGTCTCCTCCTCGTTGGAGGTAGGAGACAACGATCACAAAACCGAATATACGAGGATGAGGCAACAAGCCTACCTCACCTCGTTATGAAGAAAAACAAAGAATACAATATCAAAAATATTACTTGATTCTGCTGCCGACGAAGAAGATTGAAACTTGACGTCGCGTCGGCGTTATGACGATGTTGGAGCGTTGGCGTTGTAGGAGCACTTGATGAATAAACTTGATGTGTTTTGGAGATGGAATCCTCCCCTCCTTTTATAGACTTTGGCCTCTGAATTTGTCTCCTCTTATTTAGGAACGGATCATGAAGTTGTCCAAATTTTATCGCGAAGTAGCGCGCAAAACGTTATCCGTTTGACCTAAGCGCAAAGCGAATCGGCGCCATCGGATCGTGATGCCTCCCATCGATCGGACGATTGGCATCGATCGATCGGCTTCCATGTCCGGTCATTGCCCGGCTTGGCCACTTCCCTGTAATAAGAGGTTAGCTTGAAAAATGATAAATACGACAGTTTCTAACAGTCCGATCTCGACCTAGACCTTCCACAGGAAGTCTTAGTCGAATCGCCGCCTACTATCGTCCCCGTAAAGAGGACATGACCTTACAATCTCTCACTCACACGAGCTTACCTCGATAGTAGCTCTCGCTTCCGGCCTTCCACTCGATTCCTTCGGCTCCCTCCGAAGTCACTCGAGTGTCGCCCGACCACCGCGGCTTCCTCCGGGTGTCGCTAGCCTTCAGCTCCAGCTTTAACACTTTTCTGCACACTTGATTTAGCTTGTGAGATAACAATGTAGACTTAACTTTGTGTCTTTGCCATAATCAAAATACAGGTTTGATTATCTAGTGCCCCTGCACCAACAATCTCCCCCTTTTTGATCTATGGCAAACCAACACAAAGTTAAGGGAAATTAAAGCATAAAACAAGTATAGTAAATGATGAATGTCATTTTCAAAAACTCCCCCTTAACCAAAACTCCCCCTTAACCCTTGGTGAGTTTTGAAAGAGATACTTTAGTTCAAAATTAAATAAATTTTGTGTTACTCCCCCTTAACTTTCGCTCTTCTCCCCCTTTTGCCATAAATCAAAACAAATGTTGGGGTTTGTTATGTAAAAATGAAGTTTGTTATAAAAATAGGGGTTTAAAGACAATATGGTATATGCATGCATCAAGATAAATCAACTATGAGTCCAAACATGCGTCTAGCAATAGTTAGATAGATTGGTTCGAGGTGTGTCCCTCTGCACCAATAATCTAAAGGTTTATAATATAACCCTTAGGGTTAGTTTTCTTTCCCCCTTAGTCAAATATATGAAGTATAAGAGATGTAGGGGGCGCTAAACTTTGGCCTAAAGAGTCATTAAGTACAATAGTTGAGAAAATAAGTAGTATTTTGAAGATTGTTTTAAGTATATTTCAATTATCCTTAACATCTCACCCATTCTATGTGTCTCAGAATTTGTTCACCTTATATGTTTTGTGAGATGATTTTAAATTGATTAAAGATAGTCAACCTTGGGTTAGATTCAGATTTAACCTTTAGATCGTTAAGTAACTTTTCGAGAAACTGGCTTCCAGGTCGTGGCGAGGCACAGGGGCCTTCTTTGATCGGAACAACGACCACTTCCTTAGACAAAGCCAAATTCAAGAAAATATCACTTAAGTCACTTAGGGTTACTTCCTGGTCTAACTAGTTTAGGATACGGCGAGGTAGCTTCAGCTAGTTCCACTCGGTCAAGTGCACCAAGCTAGATACGCCTTATCTAGCTCGAATACACGAGACTTTGTTTCCCTAACATACTATCATCTCGCCGCGTCCTGATACTATGTTGTCAAGAGTTGACTAATCATTTACCCTATCTAGCCATTCTAAAAATTAAAGTAAAATATGCAATGGTTTTGCTAAGTAAGCGGGTATACTATTTTAGTGTTAGCTCCCCCTGGACCATTGAACCAATATGGTCTATTCAAATAATGAACTTGATCCTGAGGAATCCAATACTTATTAGTCCTTATATGTGAGTTCAATAAAACCTTTGGGACCCATGCTTGGACTCTTTGATGACTACGATTTACGATAGACATATAAGACCTATTCGTAGTCTTTGACTTAAATCCAAGTCCGGCTTTATTGTACACGGCTCTTTGGGTTCCAAGTAGTCGATTAAGGTTCTTAGATCCCAACGTGAACCTTTCCAACCTAGCCTCAACCTCTTGAACTTGGTCTTTCAAGAGAGAATTCTCCTCCTCAAGTTTTTCAATTTGAGTTGAGTTTCCCTCTTGAACTTGACTAGTTGAAGGGGTTAGAGTAGCCTCTTGCTTGAGGGTTTCAACCTCTTCAAGTAACGACTCAACCCTAGACTCGGACTTAGTTAATTTCCTATTAAGCATTTTAATTGTATTGTAAAGCATACTAATTAAAGAGCGATTAACCTTGACTTTCCTTTGAGTTTTCTCTCGATTCTCTCGAAATAATCTTCGGGGTCGGAGTCGGAGTTGTAGTTGGACTCGGCTTCGGATTCTGACTCGGACTCCTCCGTTCTTGCCATGTAAGCTATGTCTTCTCTGTTGTCCCAAGTTGCATGGAAGGCTTTCCTTGCTCCCTTTTTCTTTTGGTTCTCATTCTTCAATTTCCTTCTTTCTTGTCGAACTATTCTCCGCACAATGTTGACTATTATGGCCTCCTCTTCGGATTCGGATTCGTCTTTGGGTTCGAGTTCATCTACTTGCTTAGTAGGTGGCTTCCTTCTTTGTCCTGCAAGTAGAGCAATACCTCTCTCGGCCCGGACCATGTTAGTTTGCTCATGAAGTTCAAACTCAGAAAATAATTCATCTATCCTAAGCTTCGAAAAGTCCTTAGAGACCTTGTAGACATTGACCATGGATGCCCATAAGGTAGTCCTAGGGAAAGCATTTAAAGAGTACCTTATAAGGTCCCGATTCTCTATGGCTTGCCCGATCGAATGAAGACCGTTGACGATATCTTGGATCCGCGCATGTAGTTGGGTGGCGGTCTTGTGATCCTGCATCTTTAGATTGTACAATTTATTTAAAAGTAAATCTCTTTTACATACCTTAGCATCAGCCGTCCCTTCGTGTAAATCAATCAATTTGTTCCAGAGGTCTTTGGCGCTAATGAATGGTCCGATGCAGTTGAGTTCCTCCTTGGACAAGCCACATTGCAATATTTGGGTTGCTCTTGCATCGGCTTCGATTTGCCTCTTGGTTGCATTTGTCCATTTGTTGAAATCCAAGGCCTCTCCTTGATCATTGGTGGGTAGAGCAAAGCCGGTTTGGATTATTATCCAAGTCTCGACTTGTGTTTTTAGAAAATACTCCATCCGACCTTTCCAATAACGGAAATCATTTCCGTTAAAGAACGGAGGTCAGGTGGTGCTATACCCCTCAATGTGAGCCATTAAATATCTTGCAAAATACGAATAAAAACCAAAGAGAATTCCAAGACTTGGTCTTGGATTAGTAGTGCAGGAAATAATAGGAAATAAACAGAAATAAATAAGGAGAATAAGAAACTAACAAAAACACGAAACTTACGACCTTTGATGTCCCCGAAAGGGTACTAAACGTTGGATTTTGGGGCTGGAAACAGTTTGTTAAGAAATGTAGATCTTTCTGAGAGCTTTGATTTGGTATGTAGATCGTTATGTGAGTCCACTTGTGTGAAAAGTTATGGTCGTTTTACCGTCGGCTACTCCAAGAGAGAAAACTTGCAAGCACACAACCAAAAGAAACGTACCAAGACTTCGTCTTGGATTAGTAGTGCGGGAGGAAAAAGACCAAAAAAAAATACGAATCGAAAAATACGAACAGAAAACCAAAACGTGCTAGATTGGTGGTTTCACCAAATCTTAGCGCCCCCGCTGTGATACCAATTGTTGGATCAAGAAGCGTCGCTAGAGGGGGGGGGTGAATAGCGATCGTAAATCTTTTCTTTTTCGTTCGTTCTATACGCAAAGTAAGCACAGCAGAAAATAAATGAACATGTTTATTTTACTTGGTTCACAACCCAGCGGTTGCTACTCCAAGGCCCTATCGGTCCTAGACCGCGTACGGAGGACAAAGCACTATAACGTCTCCTCCTCGTTGGAGGTAGGAGACAACGATCACAAAACCGAATATACGAGGATGAGGCAACAAGCCTACCTCACCTCGTTATGAAGAAAAACAAAGAATACAATATCAAAAATATTACTTGATTCTGCTGCCGACGAAGAAGATCGAAACTTGACGTCGCGTCGGCGTTATGACGATGTTGGAGCGTTGGCGTTGTAGGAGCACTTGATGAATAAACTTGATGTGTTTTGGAGATGGAATCCTCCCCTCCTTTTATAGACTTTGGCCTCTGAATTTGTCTCCTCTTATTTCGGAACGGATCATGAAGTTGTTCAAATTTTATCGCGAAGTGGCCGCGTCAAACGTTATCCATTTTGACCTAGCGCAAAAGCTGAATCATCGCCATCAGTCGACTGATGCCTCCCATCAGTCGACTGATGGGCATCAGTCGACTGCTCCATGTCCAGCAGTCGACTGCCAGCTTGGCCACTTCCCTGCAATAAGAGGTTAGCTCGGAAAATGATAAATACGACAGTTTCTAACCGTCCGATCTCGACCTAGACCTTCCACAGGAAGTCTTAGTCGAATCGCCGCCTACGATCGTCCCCGTAAAGAGGACACGACCTTACAATCTCTCACTCACACGAGCTTACCTCGATAGTAGCTCTCGCTTCCGGCCTTCCACTCGATTCCTTCGGCTCCCTCCGAAGTCACTCGAGTGTCGCCCGACCACCGCGGCTTCCTCCGGGTGTCGCTAGCCTTCAGCTCCAGCTTTAACACTTTTCTGCACACTTGATTTAGCTCGTGAGATAACAATGTAGACTTAACTTTGTGTCTTTGCCATAATCAAAACACAGGTTCGATTATCTAGTGCCCCTGCACCAACAGAACCCAACTCCTTCGATCCACCACCACACAGGGATAAAAGCTTCGGCTGAGGCTAAGCTATAAAAATAGTGAAGATATGATCTAGGGCTTCGCCTAGTCAGATCAGAATAATTTTTTTACTTCCATCATCTTCAACAGTGCATCTACCTTGAACTCAACTCTTCCGATTCGCCACCACACGAGGATAAGAGCTTCGGCTAAAGTCAAGCTATAAAAATAGTGATGACCTGACTTAGGGCTTCGCCTAGCCAGATCGGAGTAATTTTTTACTTCCGTCATCTTCAACAGTGCATCTACCTTGAACCCAACTCCTTCGATCCGCCACTACACGGGGATAAGAACTTCGGCTAAAGTCAAGCTATAAAAATAGTGACGATCTGATCTAGGGCTTTGCCTAGCTAGATCGGAATAATTTTTTACTTCTGTCATCTTCAACATTGCATCTACCTTAAATGCAACTCCTACAATCTTCCCCACCACACGAGGATAAAAGCTTCGGCTGAGGCCAAGCTATAAAAATAGTGACGATCTGATTTGGGACTTCGCCTAGTCAAATCAGAATAATTTTTTTCTTCCATCATCTTCAACAGTACATCTACCTTGAACCCAACTCCTCCGATCCGTCACCACACGGGGATAATAGCTTCAGCTAAAGCCAAGCTAAAAAAATAGTGACAACCTAACTTTGGGCTTCGCCTAGCCATATCGGAGTAATTTTTTTCTTCTGTCATCTTCAACAGTGCATCTACCTTGAACCCAACTCTTCCGATCCGCCACCACATGAGGATAAGAGCTTCGGCTAAAGCCAAGCTATAAAAAAAATAACAACCTGACTTAGGGCTTCGCCTAGCTAGATCGGAGTAATTTTTTACTTTCATCATCTTTAACAGTGCATCTACCTTGAACCCAACTCCTCCGATCGGCCACCACACAGAGATAAGAGCTTTAGCCAAAGCCAATTTAAAAATAGTGACGACCTGACTTAGGGCTTCGCCTAGCAAGATCAGAGTAATTTTTGTAGGAACTCGGTGACCGCTAGAGAGGCGGTGAATATCGATTCGTCGTAGATGGAAGTCATTTCGTGCTTGCTACAAATTGATTAGTGTGCAGCAGAAATAAAGCAATAACAAATACACACAAGCACAATAGACAATACAATATAACGTAGTTCGGAACCGAATGGTTCCTACTCCAGGGATTGGGCTCTAAAAGCCCTAGTGATGCCAACACACACCACTATAACGAATGACTCCTTCTCGGAACAATCCGGAGATGGAGAAACCTCGTACAAGTGATTACAATAGTAATACAAAGAAAATATAATCAAATAAAAATATGAAATGCAATACAAGTAAAGAAAACAACTTTACAACAACTTTTGATTGCTTGCTTTTGGTTGCTTGAAGAGTAGCCTTGGAGACCCCGAATTGCAACAGCAAATCACCCCAAAGAAGCTCAAGAACAATTGCCAAATCCTTCCTCCATGAGCTCCCTTTAAAGTTGTTCCTTGGGCTGAATTTCGCCTAGCAGTCTACTGATCGGGATCATCAGTCGATTTCCCCTGTAGCCATTGTGAGACAATGGCATGTGCCACGTTGGATAAGTCAAACGGATAGATCATCAGTCGACTGATCATACCCATCACCGATCGATGGCTCAATCACCGAGTGTTCGCCGATCACTGATTGAGAGCTTACGTGTTTGAAAACTTCGACCAGAATGATCGATCTCCATATCGCCGATCCCAAAGCATCACCGATCGCCTGATGGCAAGTTGGCAATGATCGCTAGACCATCTTCCCAGCCAAACCCTAGTTGACATCACCGATCGACCATAGTCCCAAATGATCGATACACCTCAAATATGAGATTTTAACCCAAGTATGGTGCCCCCATACTTGCTAGACCACCCTTAGCCTAGACCTAAGTCTTCTAGCCACCTCCATCAGCCTCACGTCTATCGGATCCCTCCAAGTCATCCATGACTTGTTCTTCCATACGTTAGCCTTTAGGTGCTTCTATCAGCTATTGTCATGCTAATGTGGTCTACACTGCCAAGGCACATTGGGCTTACACTGCCAAGACTCCTCTTGGACTTTACGCCGCCAACCATTGGACTTATGCTGCCAAGACTCCACCCTTGGACTTTACGCCGCCAATATTCCCCTTGGACTTCTCAATTGCCAAGACTCAATCTTGGACTTTCCCTTGCCAACCCATGTTGGACTTTCCATGCCAAGACCCATGCTTGAACTTTCCTTGCCAACCCATGTTAGACTTTCCATGCCAAGACCCATTCTTGGACTTTTCATGCCAAGTACACAAGACATGGACTTCTCTCATGACAATGGTCAAACCATCGTCAAACATCAAGTATGACCTGAATCGATTTCATCAGCAATCTCCCCAACACATGTCAGACATCGATGTCAAACATCAAAACACTACTCGAGTCTGGTCAATCGTGACCTGGGTTGATTGCACCAACAATCTATTGGACTATCCGAGCCACAAAAATCACTTTTTGCATTGCGGAAACCTCAGAAGTTGGCCTCGGATCCGTGTGAAGATTAACAAAAATAATACATGTACGTGTCAAGAAAACTTAAATCTACCTTATATCTACATGATAAGAGCGTTACCCTTGTAGCGACGCCCTTCCCGTATCCCGCTCGTCAAAACGCTTTGCCGGATCTCGAAGAGTGTCAAGTGTACACTCCTCTACAAGTATCCACACGAACAATAGGTGGAGAAGACAACTTAGAGTGTGCTAGCACTCTTAAAAGTCCATGGCCATAAGGATGAGGGAGAGAGAGCTTGAGAGGAGAGGAGGAAGAAGATGAAGTTAATCCACTTCAATTCACAACTAATGCACACATAATGTAGTCGGCCACTTCATGGAGGTTTAAACCATGTAATACCAAGAGCCATGGCTCTTGGTCTTCCTCATGAGGTGGCACCCCATGATGTGTCCATGATGATGTGGAACATCATTATTAGCCGGCCCATGCCAAGTCATCATGACATGGCATTTGGTCAAGTCAAACTTGACCATTCATCTTCCCTCTCAAGTCAAGTCAAACTTGACCTCTTATCTCCCATGGTTGATCAAATCCAACCATTTGATTCAAGTCACTTTAATTTAATGAATCTCTATTCATTAGTTTAAAGATAGTATATAAATCATGCATATACGGGTCCTAATCAAATAATACCATTGATAACGCAGATATACAAGTTCTTACATTACTACCATCCAAAAATACAATAGCATGTATATATATGTACAAAGAAGAGTATCAACTCAAGCAATATACTCATGATACAAAGTCAAGGTATCTAATGGTCTATCCAACAATATATAAGTATCCTATTACAAATAATTATCATCCATGTACTGCATGAATACGATATATAACCAAATGCATATAATATAGTACAATCATATATATATATATATATATATATATATATATATATATATATATATATATATATATATATATATATATGGATGGTTGTGAGTAATATATACATGCAAATATGTTGTATATATATGGTAATATGCAAAGCGCCATAAGATATGGCAATGCAGCATGCATGGTCATGCCTGCACACTCCTACTCGCTAGCACGACCCCAGTGTGGCCTAGGTGGCACGACATGATAACTGTCCCAACTCAACACCAACCACCGCTCTAGAGTGACCGAGTGGGCAGTATGATCAAGTAGAATATGAGCGTAAAGAGCTCGCTACACAATGGGGGTCCCTACTGCTGGCCACTCCGACTGACACTACCAATGAGTGGTCGAGTGCCACACACCCAGGACAACTGCACACAACTCCAACTACCACCATCTATAGTGGTAGAGTGCAACACAACAAATGTTCTGCCCTCACACCAATTACTCCTCGGGGAGTACCCTAGGAGGCAAGATGACTAACGACTCTCTCAACCCCAAGGGAGACTATGTCGTCAGAATGCATGCAAATGACATGAATGTAGTGTCACACGTACAGACATCTACCACAGACTCTCTTTTCAACAGAGAGTTGTACCCATCTGATCAATACACTCTCTATCCTATAGAGAGTCGTACTCAACTGATCGACAGACTCTCTATCCTGTAGAGAGTCGTACTCAACTGATCACAACTCTCTATCCAATAGAGAGTCGTACTCAACTGATCAACGCACTCTCTATCCTGTAAAGAGTCGTACTCGACTAATCATATCAAGCTGGGACCACCGGTCCGTAGCGACACACTAATCACTCTTCACTTAACCATTACACAACACATGGTTGGCAATAAGTATGCAACATACAGGTATTGGAATAAATCCTACCTTTAGGGCATTACCTACCCACAGATGAACCTTTACCCAATTTACAAATCAGGTTATCATTCGTACTCCAACATCTACACCCTGCTAAACATTTATAGATCTACCTACATCACATCTGTAAATCCTTAATCATGAAAAAGGAAAATGTGATATTAACATTTGAGCATATATAGCCAACGACAAGTATCAATTATACGTATAATAAGAGCAAGGTCAAGATAATATGAACACCTAACATGCTCATATTTATGACTAAATCTAAATGCAATTACATCTACCTGACCAGGGTAGGAAATTACCCACCTGCTAAGAAGCTCGGTTTGATGGTCTTCATATCCAAGATCTCTACCTCGAATCAAATATCTGAAATGGTAGAATCCAATATAACCACATGCTAGCATAATCAAATTTTAGGAATAAGAATCTAAACCAATCTTAATCCCTGATTAATTAACCAAATCCCAGAGTGGCATAACCTAATTTCATTCCATCATACTACGATTAACTAACAACCTATCAAACAATAAGCATTTGCAACTATTCAAATATGAACTTACCTCAAACGTTCAATTTCAATAGTCCAATTGGATTCACAAGGCTCCTCACAATCTGTAAATGTAGAAACCATAAACCTCTTAATCCAACTTAGTGTAATAAATCTACACAACCCATTTGAATAGGAAAAACAACTCTTACATCGTCTTCATCGCCTAAAATACACCACAACCCTTCTTGAATCCGCTCCTTGCATCCACCATTCAAGAAAAAGAACAAGGGATAAGAGATTACCAAAACCTAGAAAATAAATCAACATCAATTCGATAATAAAATCGTTACCCACAACGAAGAAGAGTGCACGGTGACCACCGATCGAGCTCACAGTGAGATCGATCTCACCTCAATTGAGCATGGTGACAACAAGGCAATGAAATTGTTGCTTTTGGCTTCAGTCCCATGATGATTGTTGCTGTCGGAATCAACCGAACATGACAAGGGAATCCAGCTCTAATCATCGAGCAGTCCAACACCGAAGGGAAATTCACCCTTGGATCATATAACCTTAGCTGTGCTCTGCCCCAAACCCCTCAGCAGCCATCTCTTCCTACCATCCTCAGTTCACTGACTCAAAACCTGCTCAATTCATGGAGGGATTTCAGCAACCGAAAACCACCGTAGCACCAAAATCTCGTCCAAGGTAAGGCAAATTTGGTTCTTACCTTGCTCCGACGACACTCGGCTAGAAGGATAGCCCCCAAAATTCGACAGAATGAAGCCGCTGTCGAGCCCTCCACTCCCGTTGGCTCTCCCACCCGACGGCACCGCCGATAGTTGCTGGATCGCGGAGAAGCAAGGGCGTCGACCTCCTTCCCCTTTGGTCGGTTTTTCCCACCAAGAGGCATCGGCCACAGCAGAGAGGCCGAGAAGACAGAGAGGTAGAAGAAGTGGCGTTCGTGAGATCGGGGGAAGGAGAAGACACCGGCGATGAAGGTCGTGCACGGCGTTGCAGTGGCCTGTCCGTGGGTCTGATGGAGAGGCCAGTCGAAGGCTTGGTGCTTGGCGGCGGACTGCAGCGGCGCAGGGAAGAAGATGGCGGCAGTGAATCGCTCGCTCAGTAGCAATGATAGAGAGGGGAAATCGCATGGTGGAGAAGAAGAAGCGCCTTCGAGCGAAGGAGGAGAAGAAGAAGAGGTCGCGGATTAGGGAAGGAGTCGGCGGAGAAACTGTTTCGGTCTTTAATGAAAATGGATCGGGTTTGAGATTAAATCTAAATTCGATTAAACCCATTCCATTAAACCTAGGTTCAAATAATTAAATCTAATAGACCATGAACCTAGGTTAGGTTTAAATTAACTCCTAACCATGCATCATCAAATTTAATTTATCCCAAATAGATTTTTTCAAAGCCTATTAAATCTTTCCCCACAACTGTCATAGAAATTTCCAATTAAGTCTAGGAAAATTTCTAAAATTTTAGGAAAATTCCATAGGGTATTTTCCTAATTATTATTTTTTTCCCTCGGTATTTTACATTCTCCCCCACTTATAAAAATTTGGTCCCCAAATTTCTTACTAACATGCAAAATTACTTCAAACAAGTTTTCGAAAGGACCACATACCTTCCTTTAGTGAACAGATGAGACTATCGAGCTCGGATAGTATCTTCTAGCTCTCACATAGCCTCCTCATCGGTATAATGCTGTCATCCAACCTTTACGAGTCAGATGGTATTCGTCCCACTATTGTCGCTCCTTGTGACCCAGGCTCCACCCTGGAATCTCCTCGTAAGTCACATTAGGCTGAAGTGGAATTGCTACCTCCTTCAGAACATGATCAACATGCGACACGTATTTCCTCAGCATAGAAATAGGAAATACGTTGTGAACACCCGCCAATGTAGGAGGTGAAGCCAACCGGTAAGCTACACCTCCAATCCACGTCAATATCTCAAATGGCCAATATAGCGTGGAACTAATTTCCCTTCAACCCAAATCTTGACTCTTTTGATAGGTGAAACTCGTAGGAATACATGATCTCCAACTGAGAATTTCAAAGGCCCTTGCCTCCGGTCCGCATAACTCTTCTGTCGATCCTCCCATGTTTGAATGATATGCTCAGATTGTCCATCAGTCCGCAGATGAAATACGGTACTGAATCGAAGTTCTGCGCCCATAGCTTGTTGCAGACTCTGCCAACATCGCGAGGTAAATCCCGGATCTCTATCAAATGTAATACCCAAAGGCACACCATGCAATCTGATAATCCCTCGATAGTAAACACTACCAGACGATCCGGCCCACGAATAGGTAGAAAGTTAGTTGATTTGGCCAGTTGATCCATGATCACCCAAATCGCATCATGTCCTTTATGGGTTCTAGGCAATCCCATAACGAAATCCATAGTGATATGCTCCCACTTCCATTCCAAAATTGAAATTTTCTAGAGCAATCCAGCAGGTTTTCGATGTTCATCCTTCACCTGCTGGTATACTAAATATCCAGCAACAAAGTCTACGGTATCTCTCTTCATACCATTCCCACCAGTATAAACATCTCAAATCTCGGTACATCCGAGTACCACCAAGATGCATAGAAAATCCCGAATGATGTGTCTCCTATAGCAACTCTTTCTTAAGTGGATGCGTGTCCAGAACACATCCATATTAGAGACGGAAAATTATCTTCTCACAAGAGAAGTCCATCTACCGTCCAAAATCCATTCCACCACACACTTTGTAAGTGTATAGGAGACTATAGTGACCAATCTCACTTATTGCAACTGTTCGCGTTCCAGCAACTCTATAGTAGCTATCCAATAGCTAGTTAAATTCAATGAGCACTTCTGCTCCATACATCCATAAATCCAAATAATAACTACTAAAGTCACGTCATGTATATAACAGCCTATCTTGTAGTTTCTTATCTGTCGTAAGCATAAGATATGTCTTATGCAACTATATCAGATTCGCTCCAATCCCTGAAACGATACATTTGCATACAACATCCTTTTATCTACCCCGGAAGGATTAACTAATACTCGTGTAAAAGTTAACCACCGTCTAGGTCTTGTAACTGGTTTCACCAGCTTCTGACTAAATGATTTCCATCATCACCTTTGTTAAACAAGTCTGTGGTATAGTAATGCCAAACATTCTATCCACATCTATGGAATTAACCAAAACATACAAGGAAAACCACCATCTAAGATGGTCGAGTGTGCAACTCCAACTACCACAATCAACAGTGGCTAGGTTACACAACTCCAACAACCACAAACTGATCCAATCGTGTCCAGGATACATGATTCTCAAATCCAGTGGCAACTAAATCGTTAATTAGTCTAACAACTTAATCAAAACTCATAAAATTCATACTAAGTATGAAATTGTCGTCTCTACACCTGCATCCCCTTTACTCTAAGCTAATGATATATTAATCATCACAACGACAATGATAATTATATGACACCATGTCACTACAATATCAATGCTCCAGTCGTAAATCGATCCTAGAGTATACACAGGTATCCTTAACTGATCTAAATAAATCATCTATCCCCAACGAAGGATATTTACTTTCAACAACTATTGCATTCCATCATCGATAATCGATGCATAATTTCAAAGGTTCATCTCTCTTTCAACAAAGAGTTTCGGATCTTCTCAAGGAGGATTACTGGGATAAATAAATATCCCTTCCAACATCTCCTATAATCGCAACTCACGTTCTTCTAATTTCTATAGTGTTTAACAACACTGATACCAACAAAACTATCACCCGGTCTGTGATCTTCGATACCAAAACCATTTCCGCAATCATTTCGATCATCTACTCCACTTGCCTATACAATGGTAAGCCTTGGATTTCATCCAAAACTACATTCGAATACTCTCGGATTATTCGCACCTCTTAGAGACATTATCATACCATACTCTCACAATTTGACCATCCGTAAGGATATGTCTACAGTAAAAGTATGTCTATCAAAGTCTAAGAGCATCCCTTGACTTCTTAATGGTTGGTCCACATCTCACCTAACGGTAGAGATACCACCGACCCACAAGTCGATGTATAGGAACCCTACTAATCCGAACTAAGAATGTTCTAGACAAAGATACTTGTTAACTACAAGTATCTCTCAATATATTAACTCAGAGGGTAAACTAGGGTAATACCCTGAACGATCAATTATCTGTCGATCTGATCCAAAGGCTCCACGCAGGTCTCGGCCTTTCTCCGAAGAGAACAAAATCAGATCCAACAGTCCGCGATAATTCGATCGCATTTCTGCGATGAATAATCCAGGGATTTCCTAGATCATCTGATCCTATCACTTAATCCTACAAGCTACAACTGTAGAATACCGAATAGATATGACCATCGTCGTATACTCTCTCCTCAGTACAAAGTTAATCCACATCTAGGGGTAACTGTTGTTGTTGTCTGCATGAGTCTTCTACGATGTCTTCTGCTGATGCTGCTTCAGTGTTGATCTCTGCTGAAGGGTAGTATCAAGGAACTCCAACCACGCCTGAGGTAGTAGGTTGTTGCTGATGAGATAACCCAATCTTCTGTGTTGATCTCTATTGTCGAGACAGTGCATCATCCTCCCGGAACACCATCGATAGTCTTCAACTGAGTCTTCAAAATATACCTCCTCAAATGTACTGGTTGCTTACAATAGCAACAGATGAACTGATCCAACAAATAATCTGACTTCACGTGTCTTCGTGATATGCACTGCACGCACATAATCCCTTCGGAGTCTTTGTTCTAATTTCGTTGATGTGCATGAGAACATCCTGATGATCTGTGGTTGGTCTTCTAAAATTGGAAAATAGCTCAAGGCCTATCTATGACTCCGATCTTGCTCCTTTTATCCAACAGTCAGAGACTTTTGACTCTAATAAGTTGACCTGCAATATCTGTTTATCGGTCTCCAACTCTTAAACATTTGTACAGAGTCATTTCTAAACTCTTGACTCAATCAATGTCTTCCGGCAGGATCTGATAGAAGATTCATACCTCCTAATCCAAATGTAAGCCAATAAACCATGGGTGGCTTACAACATCCATTCACCTTCTTGAGCTATTGGGTGAGCATAAGCTCTGCAAGTCTAATGACTCTGTATGATATTCCCGTTATCAACGATCACCCTTCCTAAAGCTCAAGAATTCCTTACAATGTGTCACCGAAAGTGAAACAGGGAAATACTCTCTCTCAACATCACTAAACTATGATCAAGTGATATAATATTCCCTAAAGATTATTTTCCTACATCTTCCACCAAGTATCGGCTTAATCCCGATAATGGTATGCAACTAACTCCACTTTCTCTGTATAACCCGAGTTAAGTACTCAAAAGTACCTTCAAGATTATACAACCCATCACGAACAACTCAAGGATCAAAATCCCTATGAAACACCGTAAACTAATCCTCCACTATCTGCATCAACAATAGTCTACTCGTCTTGTCCATTACCTAACAGGTAATGATCTAACTAGCATAATTAGTGAAATCCCTAAGACTGTAGTCTCTAATTTCCACAAGAAATGTGACGACTTGACCTCTACTTTCCGACTCGGTATTAGTCGGCTCTCAAAGAAAATTCACCTTTTCGACACAGGTTCAAGACTCACAGAGTCCATAGGTCGTTCCCGTGGTCAATTTATACCACGGTTACGAACAATAACCATCACACTATATGTTATTCCCTATTCAAACATTAAATACATAACCAACAAAACCGAGAGTATAAGCCCTAACATCAACTCTGATTGGTCGCCACGGTGGGCGACTTCTACTACAAGTCTGCACAGGTGTCATAACTCTATCTGTATACACCTGTTGAGCAAGTTTAGATAAACATCTAACTAACTATAAGTTATCAGGGATTCTTACCTCATGCTGCTTGGAGCTCAGGCCGCTGTCCATCTCATCTCAGAAAACCAAAACTGAAACAAATCGACTCCCGAGAATCCAAGACTCGAGACAAAAACAACATTGTATGGCATCGCAGAACCTAGGGCTCTGATACCACTAAAGTTGTCATGCCCTTAGAGTATGTCGTGACGAAAAGCAAACCGACAGCATCTCCCCTGTACGTGGCAACATCTCGTGTTAATACAAGGCCCATAGGCCACAACAACAACAACATATATATATATGTAAATACAATAAATACACAAAACACAGCGGAAACATAATACAACATCTCAAACTACACACATGCATACCGGTATGACTAACATATCACAACATAATGGAACCTCGACAAAATCCGAATCCACAAGTCCACAACATAGTACATCATGAAAATTTCAAATACAATACACCCATATGGAAAGCCCAAAATGACCACCAGAGTCTCGGAGATGAGATGAGATATCAGCTAGCGGTGCTCCAAGCTATCACGAAACTTCTACCTATTACCTGGGTGACAGAAAAACCTAGGGTCTGTGGTGGTGAGTAAAACTCAGCACGTAATAGGAAAAATATGTATATATCAAATATCACATGTAATTCAACAACATAACCTAAAGGTACAATAAGTATACCAGTATAGTATATAAATGCATGCATATACCGTCTAACCAAATAAACAACGTATAACGCAGACATACCTGAAAGTATGCTATGCTACTCTGATCCAACCTGAACATATATCCAACATATATAACAGGAAGAGTAATACTAACTCATAATATACTCATGATACAGGTCAAGGTATCTATGGTCTGTCCAACAAATATATAAATATCCGACACAACCGTATAATAGATGCAAGAAGCATGCATGAATATGATGTACAACCAAATACAGCAAGCATAGTATAATCAAATGCAACATCACAATAAGCATATATATATAGACTGCATCTATATATATATTACTCACAACCATCCATATATATATATATATATATATATATATATATACATACATGCAAATATGTATATATATGGTAATATGCAAAGCGCCAAAAGATATGGCAATGCAGCATGCATGGTCATGCCTGCGCACCCCTACTCGCTACCACGATCCCAGTGTGGCCTAGGTGGCACGACATGACAACTGTCCCAACTCAACACCAACCACCACTCTAGAGTGGCCGAGTGGGCAGTATGATCAAGTAGCATATGAGCGTAAAGAGCTCGCTACACAATGGGAGTCCCTGTTGCTAGCCACTCCGACTGACACTACCAATGAGTGGTCGAGTGCTACGCACCCAGGACAACTGCACGCAACTCCAACTACCACCGTCTATAGTGGTAGAGTGTGGCACAACAAATGCTCTGCCCTCACACCAGTTACTCCTTGGGGAGTACCCTAGGAGGCAAGATGACTGACGACTCTTTCAACCACAAGGGAGACTATGTCATCAGAATGCATGCAAATGACATGAATATACTTTCACACGTACAGACATCTACCACAGACTCTCTGTTCAATAGAGAGTCGTACCCATTTGATCAATACACTCTCTATCTTGTAGAGAGTCGTACTCAACTGATCGACGGACTCTCTATCCTATAGAGAGTCGTACTCAACTGATCATAACTCTCTATCTAATAGAGAGTCATACTCAATTGATCAATGCACTCTCTATCCTATAGAGAGTCGTACTCGACTAATCATATCAAGTTGGGACCACCGGTCCATAGCGATACACTAATCACCCTTCACTTAACCATTACACAACACATGGTTGGCAATAAGTATGCAACATACGGGTATTGGAATAAATCCCACCTTTAGGGCATTACCTACCCACGGATGAATCTTTACCCAATTTATAAATCAGGTTGTCATCCATGCTCCAAATCTACACCCTGCTAAACATTTATAGATCTACCTACATCACATCTGTAACTCCTTAATCATGAAAAAGGAAAATGTGATATCAACATTTGAGCATATATAGCCAACGACAAGTATCAAGCATATGGATAATATGAACACCTAACATGCTCATATCTATAACTAAATCTGAATGCAATTATATCTATCTGACCAGGGTAGAAAATTACCCACCTACTAAGAAGCTCGTGTTGATGGTCTTCGTATCCAAGATCTCTACCTCGAATCAAATATCTGAAATGGTAGAATCCAATATAACCACATGCTAGCATAATCAAATTTTAGGAATAAGAATCTAAACCAATTTTAATCCCTGATTAATTAACCAAATTCCACAGTGGCGTAGCCTAATTTCATTCCATCATACTATGATTAACTAACAACCTATCAAACAATAAGCATTTGTAACTATTCAAATATGAACTTACCTCAAACGTTCAATTTCAATAGTCCAATTGGATTCACAAGACTCCTCACAATCTATAAATGTAGAAACCATAAACCTCTTAATCCAACTTAGTGTAATAAATTTGCACAGCCCATTTGAATAGGAAAAACAACTCTTACATTGTCTTCATCGTCTAAAATACACCACAACCCTTCTTGAATCCGCTCCTTGCATCCACCATTCAAGAAATAGAACAAGGGCTAAGAGATTACCAAAACCTAGAAAATGAATTAGCATCAATTCTGTTAGGATGTATACTAAAAAGTCTATCTTTTGTATGAACATCTTTATTTTAAAATAAGAATCAGATGATCATTGTTTGCATATTTTTATGGTTGTGCAATATTGTCTAATATTTTACATTGTAGATAACATGGTGTGTGGTGTCACACGGGAGATCATGTTATCGGCCCCTTGAAAAGTATAAGTAAAGGCTCACTACCGAGATGGCTTTGGACAAACCATCAGAATGGTTGTAGTGTGATTTGGTATTGATTTGTCTTGACCATAGAATCACACTAGTGCACTTTGTGTGTATTGAGCAGAACCGACATAGAGGTGATTCGATTTATTGCTGACTACATAATCGAATCAGACCTCAGATATTATTTAGTACATGCTCTTAATCTCGATATAATAACGGGCACATATACTTAGTAGTCATCTCTTTGATTTACCAATGGGCGAGATTTATAGATCAAATCGATAGGCTCAGTAAGTTGGGAGATGATATTATTTATATGGTGTGTCGTTGATTATAGGAGGAAACTGTGTCCTATATATTAGGATGATGATGTCCCCTTGAGGAGCTCATAAGGTTCATCATGTAAACCCTGCAGGTGGACTTGGTCCGACATGATGAAAAGGTTGAGTGGTACTACTCAAGGAGTTAGATGTTGATTAATTAATGGTCAGTAAATTAATTAATCGACGAACATTCGAGATCTTAAACACGGGGAGAAAATATACAAATAATATATGGAGCCCATATTATCATATGGGGGTTGGTGAGGTAGATCAATGATGATCCTTTAGTGGATTGGATCATCATTAGTGGATCGGATTTTATGTGGGCTTGATCCATGGGTGGCCAAGATCCAACTCCTCCTCATGGTCCCTAATGTAGCCTATTAACACCTCATGAAGCTTAGATCCAATGGATAGAAACAAAACTCTAAGATCCATATGTAGAGATTAAATCTCTAAGATCCGACGGTTGAGATTAAATCTCTAGATCCGACGGTTGAGATTAAATCCCTAGAACCAATGGAGGAGATTAATTCATGACTTATGCCTAACTCTATAAAAGGAGGGCATGGGAGTTGGTATGAACAACATCAATAGAGCTAGGGTTTTGGGCGGCAAGGGAGAGGAATCCTAGTTGAGATAGGATTAGGGTTAGGGTTTGGAAGCTAGGGCGGCACCAAATAAGGAAGGTTTTTCTTTCTTCTTCCTCCTCTTTTGGCCGGCGTCCAACATCTTTCTAGCCCCTTCCAGCCCTTGGCCGGCGCCCAAAAGTCTCTACTCTCTTCTCCTTAGGTGGTGGAAACAAGATATAGGGGTTCCCTTGGTGTCTTGGTTGTTTTCCATCATCTTCTCCTCCTTCTAGTTGGCCGGCGGCAAGGAGTTTGTGTGCTCCTTGTTGGTTGGTTTTAGGGAGAAGAAAAACCTTGTTTCTATTCTTCCTCTTGCTTTGGAAGAGCAAGGAAGGAAGATTTGCGATCTAGGAGCTTCGACTTTTGGTAGAGCGTCACCCACACGACATCCAAAAGGAGGAAGGTCATACATTAGAAGATCAAGAGGTATATCTATTCTCTTTTCTCTTTTGTTTATTGCTTGTTTTTGTTTTTCAATTATAAGCATGTTATAAATCTGTAAATGGATAAATAATACTTGGATCCCGAGCATAAACATGAAAACCGGCGATCCGGACATCGTCTATTCCGCAGCTACTCGTAGAATAGAGGATGGTCGCTTGAACAACTAGTTTATTCAAGTAACCTCTCTAAACGAATAGCACGACGATGACTTGGTGGTTTGGACAATCCCTTTTGTCTAGGATTAAATTTTTTTAATCCGGGGACATCAAAGGGATCGCTATGGACAAGCTACCGAGGTGAAGTGAGAAATGAAGTTTCCCCTCACGGACTCGATAAACAAAACCCTTTAAATTCGATAATAAAATCATTACCCACAGTGAAGAAGAGTGCACGGTGACCACCGATCGAGCTCACAGTGAGATCAATCTCACCTCAATTGAGCACGGTGACAACAAGGCAATGAAATTGTCACTTTCGGCTTCAGTCCCATGATGATAGTTGTTGTCGGAATCAACCGAACACGACAAGGGGATCCAGCTCTGATCATCGAGCAATCCAACATCGAAGGGAAATTCACCCTCGAATCATATAACCTTAGCTGTGCTCTGCCCCAAACCCCTCGGCAACCATCTCTTCCTCCCATCCTCAGTTCACCGGCCCAAAACCTACTCAATTCACAGAGGGATTTCATCAATTGAAAACCACCGTAGCACCAAAATCTCATCTAAGGTAAGGCAAATTCGGTTTTTACCTCGCTCTGATGATGCTCGGCTAGAAGGGTAGCCCCCAAAATTCGACAAAATGAAGCCGCTGTCGAGCCCTCCACTCTCGCTGGCTCTCCCACCCGACGGCACCGCCAACAGTTGCTGGATCGTGGAGAAGCAAGGGCCTCGACCTCCTTCCCCTTTGGTCGGTTTTTCCCACCAAGAGGCGTCGGCCACAGCAGAGAGGCCGAGAAGACAGAGAGGTAGAAGAAGTGGCATTCGTGAGATCGGGGGAAGGAGAAGACGCCCGAGGTCCGATGGAGAGGCGGTTGAAGGCACAGTGCTTGGCGCGGACGCACTGGCAAGGAAGAAGACGGCGGTAGTGAATCACTCGCTCAGCAGCAACGATGGAGAGGGGAAATCGCATGGTGGAGAAGAAGAAGCACCTTCGAGCAAAGGAGGAGAAGAAGAAGAGGTCGCGGATTAGGGAAGGAGTCGGAGGAGAAACCATTTCTGTCTTTAATAAAAACGGATTGGGTTTGAGATTAAATCTAAATTTGATTAAACCCATTCCATTAAACCTAGGTTCAAATAATTAAATCTAATAGACCATGAACCTAAGTTAGGTTTAAATTAACTCCTAACCATGCATCATCAAATTTAATTTATCCCAAACAGGTTTTCCCAAAGTCTATTAAATCTTTCTCCACAACTGTCATAGAAATTTCCATTTAAGTTTAGGAAAATTTCTAAAATTCCTGGAAAATTCCATAGGGTATTTTCCTAATTATTATTTTTTTTCCCAGTATTTTACAGTCACTCTATCCATGACATCTAGATTGACTAATTGAGGCATAGACCATGTCATCCTCTGTACAATCTATATCTTGAACTCCAAGTAGACTCACTCTAATTAAATGAGCTCAATATCTCATATTGACTCATTTGGGCATGGCTATGCACTTAGTGGTCTCACTCTATCAAGAATCATGATGTCACTCCCGTCATATAGGAGGGATAGATCTCATCTACATCACTCACATCCCTCCGCATAATTTGTTACATACCCAGTAATCACCTTTATAGTCCATCCATTTATGGGTGATGTTTGACGAAGCCAAAGTGTGCAACTCCTTATGTAGGGAACCATGGTGACTTCAGGTCCAAGGACTAATAGTCACATGAGAAAGTATATGACACTCATATAACGATCCATGATACTTTCTCATGGCTGGTCATTCAGTATACATTCTCCAATATATACCCATGTGTCAACTTGATATCTCATATCCATGACTTGTGAGATCAAGTCATCGAGTTGACCTACATGCTAGTCTCTTCGCATTAACATTGTCCCTGAATGTTAATACTTGACTAGGAATGATTAAGAGTAGTATTCTCTATATCATCTCATTATCGATTCAACCAATCGATTGATATAGATAAGAACCTTCTACTCAAAGACGTTATTATACTTAGTTATTTGGCACCAATACAAGTAAGTATAATAACTATAAAGAAATGCCTTTATATATATAGGAATATGATACAACAAGTCCATACAACAATCATCACATGATTGGCTCTAGGGCTTTCACCAACACAATCTTCCCCTTTCTGATGTTTGACAAAAACACCCTTAAGTTAGGCCCCTAACTCAAATTCCTTTACCAATTTTCCCAAATTGGTAATTTTACTTTCTCCCCCTTTTTGACGTACATCAAAAAGGTTCTCCAAAGGAGGTCAATGTCTCATATCCCAATGAGATCTTACAATCTCCCCCTTGGTCCAAAGACACCTAGGATGCCTACAATCTTCCTAGTGATAAGTCTCATATCACTCAAGAGAGGCACTCCTATGAAGTCTCCCAATTTCCAAATTGGGCATCTCAAATTTCTATTTATCCCTCTCATGAGGAAAAATAACATCCATCATCCCATGATGGATACCTCCCCCTAAAGGCTTGCTCCCCCTTGACCATTGCACCAACAATGTCCTTGGAGAGTCCCTAAGCCAATAGGAATACTAAACCATCAAAAATAAGGTTAAAAGTTCAACATTGAACTTTCCCACGCCTTAAATTGATACACACCCTAAACCAATTCTCCTAATCCATATCCAATGGATTTTCACCCTTTCTAATGTTTTCCAAAGCATATCCTAGGGTTATGAGTGGTTAGGGAACCCTAAAATAGTTGAAATTGGATTAAACAAACTTTGTTTACCCGAAATCAGCCTGACAATCGACTTTATCAGGCAACAGTCAACTGTCACTCATCATCAATCGACTACCATCCATGGAAGTCGACTGATAACTGAAAATTCTGATTTTCAATTATCAGAATCGAATTTCTAAAATTGATAAATAATTCTACGTATTTTGAAAAATCATGAAAATTCATACGTATAATACTTATTACCAATACAATGGGTGAAAAATATTTAAAAAATAATTTGCCTATAAAATAATGAAATTGACACAAAGTTTAAAAGTGAAGAAAAACTTCAATGTTTTAGCTTACTTTGTATCAACTTCATCAATGGTGATTGTTATCAAAATATAGACTTCACCAATATTTTTCAAATTAATTTTAAAATATTTTTAAAATCTTATATTGGATCATATTCTTTGGGCTTAATGTACATAGCTTGAACATAAGCTTTTCCAATGATCCACACATGATTTTAGATGAGTTTGAGTTCATCTATATGCAAAAACTATGCACCTTGAACTTAACTCATATCCTAGCATCTCACATGTATCTAGAGTGTATCAATACACATACATGTCAATGTAATGTGAGATGTGGGTTTTGTTCATCCTAGACTAGGGTTTCATACATTTTCCTAAGGCAACACTACTTGATTCCCTTATACATGGGACTTCAAGTCATGCCATATGTCCTTAATTCAATTTTATTAATGCATGAAATGATCATGGCATAAATGATGATATAAATAAAACATGGTCAATGATCATGATGTCATGGCATATGATTAAATTTAAATCTACATGACACTAAAAGACAAACCCTAAACATAATCATGACATTTATATGATTTAAATGAATATGATGTCATGACATGTTATATGGCAAATCAAGCATGGCAAATAAAGTGGAAAGGTATATAATACCTAAATTTTGATATTAGTTGACATTTGTCATTATTAAACCCATTTTTTCATATTATTAGTTTATCTCCCAAGTGTGCAAAAAACCCAAAATGGCACACCTCAACCTCTAAACCTAAATTGTGCCAATTTAATTGATTTTTCATAATTCTAAAAATATATTGGAACATCCTAAACTCTTTTAGGATTTGAATTCAAACCTACTTCCAAGGTATCCATAACCTTGAAAGTGACCTAAAGTGTCACCTTTACTATGATTAGGTGAACTACCCATTCATTCAAGGTTGGCACACCTAAACCCATCTAGCGTGAATCGATCACGCTCTTAGGAATCCAATACCTATTGGAGCTCCTTGAATTTACTAGGTATTCGCTAGGGATAACTTCCCTAGATACCCTCCTAATGACCCTCCTAGGCTTAGAAGCCTTGGTCATTTTGGTCTTGCCTAGGTCAACTCTAGAGGTAACTCCCCCTTTGACCTTCTTAATGGCTTCCCTAGGTTTCCTTGAAACCCTAGCCACTAGGCACACACCTTGGTTACCCTTAGGGATGACTTCCCTAGTAACCTTTGTCTTCCTAGACCTAGGTTGTGTTCCATAATCGAATGGAACACTATGATAGGCCTCCTTGAGCTTAGCTTTGTGACTCAAACCTTTCTTGCCCTTGGTTAGACCTTGCTTCCTAAAACCTAGGTTTTGACTCTTAGACCTAGATTTTTGATCCTTTAACCCTTGAATTTGATTTTGCATTTTTACAAGGGTCTTTTCAAGTTTTTCAAGCCTTGACCTCAAGGCTTGATTTTCTAACTCTAATTGTCCAATTTTTGATTTTTCATCTATTCTTTGGACATGAGACTTCCTGGGCATATGCCTAGTCCATTTAGAGTTAAAACCTAGGTGGTCCTCAACTTTCCTAATACTTGCCTTAGGTAAAATCATTTTTATGGACATTAGTCCCAAATTTCTCCTTATTCCTAAGGTTGACACTCTTAGCACCTAGACAATAAAATCTATTATTTCTACTAGCATGCTTTTCATGATGAATTGCAAGTGAATTAAAAGCATGTTTTTGCCTATAAATTAAAGAAGGTACATTAATAGATTTTACCTTAGGGTTTGCCTTAGAGGCTCCCCCTACTTGATGCTCCCTCTTTTCTCCTAGGGCATTGACTCCTATAGTGGCCCCGTTATTGGCACTTGAAGCACACCACGTGCTCCTTGCTCTTCTTGGTAGGGACTCCGGCTTCATTGGTCTTTTCATTGACTTTTGGTGACAGTGAAGTCTTTTTAACTCTTTTTGGACACTTACTCTTGTAGTGTCCTTGCTCCCTACACTCAAAGCATATAATATGAATTTTATTCTTAATTGAAATGCTTGAGTTACCTAGGTCATCGATGGTGGAAAGGGCCTCTTGAGCTCGTTCATCACTTCTCCCGGAAGTAGATGGCTCTCCTTGCTCTTACCCTTGTTCCGAAGTAGACGGTCTTTCCTCCCCCTCAAACCTTGAAGCAGAGGCTTCTTCCATCTCTTCTTCCTCTTTCGATCCGGATGTTGATTCCCTATCAGCCTCCGAATCCTCAAGCTCTTGGGATGAAGATGTGCTTGCTTCTTCTTGAGCTTGAGAGGATGAGCACTCCTCTTCTTCTTCTTCTTCTGACTCTTGGATCGGTTGAGGGTTCTCATGGAGCTTGGCCAATTCGCTCCAAAATTTCTTTGCATCCTTGTATTCTCCTAATTTGGACACAACGTCGTTAGGAATTAAATCGCTCAAAAATTTGATTACCTTATTACTCCTCTTGAATCCTTGGAGTTGTTCTTCGGTCCACTTATTCATTTTGAGGAACCCTCCCTTAGGCCCTCTTGGAAATTTGAACTCTTCCATCAAGGTGGCCCAATCATCTAAGTCCATCATCATGATGAAGTCTTCAATTCTCCATGAATTGAAGCCTTCTTGTCCATAAAGTGCATACGGGACCGGTGTGTTGATGTCCCATCCTAGTTATTCTTCAAAATCCATTTGTTTGCCCTCTAGCGGTGCTCTCTTGGTTAGTCCGTAGAAGAGCGGCCTCGCTCTGATACCAATTGTAGGACCTTTGTGACTGCTAGAGGGGGGTGAATAGCGATTCATCATAGATGGAAGTCGTTTCGTGCTTGCTACAAATTGATTAGTGCACAGCGGAAATAAAGCAATAACAAATACACACAAGCACAATAGACAATACGATATAACGTGGTTTGGAATCAAATGGTTCCTACTCCACGGATTGGGCTCTAAAAGCCCTAGCGATGCCAACACACACCACTATAACAAATAACTCTTTTTTGGAACAATTCGGAGGTGGAGAAACCTCGTACAAGTGATTACAATAGTAATACTAAGTAAATAGTAAATACAATCAAATACAAATATGAAATGCAATACAAGTAAAGAAAACAACTTTACAATAGCTTTTGATTGCTTGCTTTTGGTTGCTTGAAGAGTAGCCTTAGAGACCCCAAATTTCAATAGCAAATCGGCCCAAAGAAGCTCAAGAACCATTGCCAAATCCTTCCTCCACGAGCTCCCTTTAAAGCTGCTCCATCAGCTAGATTTCGCCTAGCAGTCAACTGATCAGGACCATCAGTCGACTGCCCCTGTAATCGTTGTGAGACAACGACATGTGCCACGTTGGATAAGTCCAACGGATAGACCATCAGTCGACTGATCATACCCATCAGTCGACTGATGGCTCAATCAGTCGAGTGTTCGAGCTGATCACTCAACTGGAGAGCTTTCTGTGCTTGAAAACTTGACCAGCAATCAACTGATCTCTAGATCAGTCGACTTCCCGATGCTGGTAATCGACTGCTAGGCCATCTTCCCACAGTCAAACCCTAGTTGACTCCCATTAGTCGACTGACCATAGTCTCAGTCGACTGATACACCTCAAACATGAGGTTTTAACCCAAGTATGGTGCTCCCATACTTGCTAGACCACCTTAGCCTAGACCTAAGCCTTCTAGCCACCTCCATCAGTCTCACGCCTATCGGATCCCTCCAAGTCATCCATGACTTGTTCTTCCATACGCTAGCCTTCAGGTGCTTTCATCAGCTATTGTCATGCTAATGTGGTCTACACCGCCAAGGCACATTGGGCTTACGCTGCCAAGACTCCGCTTGGACTTTACGCCGCCAATCATTGGACTTATGCTGCCAAGACTCCACCCTTGGACTTTACGCCGCCAATATTCCCCTTGGACTTCTCAATTGCCAAGACTCAAGCTTGAACTTTCCCTTGCCAACCCATGTTGGACTTTCCATGCCAAGACCCATGCTTGGACTTTCCTTGCCAACCCATGTTGGACTTTCCATGCCAAGACCCATGCTTGGACTTTCCTTGCCAACCCATGTTGGATTTTCCATGCCAAGACCCATGCTTGGACTTTTCATGCCAAGTACACAAGACTTGGACTTCTCTCATGATAATGGTCAAACCATCGTCAAACATCAAGTATGACCTGGGTCGATTACATCAACAATCTCCCCAACACATGTCAGACATCAATGTTAGACATCAAAGTCAAACATCAAAATACTACTCGAGTCAAACTCAAGTCTAGTCAATCATGACCTGGGTCGATTGCACCAACAATTTTTTCTTCCGTTATCTTCAACAGTGCATCTACCTTGAACTCAACTCCTCCGATCCGCCACCACATGGGGATAAAAGCTTTGGCTATCATCGAGCTGTAAAAATAGTGATGATCTGATCTAAGGCCTGGCCTTGTCAGATCGAAATAAGTTTTGTACTTCCATCATCTTTCATAGTGTATTTACCTTAAACCCTACTCCTCCGATCTGCCACCGCATGGGGATAAGAGCTTCGATTGAGGCCAAGCTATAAAAATAGTGACGACCTGACTTTGGGCTTCGCCTAGCCAGATCGGAGTAATTTTTTACTTTCGTCATCTTCAACAATGCATCTACCTTGGACCCAACTCCTTCGATCCGCCACCACACTAGGATAAAAGCTTCGGATATCACCGAGCTGTAAAAATTGTGACAATCTGATCTAAGGCCTTGCCTTATCAAATCGGAATGACTTTTGTACTTCCGTCATCTTCCATAGTGTATTTACCTTAAACCCTACTCCTCAGATCCGCCACCGCACGGGGATAAAAGCTTCGGCAATTGCCGAGCTATAAGAATAGTGACGGTCTAATCTAAGACCTTGCTTTGTCAAATAGAAATGAATTTTTTACTTCCATCATCTTCAGCAATGTATTTACCTTGAACTGAACTCCTCCGATACGCCATCACACGGGGATAAAAGCTTCAACTATCATCGAGCTATAAAAATAGTGACGATTTGATCTAATGCCTTGACTTGTCAGATTGGAATGAGTTTTGTACTTCCATCATCTTCCATAGTGTATTTACCTTAAACTCTACTCCTCCGATCCGCCACTACACGGGGATAAAAGCTTCAGCTATCACCGAGCTGTAAGAATAGTGACGATCTTATCTAAGGCCTTATCTTGTCTAATCAGAATGAATTTTTTTTACTTCCGTCATCTTCCATAGTGTATTTACCTTAAACCCTACTTCTCCAATCTGCCATCGCACCGGGATAAAAGCTTCGGCTATCGTCTAGCTGTAAAAATAGTGATGATCTGATCTAAGGCCTTGCCTTGTCAGATCGGAATGAATTTTGTACTTCCGTCATCTTCCATAGTGTACTTACCTTAAACCTTACTCCTCCAATCCGCCATCGTACGGGGATAAAAGCTTTAGCTATCGCCGAGTTGTAAGAATAGTGACAATTTGATTTAAGGCCTTGGCTTGTCAGATCTGAATGATTTTTTTACTTCCGTCATCATCCATAGTGTATTTACCTTAAACCCTACTCCTCCGATCCGCCACCGCACGGGGATAAAAGTTTCGGCTATTGTCGAGCTGTAAAAATAGTGACAATCTGATATAAGGCCTTGCCTTGTCAGATCGGAATGAATTTTGTACTTTCGTCATCTTCCATAGTGTACTTACTTTAAACCCTACTCCTCCGATCCGCCACCACACGAGGATAAAAGCTTCGGCTATCGCCGATCTATAAGAATAGTGACGATCTTATATAAGGTCTTACCTTGTCAGATCAGAATGAATTTTGTACTTACGTCATCTTCCATAGTGTACTTACCTTAAACCCTACTCCTCCGATCCGCCACCACACGGGGATAAAAACTTCGACTATCGCCGAGCTATAAGAATAGTGATGATCTGATCTAAGGCCTTGCCTTGTCAGATCGGAATGAGTTTTGTATTTCCATCATCTTCCATAGTGTATTTATCTTAAACCCTACTCCTCCGATCTGCCACAGCACGGGGATAAAAGCTTCGACTATCACCGAGCTGTAAAAATAGTGACGATTTGATGTTGGGCCTTGCCTTGTCAGATCGGAATGAATTTTGTACTTCCATCATCTTCCATAATGTATTTACCTTAAACCCTACTCCTCCGATTTACCACCGCATGGGAATAAAAGCTTCGCCTATCGCCGAGCTGTAAGAATAGTGACGATCTGATATAAGGCCTTGCCTTGTTAGATTGGAATGAATTTTTTACTTTAGTCATCTTCCATAGTGTACTTACCTTAAACCCTACTCCTCCAATCCACCATCGCACAGGGGTAAAAGCTTCAGCTATCGCTGAGCTGTAAGAATAAAAAAAGGCTCAACCCACAAATAAATCATGTCTAAACCTTCTTTATGACCCGTATCTTTGCCCACATGCCCAATTATCTTACTTAACAAGAATACACTACCCTCTGTCAAATTCGACTCCTGGTCTTCCCCTTCTTCATCCTCTGCTCTTCCCTATCTTCGAAACCCTTCCAACCATTTCTTCGTAGTGCGAAGATTCTCCTTTTCCCCTTGTATCGCCCCCAATCCTTCTTTCCTTTTGACAAGATGAAAGCTCACCTAAGGAATGCGACTCTTCGACAACTGCAAGATGAACAGATGAACTCCATTCAGATGCTTGCCAACCCCGAACCACCGCCCACTGCTTCGGCTCCCATGGAGCCCCTTTCTGTCGCTTCCTTCTTAGCATCGCCTTTCTCTCCCTTGACAATATCGTCCTCTACTTCCCCACGGTCTTCTACCACTAATCTCCCACAAGAATTGCCATCTTCCCCTCCCTCGGTTGTATTATCACCAAACCCTAGCCTTCCTTCTTCTTCACCCCCACTTCTTCATAGCCCTGTGCCGCCTCCACCTTTCCTAAATATCAAAACTAACCTGCGGGGTGCTGCATGCCGGTGAATTTAGGAAGAAGATGCCTCTACCATTTACCCCTCTTCTTCGCTTGTTTCGCTTACACACCCTGAATTAACTCTTGTCATGTTTCCCTCTTCTCCCATTTTATCAACCCTACCGGAACCATTACCTCTCCCTTCAGATACCCTCCTTTCTGCCAATCCTCCTATGGTCCCTAACGACTTCCATCAACGGTCCAGCCCTAGTTTCCCCTCTGGTGCCCTTCCTAGGCTGAAGAGGGGCTTCCGATTGTCAAATCCCCTTTGCATACTTTCTCTCCTTCCGTTGTAGCCTCTACCCCGATGTCTATATCACTCGTACAGCCAAATTCCCCTCTTCCTACTTCCCCTCCATCTGCAAAGTGTACCCACTCTTCTGCAGTTCAACCGACAATTTCTGACCCCATTCCTCCACCATTAAGCCTCCCCTTCCCATCTTCCACCTCTGTCTTCTCCAAAGGAAGTTCTTTAGTTGTGGCCCTTTTTCTCATCACTTCCACATCCTTCCTTACAACTGGCATTCCTATTTCCCTACCAGTTACGACCTCCCCCATTTCCCTTTCTTCTTCCCCTTCATCTTCAGAACCCTTGAGTTCCCCTTCTTCAAGCCAAAACCCTAACCCCCTACCTTGTAATAATGTTTCCCCTTTTTCTCCGGAACCTCCCCTCTTTTTCCTCTTGAGCTAATAAAAAGTTTCCATGTGGCACCTTATCCTTCACCAATTATGAGTGAAACAACCCTTCTCATTTCTTCTACTCTTCTTCACCTTCTGCAAGAGACTCCCGCATCCTTAATTTGGATGAATTAATACCGTGAATGGAAAGTTTGCAACATGCTCTGGAACTGGTAAACTTTTCTAAGCCATTCTTGCATGCACCTTCAATAGTTACCCTTTCTCTAATTTGTTGTATTTAGGTAATGACGAATTATCAAGAGCTGAAGCACTTCTTTTCCCATTATCAAATACAGATTTAGCAATAAACTTTGTAGCAATGCATCACCAATTCAGCATCCCAGGAAAAATTTAAGCAGAGAGAAAAAATTTCGCTCCAAGTATTGTCCCAATGTCATGCTCAGCTATCAGAGGCTCAACGGCAACAACAAAGAGATGTCGAGACTAAAGCCACCCTACAAACCCAAGTAAGTAGAAGGATTTGCCATAGTTCAGCTTTAATATTAGAGAGGAATCAAGCCCTTTCTCAAGTGCACCGGCATGAAGTTTCCTTGCAGCAAGTGAGGCACGAAGTTGCCCGCACCAGGGCCTATACTACAACTGTGGAAGAAGTTTCAGCATCAATGCGATTGGATTTGGTGGACATGTCAAGAGTCATACAGCAAGACCATGCCTCTCAATCTCAAGGCATGTATATCTTGACTGATACCATTGCTCAGACATCACGCCAGTACCACCGAATCCGGCAAGATTTCTTGGAGCACCGAGAGTGTTACATCAAGTTTCGCTAGGATGTACATGCCGCTGACAGACATCGACAAGAACGTTTGAAGCCCTTGATGCAAGCCACTTCAAGGATGGTTTCAATGAGGCAGTCAAACAATATGCCTCGTAACTTTTCTATTTTTCTTCTTCTTTTGCCTATAAATAGTTACTGATTTCAATGATATGGAAATGTATTTGAGTGGCATTTCCCCTTTTTTAATGATTAATAGAAAACTTGTAAATGATAACTCTTCTCATTGATGTCTCTCAATTACATGGTATAAAAATATTTCAAATGCACAACATTCCAGGGCCTAGGCAACTCCTTGCCCTCAGCATCTCTTAAGTAATATGCTGACTCAGCAACTCGGCGAGTGACTGTATATGGTTCTTGTTGGGTTTCTGGGGCACCGATGTGGGCGTGTGTTCGAACATGTTTCGAAAACATACACAGCGGAAGCAAATAAAAATGTGTAATAAACTATTTTATTACATCACACACACCACATGCATACAGGATACAACAGTGTAGACATAATCGATAATTTAAATTTTGCAATAAAGGAAATTTATACTAGGTATACCTGACGAATTACGTGTAATGGAAATGACTTCAACCTTAGCAACCCTCGCAAGTTTCGCCTCAATCTGAGTCCACGCCGAGTATCGTCGGGATAGCTGCACAAAGCTACATGCCCCATCTTGATGAGAGAAACTAATCTCATGTCGAAGACGTTGTGATCCGAGAGACGATTACAAAACAAGTTGTACGAACTTTTTTTCTCAGAAGTGTCGGCGAATCAAATTGGCCGACTACTGATGAAGGTGGTGGCGGCGCTGGGCGATGGTGCGGCTGACGCGGTGGTGGTAGCGTAGGGGGAGGCGGCCAAGGCATGGGTGGAGGCAACCAAGGAGCCAGCGCATAAGAGAGGAAGAGAGGAAGATAGAAATGTGGCTAGGGTTTTACAAATTCTAACTCGTCCATGAAATTTATCTCAACCCTCTTACTTATAGAGAATGTGTTTCTTGACCATCAAGAAATCTTCTCTCAACAGTTATTGGTTCACAACCAAAACCCGTTAACCCGATCCATTAATTTAAGTTAAAATAAACCAAACCGCGTTGGTCTATTTTAAGTTAAAATAAACCAAACCAATTTTGGTTCATTCGTTTAAAACAAACCGAACCCCTTTGGTTTAATTTCCACCATTGGATTAGAACCAAACCAATCTAGTTAATCCATCATGGCTTCAAAAGACTCGGCCCATCCATGCTTCCGATGCGACTGAAATAATTTCACGCTCACTCCTTGTTTGGTCCAACCAAACCAAGTCTCACTCGATTTAAATCTCATTCTCAAGCTCGTTTTAAATCCTTTGGATAATATTTGTAGTACGTGTGACCAAATAGGTTCCCAGTTTATATTGGTCATCTATAATTAACCATTAATTATAGAACAATTCACTCATCTTATACCCTCTTGGTTTAGGACATGGTCTATTGTGTCAGCCCCCACTAGGCTAACTATGTCACACCTAGCCCAAGTATCTTTTCCTCGTCCTGTGGATTCTAGTTACTGCACATGTATCCAAGAGTACCATACTCTAAATATGTTATGCTTTGGCCAAAGACTTTAGTAACAATCCGACGATATGCCATAGAGTATATATCTCATCGCAAGGAGTGGTGAATCCTCTGTAGGTTATTCAAACACCTTCGGCCACTTCGACTTATACCTAATCATCTCAGGTAAACATCTCCTCGGAGATGCTTGCTTAAGATGTCAAAGCATAAGTCTCCATGACCAAGATGACTTGAATACCGCAAGTCGAAGGAACATCACACTTAAGCTGAAGTAAGGACTTCATTGATATATTTATATATGCAGAGAACCATATGAAGTGTTACAGATGGTCACTCCAATGAACTAGTTATCATAACTAGCATCCACGGTTAACTCCGGACATCCCAATGTCACTAGCCAGTGAGAAACAACTGCTTGGATAAACCAAAGAGTACAACTCGTGCTAGTCTCAATAGAATTGATGGTGTATGAATGCATCAATTCATCGACTAGAGATAATTCTAATACATCACAATTACACATGTAGAGATACACACTAGTTGTGATCCAATCACAAATTCTCTTATGTTGTGAATCATATTGTGGTCATTCAGTAAATGAGTTTAAGATCCAATCAAATACATGAAAACATGTATACTCAAATAGTGAATCTTCATTTATCAAATAAATGATACAACCATAAGGTGATTGCCTTAGGACACCTCTCATATATAACTAACAAATTCCCACTTGGCCTAATGTCAATCGCCATGGTATCCAATACCATAAGCTCTAACATGACCCTCAAACTTTCTTTAAGGTAAGGCCTTAGTTAAAGGGTCCACTAAGTTTTTTTCAATGGGAATCTGTTGGTGCAATCGGCCCAGGTTGACTTGAGTTTGACTCGAGCAGTATTTTGATGATAGACAAAACTTATGACATGGGATTGTCATAGGAAAGTCCAACATGGAGTTGGCATGGAAAATCCAAGCATGGGGCTTGGTGTGGGAAAGTCCAAAGCATTGTGAAGTCGTGCGCTTGGTGCTTGGTGAGAAATGCACTACAAAGTTGTGCGCATGGTGCATGTGGAAAGTCTTGAGGACTTGGCAAGTTCACCAGGCTCGGGGTCCTTGAGTCGGCAAAGGATGGCATTGCAAAGTCGTGCGCTTGATGCATCTGAGGGACCGTCGGACGGGGAGCGAATGGAGTGAGGCCCAAGGGAAGCATACTTTGAGGGAAAGAGACAAGAAGGATCCGTGCGCTTGGCGCATCCGAGGGACATAGGCCGAGGGAAGAGAGCTTCGGTGGGGAACTCCATGAGGGATGAGGTGGACTTGGCCAAGTGGCTAAGACTGAGTATCGGATGCTCAAACAACTTGGGTTTGAGGTTTTACCCGACATCGATCGCATAGGTGCCGATCATTGCTCTTAGTCGACTAGGGTTCACCGGTGTTCCGTCCGGTGATCGATCGAGGATGTCGAATCGATCGTTGATTGCACCATCGATCGTGATGAGGATATCGATCGATAGGGGTGTTTTCATCCACAGAATGGTTTCCAGTCGAGTGCTCGCGCCAGCACTCGACTGATGGTGTTACCAGTCGACTGATGGGTATCATCAATTGACTGATGGGTGATCCATTGGAACTTAACCAACGTGGATCTGGCCATTGTGAGACAACGACTACAGGACCAGTCAACTGATGGTCATGATAAGTCGACTGATTGGTGTGAAATCAGCTTGATGTAGGTTATAAATGAAGCTCAAGAGGGAGGATTTCGCCAAGACTTTAAGGGAGACATTGGAGGGGAATTGTTGTTGCATTCCAGACCTTCAAAAGCCAACCAAAGCAAGCAACAAACAAGCGATCAAAAGCAATTGGTGAAAAGTGTTCTTTGTATTGTATTTGTATTCTTGTTTGTATTTCATATTACTTGTTGTAATAGCTTGTACGAGGTTTCTCCACCTCTGACGTGTTGTCGAGCAGGAGTGGTTTAGTTAGTGTCGTGCGCATAACTAGAGCTCGGTGAGCTCGCCCGTGGAGTATGAACCATTCGGTTCCAAACCACGTATATTGTCGTGTCTTGTGTGTGATTGTTTATTGTTGTTATTTCTATTGTTATTCCGCTGCGTATATTAATGACAATTGTAGACAAGTATGCAAGAATGATCGTATTCCGTTCATACGATGATTGAGGGCTATTCACCCCCTCTAGCCGACTATCGATCCCCTACAAGTGGTTATCAGAGTGAGGAGCTTGTCGAGGACTAACCACCGACACAAGCACTACAAGATGGCCGGCTACAACCTCCAACCACCAAAATTCGAAGGAGATTTTCAATGGTGGAGAAGAAAAATGGAGGCATATCTAGAAACTGATTTTGATTTCATGCTAATCTTAGATAATGGTTTCAAATTGCCTAGGGATAAAAGCAATAGGCAAATTGAAAAGTCAAGGTGGACCCAAGACCAAATAAAGGACTTTGAGACAAATCTCAAGGTAATCGAATTACTTAGTGATTTGATACCTAACCATATTTGGTCTAGATTAGGAATTTTTAGGGATGCAAAGGAATTATGGGATAAGGTAATGAAATTCCAAGAAAATTCCTAATCGGCACAAGTAGAGGAGATTGCCGAGAAAGAAGCACCCACCACTTTTGAAGATGTTAATGACTTGGTGGAAACCTCCACCTCTAGCATTGAGGGGGAGGAAAGGGTCTCCATTCTGGAGTAAAGTCAAAATGAAGCATCTACCTCCGGAAGATGTGATCAAGAGGCTTCCACCACCTCCCTAGGTAACTCAAGTATTTTGATTTTAAATAAAGATCATATAATATGCTTTGAGTGTAGGTGAAAGGGCATTACAAGAGTAAATGCCCTAAATTGGCTAAGGAGAAGGTTCAACCAGCACCAAAAGTCAAAAATGCTGGAGTCCCCACAACTAGAAGCAAAGAGCACATTGTGTGCTTCAAATTCAACCAACGGGGACACTACCGAAGCCAATGCCCTAGGGGGAGGAAGAAAGGGCAAGAAGGTGTATCTTATGTAGGGGGAGCTTCTAAAGCTAACCCTAAGGTAAATTTAGTTAATGCACTTTCAATTCCTAGGGTTAACAAGCATGCAAAAAATTATTTTAGCTCTCTTGCAATTATTAATGAAAAGAATGCTAGTAGGAAGAAATATGTTTGTCTTGGTGCCAAGCATGTTCATATATCTAAGGACAAACCTAAGACCAATAACACTAGACCTATCTTGCCTAGAGAATCAATTAGGAGAATAGAAGAAAATTTGGGTATTAATCCCAAAAAATCTAGGCACATGCCTAAGAAGAAGAGGCCTTCCCTAAAATCAAATGAACAATCTAAATTGGGAAAATTAGAGTTAGAGAACCAAGTCTTGAGGTCAAGACTTGAGAAAATGGAGAAAGCCCTTAGGATTATAGAAAATTCTATTCAAGGGTCAAATGCCCAAAAGTCAAGACCTAGGGTTCAAGAACGGTCTAAGGGTAAGGAAGGTTTGGGTCACAAACCTAAGCCAAAGAAGACTTATCATAATGTTCCATTTGATTATGGAGCAACATCTAGGTCTAGGAAAACCAAGGCTAATAGGGAAGTTATCCCTAAGACTAGCCATGGTGTTTGCTCAGTGGCTAAGGACTTAAGAGAAAACAAGAAAGCCACTAAGAAGGTCAAAGGGGGAGTTACCCCTAGGCTTGACTTAGGAAAGACCTAAAATATGGTTTCAAAGCCTAAAAGGGTCATTAGGAAGGTATCTAGGAAAGTTATCCCTAGTGAATACCTTGTTAACCCAAGGAGCTCCAATAGGTATTGGGTTCCTAGGAGCGTGATCGATTCACACTAGATGGGTTAGGGTGTGTCAACCCTAAGTGGATGGGTAGTTAACCTAGCCATGATGAGTTGACACATTAGGATGTGCCAATATGCTTTGAGAAGTTGAAAAATAATTAAATTGGCACAAATAGGTCTTAGAGGTATGGGTGTGTCATTTTGGGTTTATGGCACACTTGGGAGATAATAGTATTAAGGCAAAATGGAATTAATTCCTAGAAATGACAATTTGAATTTAACACTTAGGTATCCCATACCTTAGTATCTTATAATTGTCATGCTTTGTTTTCCTTTCCATGTCATGACATCATTTTCATTTTTATCTCTAAAAATGTCATGATCATGTTTTAGACTTATTGTTATATGTCATGTATGCTAAAATCTCATTCACATGCCATGACATCATGATTTTGGCATATGCTTAGTTATATCATATATATGTCATAATCATATCATGCATAAAAAAAATTGATTTAAGGATCATTGGCATGACTTGAAGTCTCATGCATAAGGGAATCAAGTAGAGTTGCCTTAGAATATGCATGAGACCATTAAAGAACAAAAACCTGTAGGGTCGATGGTGGCCGGCTAGAGGGGGTGAATAGCCTTTGTTGTAGACGGTGAAAGTCGTTCGTTCATTGCTCGTCTACAAAACTATTAGCGCAAGCAAAATATACAAATAATAAGGACAAAGCAATAACAAGAATACAAACGCTAACAAGGGATGTAACGTGGTTCACGGCTTCGATGTTAATCCACGGTCTGATTCGTCCAAGGTGAATCACGCCTCAATCTATCCACTAGATCTCTCCTTTGCACCAAGCTAGGTGGAGGTAACCTCTTTTACACAAGAACACTCCTCTTACAAATATAATGTAAATAAACTCAAGTAAGAGGATGGAAAAACTTTAGGGCACTTTGGGAGAGTTTAGAGCATGAACATTAGCCTCCCAAAAGCCCATACCCTCTCTTTTTATAGAGAGGGTTGATTTCTTCCCGTTGGCCACCATCAGTCGACTGCTGCCCTTGGCAGTCGACTGCCACCACTACAATGGCCTCCGAACACATCAGATCTCGACCGTTGTAGTTCAACGAAAACCTTGGCAGTCGACTGATGTATCCATCAGTCGACTGATGCCTTCATAGTCGACTGCCCAGTCGGCTACGAGAGGTTTTATGCCCCAAACTCTCTCGACCAATCAACTGCTGATGATGGTCTTGGCAGTCGACTGATGGCACATGAACCAGACTCATATACCAGTCGATTCACAATCGACTTGGAGTAGTCGACTGCCATGACATGGCAGTCGACTGATGTCGGGAAATCTCATCCGACACTTAGCCAATTGGCCAAGTTTCACCTAAGCATACTACCCTATCCCGGGTTACATTCTCTCACTCTCATCCCTTGGAGTCCCTCGCCTTTGAAGTTGTCTTCGTCCGGCCACGTACCTCGGATGCGCCAAGCGAACGACTCTGCAGCACCATCCTTCGCATCTCGCCCTGAAGTCTACTTTCTCCGGCTTCACTCCAATCTCCTCGTCCGGCGGTCCCTCAGATGCTCTAAGCGCATGACTTCTGCAAAGCCATCCTTCACCGACTCAAGGAACGAGTCATGAGAGGTGAAACTCGCCAATGCTCCATGTGCAAATTACTAAGTCCTGCAAGACTCCAACACACATATCAAATCCAATCATTATAACTTAAACCCTTTGCCACACACATCAAAACTGTTGGACTTTCTGAGCCGCAAAAACCACTTTTTGCATTGTGGAAACCTCGGAAGCCCTGCTATGGATCCGTGCGAAGATATAAAAATAAAACATGTATGTGTTTAAATACCCTAGATCTACCTTAGATCTACAAGATGAAAGAATTACCCTCATAGCAACGCCCTTCGCTTATCTCGCTCGTCCAAATGCTTTGCCAGAACTCAAGAGTGTCAAGTGTACACTCCTCTATTGGTATCCACACGAACAAATGGTGGAGAAAAACAACCTAGAGTGTGCTAGCACCCCTTGGAAGTTTCGGCCAAAGTAGAGGATTGGGAGAGAGCTTGAGAGGAAGATGATCCAAGGAAGAAGAAGATGGAGTTACTCACCAAATGAATTCACATCAAATGGAAAAGTGGTCGGCCACTTCAATGGGTGGGGGTTACATGCATGCATGTAACTCCAAGAGTCAATGGCTCTTGGTCTCCCTCATGAGGTGGCACCACATGATAAATCCATGATGATGTGGAACACCATCATTGGTCGGCCCCATGCCATGTCACCATGACATGGCAATTGGTCAAGTCAAAATTGACCATTCATCTTCCCTCTCAAGTCAAGTCAAACTTGACCTCTTATCTCCCATGGTTGATCAAATCTAACCACTTGATTCAAGTCAATTTGATTTAATGAATCTCTATTCATTAATTTAAATTGACTCAATGAATCAAATATAAATTAGACTCATTCAACACTTGAATTAAATTGAGTCTAACTCAATTAGTCTAATTTGGATAACTCTTAATCCAATTTGGTTCATCCCATGAACATAATCCTCATGGTTCATCATATGAACCTAATCTCCACCTAATTGCCCTTTGTGTGTGACCCTATAGATTCTTGTAACGTTGGCAATGCTCCTAAACCGATTTAGGAACATAAGCAATGAGTGGTTTCTAGCAACACATCATAGCTACCCAAGTTACAAGAATGTTTAGCTCCAACATCACCTTTGTGACTACTAATTGTGACTCACAATATGTGACAATGTCCCTCTATCCTTGACTTCTAGATTAACCAATTGAGGCATAGACCGTGTCATCCTCGGTACAATCTATATCTTGAACTCCAAGTAGACTCATTCTAATCAAATGAGCTCAATATCTCATATTGACTCATTCGGGCATGGTCATGCACTTCGTGGTCTCACTCTATCAAGAATAACGAAGTCACTCCCATCATATAGGAGGGATAGATCCCATCTACATCACTCACATCCCTCCGTATAATTTGTTACATACCCAGTAATCGCCTTTATAGTCCACCCATTTACGGGTGACGCTTGACGAAACCAAAGTATGCAACTCCTTATGTAGGGAACCATGGTGACTTCAGGTCCAAGAACTAATAGTCACATGAGAAAGTATATGACACTCATATAACGATCCATGATACTTTCTCAAGGTGGGTCATTCAGTATACCCATGTGTCAACTTGATATCTCATATCCATGACTTGTGAGATCAAGTCATCGAGTTGACCTACATGCTAGTCTCTACTTATTAACATTATCCCTGAATGTTAATACTTGACTAGGAATTATTAAGAGTAGTGTTCTCTATATCATCTCATTATCGATTCAACCAATCGATTGATATAGATAAGAACCTTCTACTCAAGGACATTATTATACTTAGTTTATTTGGCACAAATACAAGTAAATATAATAACCATGCCTTTATAAATAGGAATATGATACAATAAAGTCCATACAACAATCATCAAATGATTGGCTCTAGGGCTTTCACTAATAATCTCCCACTAGCACTAGTGTCAATCACCATAGTATCTAATACCAAATGACCTAGTGTGACCATCATGTTTTTTCTGTGCCAAAGCCTTGGTCAAGGGATCTGCGATGTTAGCCTCTATGGGTACTCTGCAAATCTTCACATCTCCTCTATTGATAATCTCTCGAATGAGATGGAAGCATTATAGTATGTGTTTGGTCCGCTGGTGTGAGCGAGGTTCCTTAGCCTATGCAATCGCTCCATTGTTGTCACAATAGAGCTCCAGAGGATCTTCTATGCTAGGAACAACCCCAAGCTCAGTAATGAACTTGCAGATCCAAACTTCCTCCTTTGTTGCCTCTGATGCAGCAATATACTCAGCCTCTGTTGTAGAATCAGCAACTGTGTCCTGCTTCGAACTCTTCCAGCTCACAGCGCCACTATTCAAGCAAAACACGAACCCTGACTGCGATCTATAATCATCCTAGTCAGTTTGGAAGCTAGCATCGCTGTAACCCTTTATAGCTAGCTCCTCATCGCCTCCAAATATCAAGAAATATTGTTTAGTCTTTCTCAAGTACTTAAGAATATTCTTGACTACTATCCAGTGACGCTCACCTGGATCTGACCGGTATCTACTCATCATGCTCAAAGCATATGAGACATCAAGACGAGTACATAGCATAGCGTACATGATAGATCCTATAGTAGATGCATAAAGGATCTTATTCATGCGGTCTCTCTCCTCTCTAGAAGAGGGACTTTGAGTCTTCGAAAGACTCACACCATATGACATCGGCAGAAGTCCCTTCTTGAAATTCTGCATGGCAAACCGTAGTAATACCGTGTCAATGTATGTACTCTGACTTAGGCCAAGCAATCTCTTAGATCTATCTCTATAGATCTTGATGCCTAGAATACAGGCTGCTTCACCTAAGTCCTTCATTGAAAAGCACGTCCCCAGCCAAGTCTTCACAGACTGTAGCGAAGGGATGTCATTCCCAATGAGTAGTATGTCATCCATATACAATACAAGGAAGACAATTGTGTTCCCATTAACCCTCTTGTAGACACAGAGTTCATCTTCATTCTTGATGAAACCAAACTGTTTGATCGCATCATCGAATCGAAGATTCCAGCTCCAAGAAGCTTGCTTTAGCCCATAAATGGACCTTTGCAGCTTGCATACTTTCCAAGTATGCTGTGGATCTACAAAACCCTCAGGTTGTGTCATGTACACATCCTCGAACAAGTTTCCATTCAGAAATGTGGTTTTGACATTCATCTGCTAGATCTCATAATCGTGGTATGCTGCAATAGCAAGCATGATCAGAATGGACTTAAACATCGCCACTAGAGAAAAGGTTTTATCATAGTCAATACCATGAATTTGCTTGAAACCACCAATCGACCCTTATAGGTATGTGTAAGTCCATCCATGTCAGTCTTTCTCTTAAAGACTCACTTACACCCAATGGGTTTGACCCCTTCAGGTGGATCAACCAAAGTCCATACTTCGTTGGTGTACATGGATTCCATCTCGGATCTCATGGCCTCTAGCCAATTCTCAGAGTCTGGGCTCATCACATCTTCCTGATAAGAGGTAGGCTCATTCTCAATGAGCATAACGTCATCATGGTCAGACAAGAGAAATGAATATCTCTCAGGCTGACGACGTAGCCTATCAGACCTACGAAGAGGTAGGTCTACCTGAACAGGTGGTTATTCCACAACTCTTTGTGCAACAATCTCATCACCCACAACACTTTGTGATTCCTGTTCAACCTCCATTAAGGCCTCAGTGCTATGGTCCTTATCTTGAATTTCTTCAAGATCGAACGTACTCCCACTAGTTTTTCTAGAGACAAAATCTCTTTCTAGAAAAACTCCAGTCTTTGCCACAAACACTTTGTGCTGACTAGGAATGTAGAAGTAATATCCCTTTGTGTCCTTGGGATATCTAACAAAATAGCACTTATCGGATTTGGGTCCCAGTTTGTCTGAGACTTGACGTCGAACGTAAGCCTCACAATCTCAAATCCTCATGAAAGACATCGTAGGATTTCTCACTATCCATATCGTATATGGTGTCTTTATCACAGCCTTGGATGGTACACGGTTAAGGGTGAAGGTTGTTGTGTCTAGAGCATATCACCAAAAGGATATAGGAAGATCTATGTGACTCATCATAGATCGTACCATATCTAATAGGGTATGATTCCTCCTTTCGGACACACCATTCCACTGTGGTGTTCCAGGAGGAGTGAATTGGGATAGAATTCCACACTCAGCTAGATAGTCACGAAACTTATGGCTAAGGTATTCACCACCTCGATCTGATCGAAGTATCTTAATACTCTTGCCAAGCTGATTTTGTACTTCATTCTTGAATTCTTTGAACTTTTCAAAGGATTCTGATTTATGTGTCATGAGATGCACATAATCATATCTACTGAAGTCATCAGTAAATGTAATGAAGTACCTGTAACCACCTCTAGCAGCAACATTGAAAGGGCCACATACATCACTATGTATAAGTCCTAACAAGTCTGTTGCTCTTTCGCTGTGTCCACTAAAGGGAGTCTTGGTCATCTTGCCTAAAAGGCAAGACTCGCATGTCTCATATGATTCAAAATCAAATGAGTCTAGCAGCCCATCCTTATGGAGCTGAGATAAGCGACTCTCATTTATGTGACCTAAGCGACAATGCCAGAGATAGGTTTGGTTCAACTCATTTAACTTGAACCTTTTGATACTTATGTTATAGATAGGGCTCTCTAAGTCTAGAAAGTAGAGTCCATTCATTAGAGGTGCACTACAATAGAACATATCATTTAAATAAACTGAACAACATTTTTTCTTTATTATAAATGTAAATCTTTTCTTGTCCAAACAAGAAACCGAAATTATGTTCTTAGTTAAAGCAGGCATATAACAACATTCATCTAATTCTAGTACAAGCTTAGAGGGCAGAGATAGATCATAAGTTCCTACACCAACAACAGCAACCCTTGCTCCATTGCCTACTCGTAGGTCCACCTCGCCCTTTGTCAATGCCCTGCTATTTCTCAGCGCCTGCACATTGGTACAAATGTGAGATGCACATCCGGTATCTAATACCCATGATGAAGAAATAGATAGATTGACTTCTATAACATTTATACCTGAAGTAGAAGTCTCACTTCTCTTCTTCATAAGATCTTCCAGGTAAGCTTTGCAGTTACGCTTCCAGTGTCCAGCTTCCTTGCAGTGGAAGCAAGCCCCTTCTTTAGCCACTCCTCCTTTGGGTTTCAGTTCTTTGCCTTTGCCCTTGGCTTGGGACTTTCTCTTACCTTTAGGCTTGCCCTTGCCTTTGTTCTTTTGCACCATCGAAATGGAGTCAGATTTTCCCTTCTTAAGGTTGAGCTTAGCAGTTCTCAACATGCTGAGCATCTCAGGCAGTGGCTTATCAATTTCATTCATGTTGTAATTCATGACAAATTGATTGTAACTTTGTGGCAAAGACTGTAAGATCAAGTCAGTGGCCAGCTCTTGGCCAAGGGGGAATCTCAATCTCTGAAGGTTTTCTACGTACCCAATCATCTTGAGTACATATGGACCTACGGGAGTCCCATCTTGCATCTTGGACTGAAACAATGCCTTAGAGACCTCATATCTCTCGTGCCTTGCTTGTCCTTGATATAGTTGACGAAGATGTTCAACCATATCATAAGCATTCATGAACTCGTGTTGCTTCTGAAGCTCAGAGTTCATGGTCACGAGCATGAGACATGACACATCTAATGCATCATCTTGATGCTTGTTGTAAGCATCTTTGTTAGCTCGCGAGGCAGTGGCAGGAGGTGCCTCCGGAATGGGCTGCTCCAGGACATACAGTTTCCTTTCTTGGGTGAGAACGATTCTCAAGTTCCTGTACTAATCCAGGAAATTTGCTCCGTTGAGCTTGTCCTTCTCAAGGACAGAACGCAGAGAGAGAGAGTGTTCGTGTTTGTCGACATAGTAATCTACAACATACACAATGCAGAAAATTAATATCATATTCCTTTTATCATTTAATTAGGCCTTTAATCAAATGATGCTCCCACTGAATTATAGGAATTTTGTAGAATCGAGTTATGGATGTGGTCAAACCACATTACTAGATTCATACAAACATGCTATAATTCCTTAGGGACAAGATCCACATCATACTAAGCCTTGAGTTAGCTTTGGCTAAATCGCCCAAGACTAAGTATGATCGGTGGGTAACACATTACCGATTACATCTCTATGAAACTCTTGTTTATAAGATCAAGACCCACATTTACAAAAGACCTTGAGTTAGCTTTGGCTAAATCGCCCAAGATTTAGTATAAATGCGATCTTATCCTATCTTTCTAATGGTTGGAATATGCCTATAGTTCTACTCGATCCAATTGAGTTAACTAGTTTTACTCAATCTAATTGAGCTTACTCTAACCCAAGCCGTGATAGGCGGGACCAAGATTGTCCCTCCACACCCTACCAAGATAATATGCATTGCTCTGCTTTGGCAGATTCAACAACTACAAATGATTGAGGTAGTGATGGGTATCAAGGACTTGGTAGGCATTTTTGAGTTGATTCAATTAAGATATAATCTAATCGTGAATGTGTATCATATACGTATTAAGGCCTTTATTATCCTATACTAGCATGCATCACATACATACAAGCATTATTCTAGCATGCATCATATACATATAAGAAAAATATCCTAGCATTCATCATATACATACAAGCATTATTCTACTAGCATGAATCACATACATACAAGAAATATATATATATATATATATATATATATATATATATATATATATATATATATATATATCAACATATATATATATAATTAATTGTGATGTGGTCATGGCCCTACTACGATCTTCTCAAGCCAATGAGAAGATCGGACGGTCAACCTAGGGTTAGCGGCTTCTCTAAGCGCCTCCTTTGACCGCCATGTGTTGTCGACACCCTTCTCGTAACTTCGTCTACAAGTGGACTTTCCACCGCTCCATTTTGTACATTAAAAATATGAAACTCGAGTTACATTCGAGTCTAAAACTATTTACAACTAGAATTTTAAAAGAAGAGGCACGACGCGCAGGTCGCATAACCTATACAACATGCACAACCACAAAAACGGCACGCAGGTCGTATTATGAATTACAACACATTATCATCCAATCATATTGGGGTTCTTGGGCCATGACCATCACAGAATTATACATAATACTAAATTATGTATTTTACAGAAAATTTCTATAATTTTTCCTATTTTTTCCAATTTTATGAGTCACCTCTCCGTAACAGTCCCGCTAAGCGATTTCCGGACGCGATCGTGGGACAAGGCCCCTTTCGGGGATAGGGGCAGCGCCCCTACTCGCAAAAATAAACATTGCGAGTGTCCCTACTAGATCTTACAGCAACTTAAGTCACTGTCCCAAAAACCTAAAGCGAGAACTCGCCGTTACGGAGAGTTTTTCTCGGCGGTTGAAGCCTATAAGTGTCCCAACACTTGTTTCTTCGACTCTTCGAGAAAAATACTCAAAAATTATATAAAAATAGGAAATTTATAGAAACTTAAAAAATATATAATTTTTATATCTAATACAAAAACTACAAATATGAAACACATACATGCTTCGCACGTGGCTCTGATACCATTGTTGGACTTTCCGAGTCGCAAAAACCACTTTTTGCATTGCGGAAACCTCGGAAGCCCGACCACGGATCCGTGCGAAGATATAAAAATAAAATATGTATGTGTTTAAATACCCTAGATCTACCTTAGATCTATAAGATGAGAGCATTACCCTCGTAGTGACGCCCTTCGCTTATCCCGCTCGTCCAAATGCTTTGCCGGAACTCAAGAGTGTCAAGTGTACACTCCTCTATTGGTATCCACACGGACAAATGGAGAAAAACAACCTAGAGTGTGCTAGCACCCCTTGGAAGTTTCGGCCAAAGTAGAGGATTGGGAGAGAGCTTGAGAGGAAGATGATCCAAGGAAGAAGAAGATGGAGTTACTCACCAAATGAATTCACATCAAATGGAAAAGTGGCCGACCACTTCAATGGGTGGGGGGTTACATGCATGCATGTAACTCCAATAGCCAATGGCTCTTGGTCTCCCTCATTAGGTGGCACCACATGATAAGTCCATGATGATGTGGAACACCATCATTGGCCGGCCCCATGCCATGTCACCATGACATGGCAATTGGTCAAGTCAAAATTGATCATTCATCTTCCCTCTCAAGTCAAGTCAAACTTAACCTCTTATCTCCCATGGTTGATCAAATCTAACCACTTGATTCAATTCAATTTGATTTAATGAATCTCTATTCATTAATTTAAATTGACTCAATGAGTCAAATCTAAATTAGACTCATTCAACACTTGAAATAAATTGAGTCTAACTCAATTAGTCTAATTTGGATTACTCTTAATCCAATTTGGTTCATCCCATGAACCTAATCCTCATGGTTCATCATATGAACCTAATCTCCACCTAATTGCCGTTTGTGTGTGACCCTATAGGTTCTTGTAATGTTGGCAATGCTCCTAAACTGATTTAGGAACATAAGCAATGAGCGGTATCTAGCAACACATCATTGCTACCCAAGTTACAAGAATGTTGAGCTCCAACATCACCTTTGTGACTAGTAATTGTGACTCTCACAATATGTGACAATGTCCCTCTATCCTTGACATCTAGATTGACCAATTGAGGCATAGACCATGTCATCCTTCGTTCAATCTATATCTTGAACTCCAAGTAGAATCACTCTAATCAAATAAGCTCAATATCTTATATTGACTCATTTGGGCATGGTCATGCACTTTGTGGTCTCACTCTATCAAGAATAACGAAGTCACTCCCATCATATAGGAGGGATAGATCCCATCTACATCACTCACATTCCTCCGCATAATTTGTTACATACCCAGTAATCTCCTTTATAGTCCACCCATTTACGGGTGACGTTTGACGAAGCCAAAGTATGCAACTCCTTATGTAGGGAACCATGGTGACTTCAGGTCCAAGAACTAATAGTCATACTAATAGTCACATGAGAAAGTATATGACACTCATATAACGATCTATGATACTTTCTCAAGGCGGGTCATTCAGTATACATTCTCTAATGCATACCAATGTGTCAACTTGATATCTCATATCCATGACTTGTGAGATCAAGTCATTGAGTTGACCTACATGCTAGTCTCTACGCATTAACATTGTCCCTGAATATTAATACTTGACTAGGAATTATTAAGAGTAGTGTTCTTTATATCATCTCATTATCGATTCAACCAATCGATTGATATAGATAAGAACCTTCTACTCAAGGATGTTATTATACTTAGTTTATTTGGCTCCAATACAAGTAAATATAATAACCATGCCTTTATAAATAGGAATATGATACAATAAAGTTCATACAACAATCATCAAATGATTGGCTCTAGGGCTTTCACTAACAAAAACCATATCACGGGTTGATTGCACTAACAATCTCCCCCTTTTTGATGTGTGTCAATCCGTTTAAGTTAGGTAAAACAAATAACAATAATCATAAGCAAGGAAAGCATGTCAATAAAAAACATGAGTATAACAACTCCTCCTTAAACATGCAACTCCCCCTTAAGACATGCTAAACTTCCCTATTAGCATGATTAACTTAAACTTCCCTATTTCTCCCCCTTTGACACCATCAAAAACATTTTCCAAATGTCATAGTCCAAGGTATCAACTCTAAGGAAGAAAAAACTACCAAAAACCAAACAAAATCCTGATAAAATTTGGTTACTGTGCTCGTGCACAGTACATCAATCGACTGCTATCAACATGGCAGTCGACTGGCACAAGGAAATCAGGTTTTCTAATTTTCTGGACAAAATTCAAAAATGCACTATAAATTCCAAAAAATTCGAAAAAATTGTGAAATTTTGAAAACACATTTATTTTAAAGTCCTTTATCAATGAAAAATGAGTTTTCATGAAAATTACTTATATTTTCAATGATTTGCCAAAAATCCAAAAGCTTCAAAAAACAACTAGTGTTTTGATCAAGTTTGTATCCATTTTAACACCTAGTTTTATTTTATATTGTTTCAAAACATGAAAGCACAGATTTTAAAGTAAGAAATTGTTTTGAAAACTTATGAAATATCCAACCACGATCTTTGGGCAATATGTCTATGAATTAAACATAAGTCTTCCCCATGATTGGTCTATTATTGCTATTTTGATACTTAAAAATAACCATCTAAATGTCATAGGCATTAGTGGACCATTAGTATCATCCTATCATCTCACTCATGCTAAGTTTTCAATCAAGGTAGCCTATGATGAGTGTGAGATGTATCCTAAAGGTATTTGTATATACTTAACCTTTAATTTCATGCAATTCTACCCAAGGTTAAGTATCATCCTAACAATCCACATGATCATAATGACATATATGTATTGTTTCCACATTATGATCATGAAACAAATGTATTTATCAATTTATAATCATGCATTAGGTATGTAATCATGATAAAAAGTCAAGTATCACCTAGAGCATGATTTGAACCCTAAAGCCCATGACTATGTGCCAAATATCAAGATCATAAATCATGATTGCAAACATGTATAACAATTATATCAATTATCATGATTTAAGCATTATTATCAATTTATGGGCACATTATCATCACCCAACACTATACTAAGAATGTGTATCAACATACATAACATTAAGTGTTGAGCATGATTTAAACTATTTATGGGGGGATTATCATCACCCAACACTATTACAAAAACTTAGTCCCGCCATCCTAAGTCAACCAAAATATGATATAGGTAAATTCCATATGGTTGACTATCTTAGGGTTTTCCTAACCCTTAAGGATGGATTTAGGAACCCAAAACAAGTTTTTTCCTATTAGGTTCACTAAAAATTCCTTAGGGATCCATTTTCTAGCTATTGTTTTCTTTTTATCTTGACCCCTAGCTATTAAACATTTATAGGCCTTTTCATTTTTATTTTCCTTATATCCTAGGCCTTTCTTATTGAAGCTAGCCCTTTGGCTCCCTATGATCATGTTAAGAGTGTTGGAGCCAATAGTGAATTTTTCTAGGGCCTTGGTTAAATGATCTACCTTTTCCCTTAGAGCCCTATTTTCCTCTATGCATGCATCATTAACATCAAATGGCATATAAAGATCATGTGAGCATGCATCATCATGACTAGAAGAAATATTATCATTAATAGTTAAGAATGCTTTTTCTAATTTTTCTTCTAAGTCCTTAATTTGATCTAGAATGTATTTGTTCTTTTTCTTTGCCCTAAACAAGTCCTTAGTGAGGCTAGATATCATGGAAACTATTTTCTTGGGTGAGAGATTTGTTACCATAGTTTCCATGTCTTCTTCTTCTTCGGATGAGGATGGTGAAGAAGCTCCCCCTTCACTAGAGCTCTCCTCACTTGAACTTGCTTCTTCATTTTCGGAGGAGGAGGTGTCTAGGTCATCAAACGCCATTAGAGCCAAGTTTGTGACAAAGGCATTTTCTTCCTCCGATGATGATGAGGAGGAGGATGGGTCATCCCATGTCCTTGCCTTTAGTGCCTTGTCCTTCCCCTTTTCTTTGGTCTTCTTCTCTTCTTCCTTCTTCTTGCTCCCCTTTTTCTTCTTTTCTTCCTTCTTCCTCCTCTCTTCTTTGCTCTTGTTTAGAAGAGGACAATTATCCCTTATGTGTCTCTCTCCTTGGCAATTATAGCAAATTACCTTCCCCCTTAGTCTTCTCCTCCTATCATTAGATTTATTAAAATTAAAATTTTTCAAAGTACATCTTACCTTCCTTACCATGTAAGCTTCTTCCGTGCTATCCATGGAGGAAGAGGAGGATCTTCATCGGAGGAGGAGGGAGTCTCCATCTTCTTCTTCCCCTTGTTGGCCAATAGTGCCACTCCTCTTGATGGCTTGATACTTGATTCTTCAATTACTTCCTCAAACCTAGTTTCATGGAGCTCCATAGTTGAGAAGAACTCCTCCAAGGTGCTCACTTCTAGGTTCTTTGACATGTAGAAGGAGTCCACCATTGAGCTCCATTTCGATGACCGGGGAAAAGTATCGATTTCTTTCATGAGCATATCCCGGTTCGAAAGTCTTTCTCCTACACTCGTTAGCCCAATTAAAATTTCTTTAAACCTAGAGTGTAAGGAGGTTACCTTTTCTCCCTTTTCAAGTTTGATATTTGTTAGTTGGGAGCGGAGGAGGTCTCTCCTTGCAAGCTTGGCCTCGGAAGTGCCTTTATGGATTTCTATGAGCTTCTCCCACATTTCCTTGGCGCTTGCACATTCCCCTATCCGGTTTACTTCTTGTTGGGGGAGTACATTGTAGAGGTGGTGCTTGGCCTTTGAATTCGCCAAGTACTCCTCTCTTTGTCTTTTTGTCCATCTAGCCTTCTCGATTGGCTTCCCTTCTTCATCCCTAGGTATTTCGAAGCCATTTTCCATTATTAATAGGATTTCGAAATCAGTTTCAAAAAATACCTCCATTCGCTTCTTTCACCAAGTGAATTCCCTCTCGAACTTCGGCGGATGAATATTTGAGTCGGCCATCTCTTGATGAAGTGCTTGTTATGGCGATTAGTCCTCAACAAGTGACTTGGCTCTTATACCACTTGTAGGGTCGATGGTAGCCGGTTAGAGGGGAGTGAATAGCCTTTGTTGTAGACGGTGGAAGTCGTTCATTCGTCGCTCGTCTACAAAACTATTAGCGCAAGTGAAATATACAAATAATAAGGACAAAGCAATAACAAGAATACAAATGCTAATAAGGGATGTAATGTGGTTCACAGCTTCGCCGCTAATCCACGGTCTGATTCGTCCAAGGTGAATCACGCCTCAATCTATCCACTAGATCTCTCCTTTGCACCAAGCTAGGTGGAGGTAACCTCTTTTACACAAGAACACTCCTCTTACAAATATAATGTAAATAAACTCAAGTAAGAGGATGGAAAAACTTTAGGGCACTTTGGGAGAGTTTAGAGCATGAACATTAGCCTCCCAAAAGCCCATACTATCTCTTTTTATAGAGAGGGATGATTTCTTCATGTTGGTCACCATCAGTCAACGGCTGCCCTTGGCAGTCGACTGTCGCCACTACAACGGCCTTCGAACATGTCAGATCCCAACCATTGTAGTTCAACGGAAACCTTGGCAGTCGACTGATGTATCCATCAGTCGACTAATGCCTTCATAGTCGATTGCCCAGTCGGCTACGAGAGGTTATGTGCCCCAAACCCTCTCGACCAGTCGACTGCTACCATCAACAGTCGACTGATGGTCTTGGCAGTCGACTACCAATCCATGGCAGCCGACTGATGGCACATGAACCAAACTCGTATACCAGTCGAGTCACAATTGACTTAGAGCAGTCGACTGCCATGACATGGCAGTCGATTGATGTCGGGAAATCCCATCTGACACTTAACCAATTGGCCAAGTTTCACCTAAGCGTACTACCCCATCCCGGGTTATATTCGCTCACTCTCATCCCTTGGAGTCCCTCGCCTTTGAAGTTGTCTTCGTCCGGCCACGTCCCTCGGATGCGCCAAGTGCACGGCTCTGCAGCGTCATCCTTCGCGTCTCGCCCTAAAGTCTACTTCCTCCGGCTTCACTTCAATCTCCTCGTCCGGCAGTCCCTCGGATGCTCCAAGCGCATGGCTTCCCTAAAGCCATCCTTCACCGACTCAATGACTGAGTCATGAGAGGTGAAACTCGCCAATGCTCCATGTGCGAATTACTAAGTCCTGCAAGACTCCAACGCACATATCAAATCCAATCATCCTAACTTAAACCCTTTGTCACACACATCAAAACCATATCACGGGTTGATTGCACTAACAAAATCCACATCTCACTAGAATATTTTCCTTGAATGTGTTTTACACATCTAGATACAAGTGAGATGTTTAGGAAAAAGAAATTAAACATTTTAAAAACATTTTGAAAACATTTTTAAAAACCTTAGTGAAGTCTATCTTTTGATAGCTATCACTATTGAATGGGATGATACAAAGAGGGCTCATTATTGAAGCTTTTCTAAACTTTTGAACTTTGTATCAATCTCACTATTTTGTGGGTAAAATAATTTTTCAATATTTTTCACCCATTATGATTGTAATAAGTAATATATGTATGAATTTTCAAGATTTTTCAACTTACGTATATTGACTTATGTATTTTGGAATTTGATTCTAAAAAATCAAAAAACTACAAATGCAGTTATTAGTCGACTTCCAGGGAGGTTAGTCGACTGATGTGGGAAGGAGTCGACTGGTAGCTGAGAGAGTCGACTGATACTGATGATTTTGGGTAAACCTTGGTGGTTAGGCCCATGTTCAGCTATGTTTTGGTCCCCTAACCACTCCTAACTATAGGACATTCTTGGGAGAGCATTAGAAAGGGTGGAAATCCATTGGATATAGATTAGGAGAAATGTTTAGGGAGAGTATCAATTTTAAGGTGGATGAGAGTTCATTGTTGAACTTTGCCTTAATTTTGATGGTTTTGTGTTCCTATTGTCTTAGGGGTTTTCCAAAGACATTGTTGGTGCAATGGTCAAGGGGGAGCAAGCCTTTAGAGGGAGGTATCCATCATGGGAAGATGGATGTGTATTTTTCCTCATGGGAGGAAAATTGAGGGATTGCATCTCTCTTAAGTGATATGGGATTATCACTAGAAAGATTGAGGGCATGTCAAGGGGAAGATTGTAAGATCTCATTGGGATATAAGACATTGACACCCTTGAGGACCTTTTTGATATAATGTCAAAAAGAGGGAGAAGTTACCAAGTTACCAATTAGGGTTCGTTGGAATTCTCATTGGGATATGAGAATTACCAATATGGGAGAATTGGTAGACTTGAGATGGTAGTTTTGTCAATCATCAAAAAGGGGGAGATTGTTGGTGCAATTGGCCCAGGTTGACTCGAGTTTAACTCGAGCAGTATTTTGATGATAGACAAAACTTATGACATGGGATTGTCATAGAAAAGTCCAACATGGAGTTGTCATGGAAAATCCAAGCATGGGGCTTGGTGTGGGAAAGTCCAAAGCATTGCGAAGTCGTGCGCTTGGTGCTTGGTGAGAAATGCACTGCAAAGCTGTGCGCTTGGTGCATGTGGGAAGTCTTGAGGACTTGGCAAGTTCATCAGGCTCGGGGTCCTTGAGTCGGTGAAGGATGGCATTGCGAAGTCGTGCGCTTGATGCATCCGAGGGACCGCCGGATGGGGAGCGAATGGAGTGAGACCCAAGGGAAGCATACTTCGAGGGCAAGAGACACGAAGGATGGCATTGTGAAATCATGCACTTGGCGCATCTGAGGGACATAGGCCGAGGGAAGAGAGCTTCGGTGGGGAACTCCATGAGGGATGAGGTGGACTTGGCCAAGTGGCTAAGATTGAGTGTCGGATGCTCAAACAACTTGGGTTTGAGGTTTTACCCGACATCAGTCGACTGGAATAGGTGCCAGTCCACTGCATTAAGTCGACTAGGGTTTGACTGGTGTTCGACTGAACAGGGTATGGCTGATCAGTCGATTGCCAAGGGATGGCAGTCGACTGTTGACACCATCAGTCGACTGATGAGGGATATCAGTCGACTGATAGGGGTGTTTTCAGCCATACAATGGTTTCCAGTCGAGTGCTCGTGCCAACACTCGACTGATGGTGTTACCAGTCGACTGATGGGTATCATCAGTTGACTGATGGGTAATCCGTTGGAACTTAACCAACGTGGATCTGGCCGTTGTGAGGCACTCGACTGATGGTGTTACTAGTCGACTGATGGGTGTCATCAGTTGACTGATGGGTGATTCGTTGGAACTTAACCAACGTGGATCTAGCCATTGTGAGACAATGGCTACAGGACTAGTCGACTGATGGTCACGATCAGTCGACTGATGGGCGCGAAATCAGCTTGATGCAGGTTATAAATGAAGCTCAAGAGGGAGGATTTCGCCAAGACTTTAAGGGAGACATTGGAGGGGAATTGTTGTTGCATTCCATACCTTCAAGAGCCAACCAAATCAAGCAACAAACAAGCGATCAAAAGCAATCGGTGAAAAGTGTTCTTTGTATTGTATTTGTATTCTTGTTTGTATTTCATATTACTTGTTGCAATAGCTTGTACGAGGTTTCTCCACCTCCGACGTATTGTCGAAAAGGAGTGGTTTAGTTAGTGTCATACGCATAACTAGAGCTCGGTGAGCTCGCCCGTGGAGTAGGAACCATTCGGTTCCGAACCACGTATATTGTCGTGTCTTGTGTGTGATTGTTTATTGTTGTTATTTCTATCGTTATTCCGCTGCATATATTAATGACAATTGTAGACAAGCACGCAAGAACGATCGTATTCTGCTCATACGAGAATTGAGGGCTATTTACCCCCCTCTAGCCAACCATCGATCCCCTACAGAATCTTCTCGATTTGTATTTCCTTCCTACTGATGATTTCTCTGATCAGATGATAGCGGTGAAGCACATGTTTGGATCGTTGATGAGACCTTGGCTCTTTTGCCTGTGCAATCTCTCCATTATTGTCGTAGTAAACTGGTATTACTTCAATAATGGTTGGAACCACACCAAGTTCAGAGATAAACTTCTTGATCCAAACCACTTCTTTTGCTACTTTCGAAGCTGCAATGTATTCTGCCTCTGTGGTAGAATCTGCTATAATGTCTTGCTTAGAACTTTTCCAATTTATTGTGCCTCCATTCAAGGTGAATATGTACCCAGACTGAGACCTAGAATCATCCCTATCTGTCTGGAAGCTATCTAAAGTGCATAGTCCCAAAAGGACTTGGAAAGACTCGCATGATTCATCATCGACCTAACCATGTCCAACAAGGTTCGATTTCGCCTCTCAGATACACCATTATGCTGCGGTGTATACGACGGAGTCCATTGAGACAATATACCATTGTCCCTTAGATAATCTAGAAACTCTTGACTCAAGTATTCACCACCTCGATCAGATCGAAGTATTTTAATACTTTTTCCAAGTTGTTTCTCTACTTCATTTCTTAATTCTTTGAATCTTTCAAAGGCTTCATACTTGTGTTTCATCAAGAACACATGCCCAAATCGTGAGTGATCATCGATAAAGGTAATGAAGTAGCTATAGCCTCCTAGAGCATGAGTTGACATAGGTCTACATACATCAGTATGTATTAGACCAAGCAACTCTCCCACTGGTTCACCTTTTTCAGTAAAAGGTAACTTAGTCATCTTACCTTTTAAGCTTGATTCGCATGTATCGAATGAATCAAATTCAAAAGATTCTAGAATTCCATATCGGTGTAATTCGGACATGCGTTTCTTTCTTACATGGCTAAGAAGACAATGCCACATGTAGGAGGCTAATTGATTATCTTTTCGAGCACACTTGTTGCTCGCTTCGATATTAAAAATGTCACTGGATACGTCTAACGTATATATACCATTGCATAAAGTTTCAGTCCCATAAAGAACGTCATTCAAAGTTGTGTAACAATAATTGTTACTAAAAATCAAATAGTATCCATTTCTATTTAAGCAGGAAATAGAAATAATGTTCTTTATTAATGAAGGAACATAATCGCAATTATCCAGTTCTAAGGCAAGTCTAGTAGGGAGCTTCAATAAATATGTTTCGATAGCTACTGCAACAACCGTTGCTCCATTGCCAACTCGTGAATTTGATTCTCCCTTGACGAGCCTTCTGTTGGGTTTTTCCGAGCCGCAAAAACCGCTTTTTGCGTTGCGGAAAGCTCGAAAGCCCCGGCCACGGATCCGTGCGAAGTATAAAAATATAAAAACATGTATGTGCTTACAAAAACCCTAGATCTACCTTAGATCTAAGAGGTTAGAACATTACCCTCGTAGCGATGCCCTTCGCTTATCCCGCTCGTCCAAAAGTTCGCCGGAACTCGAGAGTGTCAAGTGCACACTCCTCTATGGTATCCACACAAGCAATAGGTGGAGAAAGAGACAAACTTGAGTGTGCTAGCACTCCTAGAAGATCTCGGCAAGATGAGGTTGGGAGAGGTAGAGAGCTTGAGAGAAAAATTCCAAGGAAGAAGATGAAGTTGGAATAACTCACAAAAATAAATTTCACCATCATAACCCCTAATGGTGTTGGCCGGCCATTATTATGGTTTGGGAGGTTACATGCATGCATGTAACTCCCATGCCTCTTGGTCTTCCTCATGATGTGGCACCAATTGACAAAGTCAATGATGATGTGGAGCATCATCATTGGCCGGCCATGCCAAGTCATCATCATGACATGGCATTTGGTCAAGTCAAACTTGACCTTTCATCTTCCCTCTCAAGTCAAGTCAAACTTGACCTCTAATCTCCCATGGTTGATCAAATCTAACCACTTGACTCAAGTCAATTTAATTTAATGAATCTCTATTCATTAATTTAAATTGATTTGATGAATCAAATATAAATTAGACTCATTCAACACTTGAATCAACTTGAGTCTAACTCAATTAGTCTAATTTGGATTACTCTTAATCCAATTTAGTTCATCCCATGAACCTAATCCTCATGGTTCATCATATGAACCTAATCACCATCTAATTTCTCTTATGTGTGTGACCCTATAGGTTCTTGTAACGTTGGCAATGTCCCTAAACCGATTTAGGAACATAAGCAATGAGCGGTATCTAGCAACACATCATTGCTACCCAAGTTACAAGAATGTTGAGCTCCAACATCACCTTTGTGACTACTAATTGTGACTCTCACAATATGTGACAATGTCCCTCTATCCTTGACATCTAGATTGACCAATCGAGGCATAGACCGTGTCATCCTCGGTACAATCTAAATCTTGAACTCCAAGTAGACTCACTCTAATCAAATGAGCTCAATATCTCATATTGACTCATTTGGGCATGGCCATGCACTTCGTGGTCTCACTCTATCAAGAATATCGATGTCACTCCCATCATATAGGAGGGATAGATCTCATCTACATCACTCACATCCCTCCGCATAATTTGTTACATACCCAGTAATCGCCTTTATAGTCCACCCATTTACGGGTGACGTTTGACGAAGCCAAAGTATGCAACTCCTTATGTAGGGAACCATGGTGACTTCGGGTCTAAGGACTAATAGTCATACTAATAGCCACATGGGAAAGTATATGACACTCATATAACGATCCACGATACTTTGTCATGGCGGGTCGTTCAGTATACATTCTCCAATGCATACCCATGTGTCAACTTGATATCTCATATCCATGACTTGTGAGATCAAGTCATCTTGTTGACCTACATGCTAGTCTCTACGCATTAACATTGTCCCTGAATGTTAATACTCAACTAGGAATGATTAAGAGTAGTGTTCTCTATATCATCTCATTATCGATTCAACCAATCGATTGATATAGATAAGAACCTACTACTCAAGGACATTATTATATTTAGTTATTTGGCACCAATACAAGTAAATATAATAACCATGCCTTTATAAATAGGAATATGATACAATAAAGTCCATACAACAATCATCACATGATTGGCTCTAGGGCTTTCACTAACAATCTCCCACTAGCACTAGTGTCAATCACCGTAGTATCTAATACCCAATGACCTAGTGTGACCATCATGCTTTTTCGTACAAAGCCTTGGTCAAGGGATCGCGATGTTAGCCTCTATGGGTACGCAAATCTTCACATCTCTCTATCGATAATCTCTCGAATGAGATGGAAGCGTCAGAGTATGTGTTTGGTCCTGGTGTGAGCGAGGTTCCTTAGTCAGGCAATCGCTCCATTGTTGTCACAATAGAGCTCTATGGGATCCGCAATGCTAGGAACTACCCCAAGCTCGAATGAACTCGGATCCAAATCGCTTCCTTTGTCGCCTCGGATGCACGATATACTCGGCTTCTGTAGAATCAAGAATCGTATCTGCTCAACTCTTCCACTCACAGCGCCACCATTCAAGCAAAACACTAACCCTCGAGTGATCTATAATCATCCTCGCGGGGTTGAGCCGCATCGCCAGTAACCCTTTACACCTAGCTCCTCATCGCTTCCAAATATCAAGAAATATTCTTTAGTCCTTCTCAAGTACTTAAGAATATTCTGATCGCTATCGATGGACGCTCACCGATCGACTAGTATCTACTCGTCATGCTCAAAGCATACGAGACATCGTGATTTGAGTACACAAGATGTATGCATATGATAGATCCTATAGCAGATGCGTAAGGGATCTTATCCATGCGTCTCTCCTCTCTAGAAGAGGGACTTTGAGTCTTCAAAGACTCACACCATGTGACATCGCAAGGTCCTTTCTGGAATTCTACATGGCAAACCAAGTAATACTGTCAATGTATGTACTGACTTAGGCCAAGCAATCTCTTAGATCTATCTCTATAGATCTTGATGCCTAGAATACAGTGCTTCACTAAGTCTTCATTGAGAAGCACGCCGAGCCAAGTCTTCATGCATCGTAGCGAAGGGATGTCATTCTAATGAGCAGTATGTCATCCACATACAATACAAGGAAGACAACTGTGTTCCCATCAACCCTCTTGTAGACACAGGGTTCATCTTCATTCTTGATGAAACCAAACTGTTTGATCGCATCATCGAATCGAAGATTCCAGCTCGAGAAGCTTGCTTTAGCCCATAAATGGACCTTTGCACTTGCATACCTTCCGATATCGTGGATCTACAAAACCTCAGGTTGTGTCATGTACACATCCTCGAGCAAGTTTCCATCAGAAACTCAGTTTTGACATCCATCTGCCAGATCTCATAATCGTGGTATGCTGCAATAGCAAGCAAGATCCGAATGGACTTAAACATCGCCACTGGAGAAAAGGTTTCATCATAGTCAATACCATGAATTTGCTTGAAACCTTTAGCCACCAATCGGCCCTTATAGGTATGCGTAAGTCCATCCATGTCGCCTTTCTCCTAAAGACCCACTTACACCCAATGGGTTTGACCCTTCGTGGATCAACCAAAGTCCATACTTGGTTGGTGTACATGGATTCCATCTCGGATCTCATGGCCTCTAGCCATTTCTCAGAATCTAGGCTCATCACAGCTTCCTGATAGGAGGTAGGCTCATTCTCAATGAGCATTACGTCATCATGGTCAGACAAGAGAAATGAATATCTCTCACGTACCCTATCAGATCTGCGAAGAGGTAGGTCTACATGAACAGGTGGTTGTTCCACAACTCTTTGTGCAATAACCTCATCACCCACAACACTTTGTGGTTCCTGTTCAACCTCCATCAAGGCCTCAGTGCTATGGTCCTTATCTTGAATTTCTTCAAGATCGAAGGTACTCCCACTAGTTTTTCTAGAAACAAAATCTCTTTCTAGAAAAACTCCAGTCTTTGCCACAAACACTTTGTGCTGACTGGGAATGTAGAAGTAATATCCCTTTGTATCCTTGGGATATCCAACAAAATAGCACCTATCGGATTTGGGTCCCAGTTTGTCTGAGACTTGACGTCGAACGTAAGCCTCACAACCCCAAATCCTCATAAAAGACATCTTGGGATTTCTCCCTGTCCATATCGTATATAGTGTCTTTATGACAGCCTTAGATGGTACACGGTTAAGGGTAAAGGCTGCTGTGTCTAGAGCATATCCCCAAAAGGATATAGGAAGATCTGTGTGACTCATCATAGATCATACTATATCTAATAGGGTACGATTCCTCCTTTCGGATACACCATTCCACTGTGGTGTTCCAGGAGGAGTAAGTTGGGATAGAATCCCACACTCAGCTAGATAGTCACGAAACTCATGGCTAAGGTATTCTCCACCTCGATCTGATCGAAGTATCTTAATACTCTTGCCAAGTTGGTTTTGTACTTCATTCTTGAATTCTTTGAACTTTTCAAAGGATTCTAATTTATGTGTCATAAGATACACATAACCATATCTACTGAAGTCATCAGTAAATGTAATGAAGTACCTGTAACCACCTCTAGCAGCAACATTGAAAGGACCACATACATCACTATGTATAAGTCCTAACAAATCTGTTGCTCTTTCGCTATGTCCACTAAAGGGAGTCTTGGTCATCTTGCCTAAAAGGCAAGACTCGCATGTCTCATATGATTCAAAATCAAATGAGTCTAGCCGCCCAGCCTTATGGAGCTGAGATAAGTAACTCTCATTTATGTGACCTAAGCGACAATGTCAGAGATAGGTTTGGTTCAACTCATTTGACTTGAACCTTTTGGTACTTATGTTATAGATAGGGCTCTCTAAGTCTAGAAAGTAGAGTCCGCTCATTAGAGGTGCACTACAATAGAACATATCATTTAAATAAACTGAACAACATTTGTTCTTTATTATAAATGTAAATCCTTTCTTGTCCAAACAAGAAACCGAAATTATGTTCTTAGTTAAGGCAGGCACATAACAACATTCATCTAATTCTAGTACAAGCCCAGAGGGCAGAGATAGATCATAAGTTCCTACAGCAACAACAGCAACCCTTGATCCATTGCCTACTCGTAGGTCCACCTCGCCCTTTGTCAATGCCCTGCTATTTCTCAACACCTGCACATTGGTACAAATGTGAGATGCACATCCGGTATCTAATACCCATGATGAAGAAATAGATAGAAAGACTTCTATAACATTTATACCTGAAGTAGAAGTCTCACTTCATTTCTTCTTAAGATCTACCAGTATGCCTTGCAGCTTACGCCCAGGTGTCCTCGCTTCCTTGCGTGGAAGCAAGCCCTTCCTTGGCTACCCCTCCTTTGGGTTTAAGTTCTTTGCCTTTTCCCTTGGCCTGGGACTTTCCCTTACCTTTAGGCTTGCCCTTGCCTTTCTTCTTTTGCACCATCAAAATGGTGTCAGATTTTCCCTTCTTAAGGTTAAGATCAGCAGTTCTCAACATGCTGAGCATTTCAGGCAATGGCTTATCAATTTCATTCATGTTATAATTCATGACAAATTGATTGAAGGCTTGTGGCAAAGATTGCAAGATCAGTCGCTGGTCACTCTTGGCCAAGTGGGAATCCCAGCCTTTGTAGGTTTTCTACGTACCCAATCATCTTGAGTACATATGTACCTACGGGAGTCCCTTCTTGCATTTTGGACCCAAATAATGCCTTAGAGACTTCATATCTCTCATGCCTTGCTTGTCCTTGATATAGTTGACGAAGATGTCCAACCATATCATAAGCATTCATGAACTCGTGTTGCTTCAGAAGCTCAGAGTTCATGGTCGCGAGCATAAGACATGACACATCTAATGCATCATCTTGATGCTTCTTGTAAGCATCTTTGTCACCACGAGGCAAAGGGCGTGAGGTGCCTCCTGAATGGGCTGCCCAGACGCATAACTTCCTTTCTTGGGTGAGAACATTTCTCAAGTTCCCTGCATCACCCAGAAATTTGCTCCATTGAGCTTGTCCTTCTCAAGGATGTAACGCAGAGAGAGAGTGTTCGTGTTTGTCGACATATAGTTATCTACAACATACAATGCAGAGAATTAATATCATATTCCTTTATCATTTAATTAGGCCTTTAATCAAATGATGCTCCCACCGAATTATAGGAATTTTTGTAGAATCGAGTTATGGATGTGGTCAAACCACATTACTAGATTCATACAAACTAGCTATAATTTTTGTGGACAAGATCCACATCATACTAAGCCTTGAGTTAGCTTTGGCTAAATCGCCCAAGACTTAGTATGATCGGTGGGTAACACATTACCGATTACATCTCTATGCAACTCTTGTTTATAGGATCAAGACCCACATTTACAAAAGACCTTGAGTTAGCTTTGGCTAAATCGCCCAAGATTTAGTGTAAATGAGATCTTGACATATAGTTCAAACGATTGGAATATGACTATAGTTCTACTCGATCCAATTGAGTTAACTAGTTTTGCTCAATCTAATTGAGCTTACTCTAACCCGAGTCGTGATAGGCGGGACCAAGATTGTCCCTCCGCACCCTACCAAGATAATATGCGCTCTGCTTTGGCAGATTCAACAACAACAAATGATCGAGGTAGTGATGGGTATCAAGGCTCTGTAGGCATTTTCGAGTTGATTCGATTATGATCTAATCTAATCGTAATGTGTATCTTATACGCATTTAGGCCTTTATTATCCTATATTAGCATGCATCATATACATACATTCATTATTCTAGCATGCATCATATACATACAAGAAAATTATCCTAGCATGCATCATATACATACAAGCATTATTCTACTAGCATGCATCACATACATACAAGCAAAATCAATTAAATATATATATATATATATATATATATATATATATATATAATTAAATGTGATATAGTCATGGCCCTACTACGATCTTCTCAAGCCAATGAGAAGATCGGACGGTCAACCTAAGGCTAGCGGCTTCTCCAAGCGCTTCCTTTGACCGCCATGTGTCGTCGTCACCCTTCTCGTAATCTCGTCTTCGAGTGGACTTTCCACCGCTCCATTTTGTACATTACAAATATGAAACTCGAGTTACATTCGAGTCTAAAAACTAATTACAATTAGAATATCAAAAGAAGAGGTACGACGCACAGGTCGCATACACTATACAACACGCACAACCACAAAATGGCACGCAGGCCGTATTATGAATTACAACACACATAATCCAATCAAATTGGGGTCATTGGGCCATGACAATCACAGAATTATACATAATTCTAAATTATGTATTTTTACAGAAATTTCTATAATTTTTCCTAATTTTTTTTTTCAAATTAATGAGTCACCTCTCGTAACGAACGGTCCCGCTAAGCGGTTTCCGGCGCGATCAAGGACAAAGCTCCCTTTCGATAGGCAGCGC